>OU612058.1:172872492-173266043 GCA_914767635.1 Melanostoma mellinum
TTATTTTCATCTTCAATGGTCGTCTGGGTGCCTCCTTCGTCCTCAATCGCATAACTAACCTCTAGAATCCAAGGAGTTGACAAAGCTAAAACTGAAGCAGAACTTCCTGAATCGCCTTCCGAATTTGATTTTCCTGCAGGAAACTTTTTCAAGTCTTCAACAGGCTTCTCTACTTCGTTCGTCCTTGCTAAATGGTTTTCTTTTTGAAGAGGAGACTTTTTAATATCTTCAATAGACTCATCTGCTTCGTTAACTTCGTTAGTTCTTGTTTCTACAGCTAAATGATTTTCTTTTTGAGAGGTTTTAAAATTCGTAGGTTTCAATATAGGGGGGTACAAATTGTGCACTAAACTATCGTTAACGTCACCATTACCGGCAAATATATCAGCCGGAACACTTTCAAATTCTTGTGGTCGGTTAGATGATTGACTGAAAATAGTTAAAATTGGTAAATCCAGCTTGACTTCATCTTCAGGCTTGGTTACATTTGGTATTTCTTGAATAGCCTCAACTGCTGTTTGTGGAGGATTTGTTTTCGGGTCATCAAGTTTTGCCTCTACTTTGATCGCTGGTAGGCCAATGCTTGCCTTGGTCGTACTTTCTTCTGCTTCAACTATTTCCACATACCTACTTGCCCTACGCTTAAGTTTGCTTTTAGATGTATGTGTGTCAAGCAAATTCTTTGTTTCGTTCGACGACTCACTTGAATTTTCTTGAAAAGCATCAATTGGTATTGGTGGATGGTTTGTTTTCGAGTCATCAAGTTGTGTGTCTACGTTTGTCGCTGCTAAGTCGTTGCTTGTCTTTACCGGTATCTCTTCTGCTTGTTTTGCAAAATCAGTTTCCAAAAATCTACTGGCCCTCCGCTTATCTTCGTTACCGAGTTTTTCGTCTTTTTCAACTTCAATGGAGAGCCTTACTTGTCCTACTGCGTCACTCTTTTCCTTGGTTGAACTTTCTTCTACTTTAGCTTCCTTATAACAACTAATTCTGCGCTCAATTTTGGTCAAAGCTTTGTCTGGTGTTAGCAATTCTTTCGATTCTTTTGACAATTTACTTGAATCTTGGTCAATAGCTTCAATTAGTATTGGTGGAACTTCATTTGATGGCTTTATTTGATCTACTGAGCAACTTGGTTTCATCGTATTTGGTTTTCTCTGTTTAGAAAGATTTTCAAATGTTTCCCCATAACCGCTTGCCCTCCGCTTAATTTTATCCTTAGTTTTGGATACTGTCGAAAACAACTTCATACTTGATTCCTGATACAGTTCATGTGCATCTTTTTGAATAGCTTCATTTAGTGATACTGGGAGAATTTTGTTCGGGCTATCGACTTGTCTGTCTTCAATTTCAGGACTTACTTGTTCTTGAGAATCCTTAACCGTTTTCTCTTTTGTTTTTCTTATTAGACCTTTTTTATTTGATATTTTTTGTCTGAGAGCAGATTCGTCGATGAATATATCAGCCGGAACACTTTCAAATTCTTGTGGTCGGTTAGATGACTGACTGAAAATAGTTAAAATTGGTAAATCCAGCTTGACTTCATCTTCAGGCTTGGTTACATTTGGTATTTCTTGAATAGCCTCAACTGCTGTTTGTGGAGGATTTGTTTTCGGGTCATCAAGTTTTGCCTCTACTTTGATCGCTGGTAGGCCAATGCTTGCCTTGGTCGTACTTTCTTCTGCTTCAACTATTTCCACATACCTACTTGCCCTACGCTTAAGTTTGCTTTTAGATGTATGTGTGTCAAGCAAATTCTTTGTTTCGTTCGACGACTCACTTGAATTTTCTTGAAAAGCATCAATTGGTATTGGTGGATGGTTTGTTTTCGAGTCATCGAGTTGTGTGTCTACGTTTGTCGCTGCTAAGTCGTTGCTTGTCTTTACCGGTATCTCTTCTGCTTGTTTTGCAAAATCTTCAACAGTTTCCAAAAATCTACTGGCCCTCCGCTTATCTTCGTAACCGAGTTTTTCGTCTTTTTCAACTTCAATGGAGAGCCTTACTTGTCCTACGGCGTCACTCTTTTCCTTGGTTGAACTTTCTTCTACTTTAGTTTCCTTATAACAACTAATTCTGCGCTCAATTTTGGTCAAAGCTTTGTCTGGTGTTAGCAATTCTTTCGATTCTTTTGACAATTTACTTGAATCTTGGTCAATAGCTTCAATTAGTATTGGTGGAACTTCATTTGATGGCTTTATTTGATCTACTGAGCAGCTTGGTTTCATCGTATTTGGTTTTCTCTGTTTAGAAAGATTTTCAAATGTTTCCCCATAACCGCTTGCCCTCCGCTTAATTTTATCCTTAGTTTTGGATACTGTCGAAAACAACTTCATACTTGATTCCTGATACAGTTCATGTGCATCTTTTTGAATAGCTTCATTTAGTGATACTGGGAGAATTTTGTTCGGGCTATCGACTTGTCTGTCTTCAATTTCAGGACTTACTTGTTCTTGAGAATCCTTACCCGTTTTCTCTTTTGTTTTTCTTATTAGACCTTTTTTATTTGATATTTTTTGTCTGAGAGCAGATTCGTCGATATGTTCAAGTGCAGGATTTTCTATTTCATTTTCTGTAACTGCTATTTCACTTACCGATTCCACAGTAACTCCTTGTTTCATCGGTTTTCGAACTTTCAATGGTTTTCTTACACTATCGGCTGTTTTATTCACAACTTTCGTGGCTTTATGTCTTTTTTCAGTTCCAAAAATTACTGCGTCAGAATCAACTGTGACACTTCCATTATCTTCTGTGATTCTTTTAGAAGACAAGTCCGCATCATTTCCTTCTTCGTCCGTTGAGGCCAAATTCAGTATAGATATTTTCTTCGTTTCTGCTAATGGTGCTTTTTGTATTTTCTTATTACAATTTTCAGTGGAGAGTGAAGTTTTCACAGAGTTTGTCGATAGTGTGTCTGTACTATCTTCTTTCTGATTTTCCAAAACATCTAAGGAAGTTGAACTGTTTTCTTTTGATTCGTATATAAGTTCTTCCGACAAGCATCCATGTAAATTTTTAGATTTCTTTGAGTTCCTTTTCGAAGATAGCGGAATTTTTTTCAAAGCCATTTTCATGTTATTTTCGTCAGTTGAAATTCTTCGAAAGTGCAATACAAGCTTTTCTTTTTCAGGGTTTACTATATTTACCTCTGTAAAATCTCTTTCAATTTCAAGACGTTGTATTACTGACTCCATTTGCTTTTTATTTTTTGCCAGCTGTTGAGTATCTTCTGTGGAATGCAGTCGTTTGATAGACACTTTCAGAGGTTTGCATTCGGATAACTTTTGACGCTCTGTCACTGTTGTTTCTATGACTTCATAATTGTCTTTGGTATTTTTAGGCTTTTTTGAGGTGGTCTCTCTACTCTTTTGTTCGACTATCTTTATAGTTTCTTCTGAAATTGTAGGAACTTCCTCGTCGTGATTATCATCTTTTTTACTTGCTTTGCTTTTGGTTTTCTTCGTTTTGACTCTCCGTTTTTGTTTACTATTTGTACCTCCGTGTTTTTTCGATTTTGTTGAAAATGTAATACTTTCCTTAGTTGCGCTTTGTGGTTCTTCAGAGAACGTTGATGATGAACTATCTATTGAAAATCTTTTTTGGGTTGAACCACTTGCTTTCTTGACTATAATTCGCTTAGTTAGTTGATGGGTGTTAGAAGATGAAGCAGAAGTCAAGGAATCTTCTGAATCTTCTATCGCTGGAGATAGAAAACAAAGCGACGGGTTTACGGTTGGGACAGTTGGAAGTTGTTGGGTGATGGCTGTCTTTTTCGAAAGTGTTATTTCTGATGTTTGTAATGTATTTCCTTCTTCTGCGTTATGTATTTGTGGGACGTTTACTACCTGCTGTATCTGTGATATTTCTGGGTTATCCGAAGCACTCTCTGGATTGTTTGGTTTTGGTTTTACTTTGAGTTCTTCTGATATGACTAAAGAATTATTTACTAATGTATTACGATAACGTGAGACTTTTGTTGTCATTTTGTCAACAAGTAATTGGTTATCTGTTTTCTGTTTTCCCTTTGATGTTTTGTTTGTTGTGTCTCTTACTTTTTGTACTTCTAGTTTGTGTAAATTAGAAAGTCCTTCGGTTTTTGATCGCCTTTTTGCTTTTGCTTTTGGGTTCTGCAATGTGGTTTCTGTTTTTTCACCAGTGAACTCAAGGATGTTTTTGGTCTGTAGTGAAGGCACCTCTGTTACTTCGAATGAGATTTCTGTTTTTATGTTAGGGGTTTGAGAGATGTTTGTCGTCTTTTTTGATTTGAACACACCAGATTCTTTCAAAATGTCAGTTGGTTTCGCAACTGTGTTTTCAATTTTTTTGTTGCTACTTGATACTGCAGATTTTGTAGGACACTCTTCGTCAATAGGTTCGAGCTTAATGTCTTCGACTAGTTTAATATTTTCTGTTTCATCAGAAAAATTTTCATTTTGGGTCTTTGTTTGAGAACTAGGCTGTTTAGTGTCTGTACGCTTCACTGTACGTGAAGAAAGTTCTTTAACTACTTGATCCAGTGTCTTAGTGGTCTTTTTAAGTGAAAAATTTGTAAGCCAGGTTTCTTGGTTGGTTTTTTTAGGATCTTCAAGTTTTTTTGTTGGGTCTCCCTCGTGTGGTGACTGTGTAGTATTTACCGGATTTCCAAGAAGAGCATCAATACTAAATGTTGCTGTTTTTTTACTTTTAGATCCTACAGGTGAAGTGCTCAGTGGTTGTTGCATTATTGATTCCTTTTCTGCCTTAAATTCAGTGGGTTCTTCTTCACAAATATTATAAGCTTCAGCTAGCTTTTGACTAGAAATGCTGGATAAGTCTAAATCAATTTCTTCAGTTGGTTCGGTAACAACTAGCTTTGACTTTGTTTTTCGAAATTTTCTTTGTTTAGCGGTTGGATTTGAGATTTTGGGACTTTTTCTACTATTCTTTTTTGTTTTAGGTTTTCCTTTAGACTTGGATTTAGTATTTTTCTTTCTATCAAAGTCAATAACCAGCTTTTGAAAGTCATCACTATCTGACGAAGATGTCGGATTGGTTAAGACGTTAAGACTATTTACAGGGGGTTTTGTAAGGATTTCATTCTTCGTACATTCATTTATTGCAAATAATCTTTCTGAACTTGTAGCCAAAGGTCGACGAATTTCCGTGCTTTGATCTTGTTGCCAAACTGATTCCGAACATTTTTTTGTCCTTCGTCTGGTAGATGCTTCGGATCTTCTTGTGGTCGGTGTTGTCGTTGTATTACAAAACGATAATTGCTGCGACATTTGACTTGTGCTTCTTGTCAGTCGTGCTTGCTGAGGAGTCTTAGTACTTTTCAGCTTAGCTGACTCTTTAGGAATCACTTCTGGAACCTTTTCGCCATTTTTCAGCATCGTTAGAATTGTTGCAGCGTTAAATTCTTCATTGTCGTAATATGAGCCATTAGGTATTGCATTATTTGCTGGGTAAGTCTCAATTTTTTGGGTAACATTTGAAACAGATTGAGACTGGAATTGAATATCTTGAATTTTGTCAACGAAATTCGGATATGTCGGACTCAAAAGACCACTACTTCGATTAGAGCAAACAGCCTTGGAAATACCAAGTTTCTTCTTCCAGAGCTCCAAATTCTGGTCTTCACTTTCAATTTTGCCAGGTTTTTGGAAATCTTGTTCTGAACGTATTACCAAATTCAGTGGAACGTTATAACTCTGTTGAGCAATTGTGTTCTTAATTGGTCCTTCGCGATAAGCTAAATTGCTTTCTTCTGACACAGAGCACTCACTTTTTCTTCGTGGAGGGTCATCTTCACAATCATTGCCCTCTGATTCTGGATCATTCCAATTTATTTCTTCGTTGTTATTTCGACTTATTCGTCTTTTAAGGCGCATTTTGACACCTTCGCCTTCGGCCTTAGATTTGGGATTCGGTTCTAAAAATCTTGGTTGATTAGAAATAGAGACCGGTTTAGCTTCATCTCTAACGAATGAAGGACAAACTTTCAACGCAGTTGTAGATTCGACTTCTGGATTCACAGAATTGATTTTGGAAAATGATATATTGTTGTCTGCATGTTTTGGGCTATCTGAGAGCCTAGGGTCAGCTGATTTAAAAAGGCTTTTTTGTGTATGCGGGACAAAAGCAACAGGCGTTGCAGGCAAAAGCATAGAATCCGGTAAAAGTGGTGGCTGCTCGGGAACTTTTAAAGCACTTAAAGAAATTATCTTTATAGTCGGTGATTCGATATCTTTGGGATCTTTTTCGTCCATTACAGGAGTTCCATTATCATCGTTGTATGCGTTATGTGGAGCAAGATCCATTTCTTGTGATGTAATATCCGAAACTTCTTGATCTTCCGTGTGAAAACTATCTCCTAACTCTGAATCAAAACTTAATGAAGGATCTCCTTCTTCAGAAGCAGGCTGAGCTTGAAGCGAAAGATTAGAAGATTCGTCTTCATTTAAACTTCGCTCAATCTCTGCTTGGGAAAGTTTGTGAATAATTGGATTCTTTATGTGATTTCCGAAAAATTCTTCTAAAACATCTTCTGAATACTTGGAAAAATTAATACCTTTGACATTCTGTGACATTTGAACTGTTGATTTAAGAATTGGGGTTGCTGAGATATTTTTTTCTAACAATATTAATTCTTTTCGCTTTTGAGTTTTAGCTTCAGTTGTGTCCTCCGTAAGAGGTGCTTCAGATTGATCATCAGAAGTTAATATAATGCTTTTCAAATTTTCTCCGGCCTTTAAAACTTTGGAACAATTTGTTGCATCCGAAAAGATCTGAAATGTCTCACGACTTTTAAACTCTTCATCTAATTGTTTTGAATTTATTTTATTTTCTATTGATTCGTTTTCATTTATTGGTGTTATAGTTTCACATTTATCATTGTTTTGTTGTTCATGTTTTTTTACTTCAGACTGATCTATTTCACTATGATCATCGAATTTTTTAGAAATAGTCGGCGATTTCTTTTCAATGCTTTGGGGTTTGGTGAAATGCAGTTTTTCGTCTTCATTACAAGAACGGTTTTCTGTGTGTTTCTTTTCGACAAAATTTTCATTAGTTTGTTTACTCGTTTCGATGGTACTCTCTTCAGCTCCTTCGAGTGGAATGTCTTTGATATTGGAGTTCTGTTTATTTTTTGTATTTGCTTTCGGCACACATTTTAGATTTTTTTCTTTCTGCTCTCTGTTTTTGCTAAGAGTAGTTTCGATATCTTCTAAGTGAAGACCTGCTTTAAGAGTGTCGTTGATTTGAATATCACTTTTCTCTACTAATTCGCTATTACTCTCTTTTGACTCAAAATGTATTAATTCGTTTGACTTTTGAGTTTCATTCTCGTTTTCAATCAAAACCTTTGTTTCTGTGTTTAATAACGGAATTTCATTAGATGGTTCACAACTTGCTAGAATAACAGACTTTTCTACTGAAGTAATATTTTCACTGAAGATTTTTTCGATTGCTTTTGTGGTATCGTTTTCATGTTCCCCGATTTTGTTTTTGGAAGCTATTATTGCATCTATCATTTTTTGGCTTTCTAATTTATAGAGTTTGTTTGGAGGTTCAGTTTGGTTATGTTCTTTATCATTTTCTTTACAATCTTTTTTAATATTTTCGTCGCTTTCTTTCTTATTCTGAAATCTAACAGCCTTTTCCTCCTTTTCGTCTTTTGTTTTCTTAGGTTCTTTGACTTTTTCTTGAGAGTTTTTGTCATGTTGCTGATATTGTTTGTCTTTTCTCTTTAGTTTTTTTTTCTTCGTCTTGAATTTGCTGTCCCGTTTTTCAGATTCCTTATCTTTTTTTTCAATTTTTTTGTCCTTTTTCTGATGTTTTTTTTCTTCACAAACTAAGTCTGCTTTCTTAGATTCTGTTTCTTTACTTTCTTCGCATATTTTATCTTTCGTTTTACATTCTTCTTCCTGTGTCTGAAATTCTTTCTTCTTTTTGCCCTCTTTCAAATGTCCTATATCCTCTTCCTGACATTCCTTGGCTTTTTTCTTAATCTCTTTCCCTCTTTTCCTCCGACATTCTTCGACTTTTTCCATACTTTTATCGTTCTTTTCTTGCATTTCCATTGACTCACGTGTTTTATCATTCTCTCGACTTGGCATATCTTTTTTCGTGTTCACAGAGTCGTTTTCTTTAATTCCCTCAAACTTTTTGTCTTCAATAATCTTATCTACATCCAATGACACTATTTTATGTTGTAGAACAAGACCATTTTGTTCATTTCTATTCATACTTTCAATTTCACTTTTTTCAATTTTACAAGACAAGTTCGATTTGCTTTCAGTGATATTGTTTTCATTATTTGTTTTTCCAACAGCAATTTCACAAGGTTGATTTTCCACAGTTACCGGACTTTCCTCACAATTTGCGTTCTCGACCAAGATATTGCTTAAATTCTTAAAATCTTTGTCTGAAGCTTTGTTTTCCTCTTTGATGATTTTTATCTCTGGAATGTTTTCTATTTTATCTGCCATCTTTCCTTGCAAAGTATTACTCTGTTTTAGATGTTCTGTTTCGTTTTCAATACTCGGCTTCCGAAAAGCATTCTCCTCGAGAATGTTTATCTTTGTTTTATCACTTTCTGAAGGAATTATCTGAACATTGTATTTGACTGTTGGTGGGCCTTTATTTTTTGACTCCACTATCTCTTTGTCTTTTTCCAATTCTTTTGAGATGTTCGATTCCACTGATATTTTTTTCACTTCTTCAGTTTGTTTCGGGGTTTCCAAAATATTTTTATCAAGCAAATCACTTTGGGTTTCAGTAATCAAAACTGGCTGGGAAGCTAACACCGCTGCTGCTTTTATTAGTTCATCATTATTTTTTTCGTGACGAGGCTCTTGTAGTTTCAAAACAACACTGTTTTTTTCTTCATCTAGTTTTTCGGCAGGCAATGGCGAAATTTCAAATAAGTCTTTTACAAAAGTTTGATCCTTAATCAAAATTTCATCATTAACAGACACGTCTTTGGCTTCACTGTCTTTTGGTAAAGTAGTAATTTCATCAGACTTCTCCGATTCTTGTTGGTTTTTAAAAACAGCAGTTAAGTCACCTACTTTATTATTGTTTCGACTGCTTCCTCCGCTTAAATCTTCTTCAGATTTCAATTTACAAATTCGAATTCTAAGACGCTTACAAAATTCTGACGGCCATGTATCTTTACTGGTTGTATCATCACGATTCATTATGCTTCTTGTTGACGTTGAAAGCTCATTTTCAATGTTGCTTGCTGGAAACGTCGACAATTTTTTGGAGAGACATATTTTATCTGCTACGACTGAAGACGAAGAAATATCGACTGGTAGGGACACGTTATGAGATTCTTGTCCGAAAAGCGAAGTTGGTTGATTGGTATGATTTGCAATGATTTCTTCTGTCTTATTTTTGATGCTGTTTATTGAAATAGTATTATTTTCATCTACTACAGAGCATTTTTCCTCACTAACGCTTTCCTTTGTAGACAAACTCTCGGCAGTTATGTCTTTACATTGTACTTTCGTATTCAGATTCAACTGTAAAGGAAGGTTAGATTTAAAAAATAATACCAAATCTTGTGATTGTTTTTCAAAATGATCCTGTGAAGAAGATTCAGTATTAACATCTTTTGTGCTTTTAGTAGATATCTGTTCTAGAGACAGTAGCTGGTTTTGGGGTTCCTCTTCCATATCATATGTTGGTTTTTCTGGGAAAGCACCTTCCACAACAACAGAACTGCTTTGTTCTTTCATATTAAGATTCACCTGCGAAAATAGATCAGATATATCAACTAAATTTTCTGTTTGTTTTTCAATTTGAAGACTGCTCTGTGATGGAAGTTTACCGTTTTCGTCTGCTGCAGATATTAATTCTAGAGTCATAAGCTGGCTTTGGGACGTATCTTCCATATCACACGTTTTTTGTTCAGGAAATGCAACCTCCAAAGCAACGGAATTGCATTGTTCTTCAATATTTTGACTAACCGGTAAAACTTGTTCAGACTTATTACCTGATACTAAATCTTGTGATTGTTTTTTGATTTGAAGATGATCCTGTGAAGGAAGTTCACTTATAACGTCAGTTGTGTTTTTGACAGATATTTGTTCTAGAGATGGAAGCTGTTCCTTTGATGTATCTCCGTTGTCAGATGTTCGTTTTTCCGGGAGAATATCTTCCACGACAACGGAATGGTCAGTATTTTTTCTAAATTGATTTTCGTGAAGACCCTGTTCTTCCGAAAATGATTTCTTATTTTCTTCTGATAAACATTCAGTGGATTTTGGTTCTTCGTTTCTTAAACATTTTCCAGTCAAACTATTTTCTTGCATATCAACTTGAGAACCTTGAGAAACAAGTTCGCTTCCTGATCCAATTGACTGATCGACTTTAGAAAATATAACTTTTTCATTCGATTGTTGGTGAACGAGTTTACCTTCAATAAGTTTGTCTAACATCTGCTCAGCAGAGCATCTCGCCTGGGAAAATGAATCTTTTTGAAAAAACATTTCTTCAACTTTTATTTTCTTTTCATCAACGAACGTTTGGTTTGTGGTCTTCTCTACATAATTTTCAATAGTTAACGAAGAATTTTTCGACAAAGGCACTGAAGAGTTGTGATTGGGTAATGTTTCCGTATCAGAAGGCAAGTCTTCTAGATTAGAAAGAGTTTCTTTTTTAGTAGGTTCTTTATAGGCATTTGTAGTTTTAATGGACAAAAATTTCAAACGCTCCACCGACCTCGGGGTAACATAGTCGTGATCAGAGTTTATAACAACTTTGATATTAAAATTTTTGATTTGTTCGTCTGATTTTTCATCTGATTGTTTGACTTCAGGTTTCAGGACATTTTCAATGAGATCTAATCTCGGTTGATTTATGTTATGCGTGAAATTTGTTGCAGGATTTTTGTCCTCAAATATCACTGACCGGTTTCCATCTGAAATGTTTTTGACATTTTCGTCATCAACTTCGAGCTTTTTAATAACAATTTCTTTACGATTTTCATTTGTTTTGCCTGATTCTGTGGCAACATCGATTCCTTGAGTCTTTAAAGCTGCATATTGATGATCTGCTAAGTTAACGTTTTGATTTTTTGTATCAGAAATGTTGATGTCGAAATGTTTCTTATCAGTCTTCGATTGAGAGGTTCGGTTAGTTAGTAGTTTTTTAACTTCCTCTGCAGTTTTCGGACTTTGAATTGGTTCATAAGCTGGCGATTCAATATCGTCTTCAGAAGACTCATCTTCTCTCGATTCATCATCATTTGACGGGTTTTGATTACAGTCTTTGGTTGATTTTAAAACACATAATTTGTTACATTTTTCATCAGTGGATTCACGAACCATTGATTTTCTTTGTTCTATTGATTTACTTTCAGAAGATATTTTTTCACGATTATGCAGACTCATATTATTATGAGACTCAGGAAGAGTTTTTTCTACTTTTGTTAAATTATGCTGACGAATTTCAGGTTGTTCGATGGAGTATGCTGTTGCTTTTTGTTTTAATTGGTTATCTGTTCTTTTGTCACTATTTTTATCAACATTGCTTTCTACTTTTTCAATATAAAGTGATTCGATGGTATTTTCAACCAAAGACGATGTTTCTGGAAGTTGGGTAGTTTTAGAGTTAGCCTCTTTTAGATTTGATTCGCTGGTACTAGCTGTAGTTTCAGTAATTGGGGTCTTGTCAATGTCTTCTAGTTGAATATCCAAGTCGACACTTCCTTCACTAGCAAGGCTGCATGTTTCGATTAAGCTTTTTGCAGATATTTCTGCAAAAAGTTCTTTAGCCTTCAAAAACTCTAAATGCGATTCATCATGAGGAAGTTTGTCTTTAGAAGTTTCAAAAGTTTTTTCGTCCTGTGAATCTTCAAGGTAACCAGACATGTTCTTCAAAAAATCACACAGGTCAGAGGTATTATCATCCTCATCAGTAACATTTCCTATTATTGCCTTGGAATTGGTCAATATAGGAACAGGATCTGTTGGCAAATTGTGTTTCAAACATGTTTCCGTTTCACTACTCGGGGTAGCTCCTTCATCAATTTGTAAGGGATTCTTTGAAGGTACAGTTACTTGTGCTAGCTCCTGACTTGCAGAAGAAATGTTAAGCATTGTTACTTTGCTTCTTTCTATTGCTGCGGTTACATACCGCGAGCAAGTTGGTTGGTCTTCATTAACAACAGAACTAGTTCTCCCCGAAATATTACTTTCTGCAGTTATTTCAAGTCTGCTACCTGATCTAATTGTACTTGAGGGTAAGGTACCCGAAGGAGAAGAGGGCCTTGTTGGGCAGGGACTACTCGAAACCGACCTTCGCGTTCGATGGGGGTACCTAGAAAATATTACATTTTCCGAAGGTGTTACGCGCCCTGCTACTTCATTTGTTGATGAAGTTGCTTCTTCTACTACTTTTGAGTACCTACCCAAGAAGGGTTGTGAATCGTTGAGACCACCAGCATCACTTTCGTCGTTGTCGTCTTCAGATATATCACTATAGTAATTATTTGCCAGAATATACCTTTGACTTGGTTTTTCAGAATCACAGGTACTTTCAGGCGTTTCTACATGATCAGCATCAAAAGTAGTGCTGGACACTATGCCAGGAACACAACGAGCTTTCTGTACATTACTAAGGGAAGGCAAACGTTTACGCCTTGGGGTGGGAGGTCTCACATTTCTTGCATCTACATTTCTAACTTCTTCATTCCTAACTTCTAAACTTCTAACTTCTTCATTTCTAACATTCTCATTTCTATCCTCTTCGTTTCCACCTTCATTATTTATACTTTTAACATTTCTACCTTCTGGCTGTTTTGCAGGAACTGGGACGGAGGCTGGTGTATTAACTGGAGGTTCATCTTCATCTGATGAAGACGGCACAACAACGGTACTATTTCTTCTTGAGATAGTACTACGAACGTTATGGTTTTTGGCATTCACTGCATGTTTTTTAAACTTTTCCAGGACGTAAACCAAAGCTTCATTTGGTTTTGCAGGCTCTTCTTTATCATTTTCTCCTTTCGCACTAACAACATCGTTGTTATCGTCTTCGTCGGTGGTATCGTTAAGTCTAACTACATTATTTTCCTTAAAACTTAATCTTACATTACTATTTTTGTTATGTGTTTTTTTCTTACAACTAAGACTTAGAGTTTCATTATGGCTACTTACATTTAAGTTATTAAACATATTATTTATACTTATGCTAGAATTATCACAGTTTTTTGATAAATGCTGACTAACAGCTTTAGTACCTTCTATTTTATTGCTGGTGCTATTGCAGGTTCTGGTGTTGTTATTACCGTTTTTTATAACTTTAACATTTTCCTGATCAAGATCTTGGTTGAGACACGAACTTTCACTATGTCCATCTGGTAATTGTTTATCTGGCGAAGGCGATCGTGTTAAGTCTTCAATTAAAGTTGGTTGTGTATTCTAAAAATTTTTTGGAAAAAAATATATATTATTTCTTGGAATAATAAATAGAAAAAGCCAATTTGATGATTTTAAATGACGACCTGCAGCTCAGTTAAAGAAAAATTTAAATATGTATAAAGATAAAATCTTTAAAATACAACAAAAGAGGAATATGATTTTTGCTCATTAGGTTGTAAAATAAATTTTTTCTTGGCATCATAATTTATAAATTTATATTTAAATTATTATTTACTATACTATACTTTATATACTATATACTTTTTTTTTGTATTCTTAAGTTATTGAATCTTAGTAATGTTGATAGAAGAAGTGTTGATTGGAGACTTGCTGAGTGAAACAACTTTTGATCGAAGATTTTTAGACTGAAGAACTGTTGATTTAAGAGTTTCAATTAAAGTAATCTAAGTCGATAAGTTATCCATTGAAAAATGCTGCTTCAAGAAATTCAGATTTTTCGAAGGGTCGTTGCTATACAATGAAACATTTAGATCGAAAACAGTTTGACTAAACACTTGCATGTTGATTGAAGACAAGTTGATTGAAGCCAAGTTGATTGAAGCCAAGTTGATTGAAGACAAGTTGATTGAATACAAGTTGATTGAAGAAATGTTGATTGAAGACACGTTGATTGTTGAATACACGTTGATTGAAGTCATTTTGATTGAATATACATATTCTTTCTATGTTCTTAGTTCAATTTAATTTCTTGAAGAGTATTTTTTCGCAAAAACTGTTTATGTAGATGGATTTCCTATTTTATTCATTACACAGTAATTTTAATCAATTGAATCATATATTTTGAACTGAGCTGTAAAACAATAAAGTTTAATGTAAAGTAATAGTAATATGTTTGGTAATATTGCGTGAAAATATTGCGCCTGGAATTAAAATAGTATTTTGTTATAATAGTTCGGATGAATATTTTACATTGATATCTTAATAATATTGAGCTTAATTGACTAAAAAACTAATAAAAATATAGTAACAATATTGGGTTAAATCAAAATAAATTAGTCATCAACGAAAGAAAAAAATCTGTTGTAAGAAACAATAGTTGAGTGGAGAGAGGGCATTTATTATATTTAACATATACTTATACATACACATACATAATTCACGCAGGGAGGAATTCAACTTGATAAATCACTAGATCATTGTTTGTAAAAAAAAGCGGTAAAATAGATTGCGGCAGGTAAAGTTACTACGATATTCAAGAGAGTCAATCGCTCTTACAACTGAACTATAACCTACATATCAGTCTCAAATCGATTTTGTACCCTATCAAGTATCCGCAATGATATTTGAGAAACAACTAGCCAAACATGGGCTCTAGCTTTGGGAGAATATAGGCTTTATAAATTTTAAGCACTTTGCATCATTTTCGTTGCTACAGGTGCCGTTTACGGAGAAATGTTAAGCTTAACGACAAAAGACATGGCATTGGGTTTTTGAAGCATTGAAGTCTACTTGGTTTTTATTACCCGATGTTCAACCGTTTCCGTTTAACATCCGAAGAACAGGGCCGCCAATTTGTTAACGAATATGAAAAGCTAAAGGCTGAGTCGTCGACAAAACAATTAAGAAGATTTGAAGTACTAAGCAAGAGATAGTTTATAGAAATAAGAAAGAGGTTCGGAGATAAAACGGTAAGAAACACATCAATACCAAAAGCTCGCATTTGCGATAAGGGAACCTGATATTAAATTCTATCAAATGCCTTAGAAATATCAACGGCAATAATCTTGCTTTTTCCATAACAGTGTAAATATTGGTTCCACTTTTCGGGAAGATATGACTTCAAACCACCAGTGGACATTTTGCTACGAAAGCCTTACCGTTGGTCTCTTAGAAGCTTTGCTTCATCAAGATATTTTATGAGTTGCCGGTAAATGGTGTATGATGAAAAATACTCTGAAAATGGGGATAAGAGTGTGGAATCCGGCACTAAAATATCAAGCGACTGAATATGTGAGCATAGCTAATGTGAAGAAAACATAACACGCCATATCTTCTTCGCGTTCTGCAAATGGGTGACCACGAACGAAAGCTGGAGAAGAGGAATAAATTACAAAACAAAACAAAAATTTTACATTCTTTGTTATGCCTGCTTTATACTATATAATACGTTTGTGTTATAATAAAGTTCCCCTGAAGAAGGCAACAAACCTTGCCGAAACGTCACGAAAAAGCGAAAGATCCATTTTGTTTTTTTTGCAAAACCTGAAAGTGTTCAAAATAAGCTGAAGGAAAATATATTTTCAATAACAACATTCTAAGAAGTTTCAGTCCATATTCATTGATTGTAGTTCATTCAAATCATTATTCAGAAGCATTGAATTTCATTCCAATAACAGAGGTAAGTCGACCGTTTAAAAACGAACGCGTATACAAATAAATTAACAGATAGTAATTTATTTGTAAGTGTTAAGGACAACATTTAAGACTCTTTTACTATTTATAAAAAACGTAAAAATTACAATTCGACATTATTTTTATATGCGCGTTTGTTTCTGAGTATTTTGTTCATTAACGTTTTCAGATTCTAACAGATAGGAACGTAGCATCGTAGCCCAGAAACAATGAAAAACTTCAGAAGGATTAAAATATGCAAGCTTATCAAAAAAGTAACAGCAAAAAACAACCAACTTTTTTTTCTTTTTTATAATTAAAGTTGAAATTACATTCCGTTGAAAATATTACGCGTTAGAAGGCAACAGCTGCTTTTAAATGTTTTTACCAACCAGACTTTATTCAAAATAAACAGGGGAAAATGCTTTTCAAGACAGCCTCATTGAACTCAAAATAGATCATAAAAGCATAGAAAGCTGCTCATTGAAAACCAAACGGCTGATATGGATCAATTAAGAAAAGTTCTTTGAGCACTGCTATATAAAGAGGCAAAGACAAAAAGTTTTTGTTTTTGATGGTAAACGAAAATTAACAGTATAAATGTATCGATCTCAGGAAAAAAAAATTTAATAGAAAAAACTCATCGTGGAGCGTTGATCGTCTGTTTTAACAACATATAACAGTTTTCAATAATTAAAAACACACAGTCTCATAAAAGTTTTAGCAAAACTGCATAGTGGACAATTGTATCTGATTACAAACTTCAATAAAGACACAACTAAGTCACCGTTATTAAAAATCTAATGTGTTCATCTCAGCTTATTGCTAAGAGACACCACCAAATTCAAACGAAGACACACAACAAAGAAAAATATTTAGATCGTAATTTTGGTTGGTTTCATATTGAATAGAGACAAACGTTGATGGAACAAAAAAAAAAAAACCATAAAAGTCTTAATTAAAAGACAAAAATTGTTCCTCGTTTTGTACGGTTTCTGCAATTTCTTTATTTTACCGCGGAAGACCAGATGGAAACGGAAGAATTAACACAAGTGGGCCAACAAAAGGGGGATGATAACGTTATTTAGTAGAAGTGAAGAGTTAATGTCCGGTTCCACTTTAACTTACAGTAAGTTAAAATTTAAGAATTAGCAACCACTTTTATGGGGTCTTCTTAAAAAAAAAATTATAAATTAAATCCATAAAACGAAGGCCCTCATTGCGAGTGTCACTTCTGTGACATTCGATGTGACAAGGCACGAAAGCTTCGATAAATTTTCCTTTTTGGTATTGCGTATCTCTATCGACAAAGATATCTGCTACTGTGAATAATGAGTAGTCATTGTGAATAAATCCTATAATTTGAAATTTGAGTTAGTTTCAGTGATAGTCATACGCAAAACAACGAATGTATTCAAAATTGAAAGTAACGAACAAAGAAAATACGCAATACCAAATTTCATTTTCGACGTTCGACTATTTTCTTGTGTATTAACAGCCAGACGATACTCGCAATAAGAGCCTAACAGATTTTTTTTTTACAAACAACGAAAATTTTTTTAAAATAATGTTACGCTACGTCCATATTTAAAAAAAGCGCTGTCAATTTAAAATGCTCGCAGATAGCGTAATATAAAGTAAACAGGTATGTTAGGGCGATCCTTATCATTATTTAATTTTTCCCTTGGAATGCTCTCAGAGCTATTGCTGGTTAAACTGAGACGGTACAAACCAAATCCCCCATTGGAAATAGTCTATCGTTATTAAAAATAACAAAACCATAAATATACATACAAACTAGGCAGATGGGATCACCATTCGAAACCATTATTGCTCATGAAATCATATCAAACGCAGTTACGCTTCACGAACCAATAAATTGTTGACTGATGAACTTTCAAAGCACACAAGAAACCATTCAAACTTATCCAATTTGACTAATTTTTTGCATGAGATAAAAGTATTAGACGTAGTTGCAAAATAAGAATCACCCTAGTACATGTTTTAGGTTATTTGTTTCTTATATACATATTACAGTATATTATAATGTTTTTTTTTTTCCTAAATGAGAACAAATTGCTCTTTCAATAATTTAAAAAATTGACTCCATCTAAGATAAGAATTTACTTGATATATAGGGACCTTAATTAACATGTAATAAAAGACCTTAAATATACAAATTGTAATAGTAAGATGTTATAAGAAGATCAATATAAATTTAAATATACTGAAAGTTTGCTGAAATAAAAAAATTAATCCAGCTCATTTCTATTTGAAAACAAATAGTAGACACAATTATGTTTCTATGGGGTGGCATGTGAGCTTTTACTTTGTTGTTCAATACAACAAAAGTGTTTCCCAAAACTCACCGGTTCGCAAGGATCAAGCATCTTAGGAGAGTTTCTAAGTATATACTCCTTGTACCGTCTTAAATACTCTTCAATTGTATCTTCGAGCTCTAAGGTCTTGTTAATAAGAAGTATCCTTTGAAAAAATATCATGTTTACTCTCTTCACTTATTTGACAAATATCGCTACTCACCGAGTACCATAAGCTTTGTTTCTGGAAGCAAAGCCAATAAGACCAGTGATCATGGCAAACGATCGATTTTCTTCATTAACCGGTGGAACACATTTTGGTAATACGGGTTCAATTGTTGGCTTGTCAACATCAAACGGTTCACTTTTCAACACTTTCTCTGATTTGCCTACAGCTATTTCATTGATCAGTTCTTTGTCCTCTTTCAAATGTGCCAACTTTTTCCACTGCCTGTAGCAAAGGATAAGTCGGAGATATGAAATCATTTCATTGGGTTCGTGGAGATTTTTGTTTGACAGGTATTTTCTGTGGAAAAATCAATAAAATCAAATATAAAATTTTTGTAAAACCTGATGATTGCCTCTTACCTAAATAAAGGATCCAATATCAGTCGGTATTCATCGATGACTTTTATTTTTAAAAGGGTCATAAGAATATTTGCTATATCACCGTTGAATACTAGCCCCAATGTTACTACAATCTCATCGACAATGCGATTTACATTAGCCTCATCGGTCACGGTGGCATAAAGCTCACACTTATAGTTAACGTACTGAGACATAAAATCAGTGAGAATAAAATTGTAGTTTTTATCATTGGTTAACTAGAAAAGAAATTAGAGAAGACATTTTTAAATAATTCAAATAAAGAATAACATTTTCAAACTTACATCTACTTCATAGCATAGTTTCATTGAAACTATCCAACGCAGCAGGTTTTTCCATATAAATGCCCTAGTTGATTTTACATTCACAAGTGTTAAGGCTTTCTTCAAATCATCTGCCAGTTCTTGACATTTCTTATATGGGAAATTTTTTGGCTTGTATCCTGGAGAAATATGGTGGAACAATATCGGCTTAAACTTTTCAAACAATAATTTATATTGTTTGTTATTTGCTGAAAAAAAGAAGTAGTGTAGAATTAGAATCATTTTATGTAAATATGTACATAGAACTGTTAATATATAAAGTACTCTCTTTAATATGTAAATACAAATGAGTTTTTAGAAAAAATTGACAAAAGAAAAGTGTAGGCTAACTCTCTCCCGCCGATTCGTTACATTAAATTAATAACATTTTGTTACATTCAATTAGTTGTTACAAATAATAAAATTATAAATATTTTTTAAAATTGGTTTCTATCGCTTTTTGTAAAAATACTTTTTTCAAGTAAAAAAAAAACAACATAAAATAAATAGGGTGGCGCAACGGAGCGAGGAGCCCCTGGGCTTAGCACATTTCTCACAACCATGCTTTGTGAGGGAATGGAGGGGACCTTAAATTTTTATGCCGGTTCCGAACGGCTAATCGGAGAGCGCTTTCCATGGCGAAAGGTGATACCCGTTTTTTTTTTTTTTCAAATACGTGTATCTTAATTGGACAGTTAAAAAATTTTCAAATAAAAGTGTGCTATCGCCCAGTTTATGAATGAAATTTAGTGTTAATAGCTCGAAATTTATATGTAATTTTAATTTGATAACTCGAATGTATTGTTAACTCAAAAAGTTTTCTTTGCGCCATCTACGATAAGTCGAATCTTAAAGGCAAATTCCCTAGTTCATCGTCAAATTTTTTGAAAAAAGAAGAAAATACGTAGTAGGCGCTTACTAAAACTACAAACTCGAAGACAAAGTAATAGACAGAGTGTAAGATTGAACACGTATTATTTTCAGGTTTAAGAATTTTCTAAAACAATAATCGCAGCAGTTGCGACATAAACGCTGTTGTCTTCTTATATGTCGCTGTGTAGCTTAATTTTGACATAGGTTTAGGAGGTCCACTGAGATGTCTGTGATTTTTAGCTCTTGATGACAAATTCAAAACAAAAAAAAAAAAACAATAACAATAATAAAATCTTTCATATATCGAACTAAAAGGAGATTATATTTTTCATTATAATCTGCTTTTAGTTCGATACACTTAACCCAGCGATGCTCCAATTTCTTTAACCCATCTTAAAAATACGTTTTCTCGTATTCTGCAAAGTAGGCCTCCGTGGCGGTGATGACCTCCTCATTCGACACAAATTTCTGCCCGGCAAATGATTTTTTCAAGTTTGGAAATAAAAAGAAGTCACACGGGGCCAAATCTGGAGAATACGGTGGATGGGGCAATAGTTCATAGCCCAACTCGACCAATTTAGCCGCTGCTCTGAAGTGATCACACGGTTGCGTTTATTGTCCGGAGTGAGCAAACGCGGCACCCATTGCGCCGACAGCTTTCTCATGCCCAAAATTTCAAGCAGGCTATGAACCACGCGGTCTTTCGAGATGCCTTCTATCTCAGCTATCTCGCGCATCTTCAATCGGCGGTCTGCCAATACGAGATCATGGATTTTTGTTACATTGTCCTCCGCGGTAGCCGTTTCCGGGGCACCTGGGCGTGGCTCATCAAAATCCGACATGCGACCACGTTGAAACTTGTTGAACCAATTTTTGACGAAGGAGAAGAGTCGCCGTACACAGCATCCAACCGCTCTCTGATTTTGCTGCGTGATTTCCCTTCCAAAAACAAGAATCGAGTCACTGCCTAATATTGGTCTTTTTCCATTTAAATCCGCAGACACGTTTGCTTTCACAAGCGGTTAAAAAAAAACTACGAGTCCAGTTTGGCTGAAATTTTGAAATTAGCCTTCTACAAACATGTACTACACTATAGTAAGTTTCTCTTGCGATAGTGACGCTATTGGGCGGAGAAGCTAAGTACTTATTGGACTGCCCTCGTAGCTATTGAATTCTGTGTAAAGGAATGCATTAGAAGAAACCTCCGAAAATCAAGTATTCTTATTTGCTCTGACAGTCAGGCAGCCCTAAAGGCCCTGTCCTCAACTAAAATCGAATCCAACCACTCTTTCCTGGGTGCCTGGACATGGAACATGAAGGTGTACAGGGTAACGAAGAGGCTGACTAGCTAGACTTGGCTATCAATCCCAATTCAATGGCGGTCTCTCAATCAGTAGCATTAAACATGAATTAGTTACCTGGGAACAGCATAACATGATCCACACTTGGAACAACTCTACTGGCCACCGCCAAACAAAACTATTCATCTACTTATCTCAAATATCACCTTAAAAACATAGGCTTAAGCCAAGATGACACCTGCGGTCTCTGCCTCGAAGACATAAACAGCTGAACACATTTTTTGTGAATGCCCTTCTATAGCCAGATCCAGACTAAAACGTTTCCAAAATGGATTCACTAGTCCCCTTGACATTAAAAACAAACCACTTTTTCAAATATTCCTAGGTTCTTACACGACCTCAACTTCGAATGAACAACTTTACACTTTACGTGTTTAAACCTAAGGGAACAGTACAAAAGATCTTTCAGGTCAACGTGCTAGTAAAGGATATAAACGCTGAAAATTCAATCAAATTCGTTGGAACATTTAAAAATTTATTTTTCACTTTTTATAAAAACGAGATTTTTGAAAGCCAAGTATGCAAAGCTTAAGATCTTGCCAGAAGTTATTTTGAGAAAACATCAAAGACGAAGTTTTGAAGTTAAAAATTTCAAAAAGTCAAAATTTTTTTTATAAAATTTATAAAAATTTCAAAAATTTAAATTTTCACATGTTAATATGCAATATTTCTTGAACTACCTAAGACTTTTAAATATAATTTCTTTTTTTCTTCAAAATTGCACGATTGCAAAAGTTGTTATAGTACAAAAAATTGCAGGTAAAAATACGACGATAAGTAAGTGGTATAAATAAGGTATTTTCCTGAAGTTCCCCATTCTATTTCCATATCATTTAGTCTTAAATTAATGCTGGAAATAAGGCAGTTTTTTCACAGTCTTGCAAAAAAGAATGGTTGGGTTTTCAAGGCATTAATTCTTATTCTCAACTTCTTGTAATAATTTTCTAAAATTAGAAATGCTGATTGTAGATTAGTTTTTATACCTAAACTAAGTACATCAGATGAAAAAAATTGCAGTGTTCTCGGCGTTAAATAACCAATTCGCAGTTTGGTAAAATAGGAAAATCGCTGGTGTAAATGTTATAGAGATCGGGTCACAACACAGATCCTTGGGGCACTCCTGCAGCCACACAAAGTTTTTTAACCTTAGAGAAACAATAAAAAAAAAAGTCTTCTTGTCAAAAAACTTTCAACTAATTCGTGAAAAATCATGAAAATTATCATTTCTGAAGTCTTGGAATTTTCAGTCAAATGAAGCAAAAGTTACAAAATTTTTCAATTTGTTTTATTTTTGAATGTATTATATTTTCTTTAAAATAAGGGAGTGATATGATTTCTTTTTTGAAAAAAACACACTTTTTGTAAAGAACATTCAAACATTTTTTATTTAATGTGGAGTTCAATCAATACAATTAAGTTTTAAATAAAACGTCATTCAAATGGCCACCACGACTTCTTCTGCAGCAACAAATTAGATGAACCGAATTTTCGAACACTTTCCACTAAATCAAGTCGTATATCATGAATGGAACGTTAAATACTGAATGGTAAAGCTGGAAGAGAATCTGGTTTATTTTTAAAGACCAATGACACCAAATAACCCTACAAGAAATAGTCTAATGGTCTTAAATCACAACTTCTTGGAGGCCATTCAATATCAATATTTCTTGAAATAATCGAATCTCTAAACTTTTCTCGCAATAATTCAATTGTTACATTTGCTGTGTGACACGTAGCCCCGTCTTGCTGAAAACAAATGTTGTCATGATCAACTTCTTCCAATTTCGCCTTAAAAGTTGGTTATCATCGATCTATACCGCTCTCCAATGACAGTAATGGTGTAACCAGCTTCATTTTGAAAGAAGCATGGACCGATGATTCCACCTGCCCAAAAACCACACCAAACTGTCAATTTAGGTGAAATTAATCGTTTTTCATGAATATTTTGTGGATTTCCATCGCCAGTTTTGCTTATTCAACGCACTAGTCACACAAATTAAAGCCTCTTCGGAAAAAATTATTTTCTTTAAAAAATCCTTATGGATTTCAAGTTGTTCCAAGGCAAAATCAGAAAGTTCACGACGTTTATGGTGGTCCAATGGTGAAATTGTAGACACTTCTGAATGCAAGAAAAAAACAAATGACAGATCATGACATACTACAAATTGCCGAAACACCACTGCAAAATCATATCATACCTATTGGGTTAGCTTAGGTTAGGTGGAAGTGGCTGTCAGTCAATGAGTACATTGCCTGACACACTTAGGCCGCAAGGGCCCATTGTGATACCACAGAGATCAATCAGCAAGTTAATCACCTACTGATCTCAGAAACCCGATGTAAGATTAACGAGTTGATCACTTATTAATCTTCCATTACGGGACTAGCCGGTTAATCACCTGCTAGTCGAACCACGTGCAACTTTTAATGTATTTTGAAAGACTTTTAGGGTCTATGTAAGCTAAGTCGCTAGTATCATCGAAGAAGAGTTCACCGAGATGAGTTTTCCTCCTATGAAGTAGTGCAGGGCATGAACAAAGAAGGTGTTGAACGGTTTCTTCCTCCTCCTCGTCCATGCAGCTTCTGCAGAAATCATTGGAAAACACACCAAGTTTTTTGGCGTGTCTCCCTATTAGACAGTGTCCCGTAAGAACACCTATGGTATGTAGAACCTAGATACAGACGGTTCAGGGCCAACAAACTCTTCGAGCGTTTTGAGTCTACACACGGCCAACTTTTTTGGTTGCAAGGCAGTTGTTACTCTCAGTCCATCTAGTGTTTGTTATCCTTGAAGCGTCTTGTCTAAGTAGGAGTTTACATGTAGCGATAGGCACATATGTTGTTCCGTTCTGAGCGTAGGGAAGTGGTCGTGCCCTTTTTGGCTAGTTCGTCTGCCATACAGTTGCCTGGTATGTCCCTGTGCCCTGGCACCCATGAAAGGTGAATGTTAAACTGATTTGACATCTCACTCAGAGACATCTGACAATTTTGGACCGTGATGGATTTTGTAGAGACAGAGGCAAGAGATTTAAGGGCAGCTTGGCTGTCTGAGAAGATCCGAATATCCGTGGAGGATATGACGTTTTCTTTGAGCCAAGACAGCACCTCCTTAATCGCCAGAATTCCCGCTTGGAACACACTACAATGATCGGGTAGGCGGAAGAAAAGACTGAGATTCAGTTTTTCTGAGTAGATTCCACTTCCCACACCTTCGCTGGTTTTTGAACCATCGGTGTAGAAGTGTATTGCTTCATTTTCCAAAAGAGCGCCATTTTTCCAAGCTTCTCTTGAAAGTATGGTTACTTGGAAATTATTGTCAAACACCAACTTGGGGGTGGTGTAGTCGGATCGATTCGGTAAGAATCTAAGTTATCTAGAATGGTAGTGTGGCCGATTTGGTCCACTGTGATGTAGCTAAGAGTCGAGTAGCTGAGCTAGCAGCGACTTGTTTGCTGAAGATATCTAGGGGTGTGAGATCTAGTAGTACATTGAGGGCGTCCGATGGGGTTGTCCTCAGTGAGCCACAAATACACAGACTAGCCATTGAACATTGTCCACCTTGTTGTAGTTGATCATCTTGTCTAGTGCTGTCCACCAGACTATCACCCCGTATGTGAGTATCGGCCTTATTATCGAGGTAAACAGCCAATGGGTGATTTGGGTGGAGAAACCCCATTTCCCGCCAATGGCTTTTTTACAGGAGAAGAGTTCAACGTTGGCTTTATTTACTCTTTGCTCAATATTGGTTTTCCAGGTCAGTTTTTTGCCAAAAATGAGATCTAGATATTTAGCCTGATTTGACAGTGTGAGAGTTACCCCTTTAATAGTTGGGGGTATACCTATTGGAAAACCCTTTATTTTTAAAACTGCTCAAAGAAAACACATATCAAAGAAAATAAAGACAAGGTAAGATCTTGGTCTGAGAAACCGTGCGCGGTTACACGTGCCCTCTCAAAATATAAGAAAGTTAAATAGTTTTTTAATTTTAGTTTATTCGGCCAGTTATATAACAAAGTAACTAAAACTTGCAATCACCGTGCAATTTATTAACAATTTTGTGAACTCGGTTGCCTTTTTTACGACCTCTTATTTTCTATAACAACATACTAATACTAGTAATCGCACTATAATTCGTTTTAGTCTAATTATTTATCTTTAGCGGTGCTGAATGTATAGTGTTATCGACAAAATCTGAAGTAAACTAATTGTTGGTTTTGTTGCATTCGTTTGTATACCGTAATAAGAAAGCAAAAACTCCTTCTTTCACTTTAGTTCTTACTGTTTAATAACCCAGCCTAATTTAAAGCACTTGTATATTATACTATTTTGAAAACATGTAATTCTAAATGCTGCAGTGTTAAATCCTCTCTATTTTTAGTAATTACTGTTCCACATCTCTGTAGCATTTAGAATATATTTCGATAAGTACTTTGGAAGTAAGATTTTTTTAGTGTTAAGTATAAATAACCAGGGTTAACAATGTTTAAAACATTTGTTTGAAACAATTGTTTAAAACACTGATTAAAACACTACAAAAAAACATATCACGTTTAAAACTTAATTAAAAACAATTTGTTTTAAACATGTTTAAAACACATAAAAAACACATTATACATTAAAAACTCACTTTATGGTACGTTTTTTACCAAAGAGTTGGCAACTTCGATATTACTAGATGGGATTCCCCTAACTGACAAAGTGACAAGCAGTAAAGTGGTTATTCACCGCCGCGTCGGTGAATGTTCATAAGACGCGGGGATTCTCCGCCCACTTGCTTTTGTTCAGGTAGATACAAATGAAAACCGAACGAAATCGCTCAATTCATGTTGTACTTGTGTAATGTGCACACGTACTTTTTTTATTTCAATAAGTGTTTTTGAATTTTGTTCAAAGTTATCAATGTTAACAGGGCGGAAGAAGGACCCACTTTGGGGTAACTTTATAGAAATTCCAGCCTCTAGTTCTACTGTTGGAGTTGGCGGAAAAACAGGGCTTTAAATAAACACAGTTCGCTTGAGAAATGAAAGTTGAGGGTTGAATTGAAAACAAACTATTGTTGAAAACTGTTGTTTTAAATAAATATAATATAATAAATATGTATACAAAAAATTAATACTTTTTGACTTTAACATGTACACATGATTAAAACATGTTTAAAACAAGGCATTTAAAACAACAATGAAACATTAATAATGTTTTGTTCTTTAAAAAAAAAAAAAAAAACATGTTTTTTTCCAACCCTGTAAATAACTAGCTGACTTGGATAGGTTCCTCGGGTCTAACTCATTCAAACCTTTGTAAATAGAACGTACGATTGTATTTTGCATTATTTTATTTCATACTTTAAAAAAATAAATAAATATAAATACAATAAATGTACTTCACTGAATAGAATAAATAAACATATTTAACTTCATTTAAATGCAACGAAACATTTAAGGAACAGACTTTTTAGTTTCTTGTCTTTCAAATTATAAATATTTGTACTCAAATTCAAGAAAAAAATTGTTAATATGCATTTGCTTTTTTGGGTATTAAATTTAATTGTTTAATGCCTTTTTCCGTTAAATTTTCAATACCATTTTGTCTGAAATTCGTTATTTGTTCGTTATACCGGGTGCGAAAAAAGTATGGAAACCCCTGGAAAAAGACAAAGACCTTATATCCGACGTATTTTTCGACGAGGAATGCGATGGTGACCTTGAATTTGACCTTGGACGTAACCTTGAAGCCCCAGCGACCCAAAAATCGATTTTTCAAATGGAAACCCCCATTTTTTTATTTGCAAAATTTTACGAAAAAACATGTATTTTATTTTATTTTTTTAATGATATTATTAGAGGGGCAGCGCTTGAAATAAAAAATACGTGTAAAAAGTGAAATGAGTAGGTTACGTCCAAGGTCAAATTTAAGGTCACCATCGGATTCCTCGTCGAAAAATACGTCGGATATAAGGTCTTTGTCTTTTTTTTAACGCATATTCTGCCAGGGGTTTCCATACTTTTGTCGCACCCGGTATAGAATACCCAATGGACTTGAAAAAAGTGTTCGTAATATCGATCAGTCGTTATACTAGACCACCACTGTATACGTATGAAATTTCATCAAAATCGGTCAAGGCGTTTCGGAGGAGTATGAATACTAACACTATTTAAAAAAAAAAGAAGAATATACAGAGATAAAACATTGAGATAAATACCTTTAGTAAAGGTCGAAACTCAGCGGATTCAGTGTTTACCGAAATAAAGAAACACCTTCAAAATCTAAGAAACTAAGTCTAATTAGCCGTGCATTTAACGAGGTCAAAGAGGGTGGCCCGAAAAAGCTCTGATAACTACGGAGCCTACAATTTTACCCCCATTTCAAAAGGCCAAATAGAAAAGCAATTATGATCATGAAGATAAGTTTTCTTTTTTTTAACTTTCTTTGTTTTAACTAAAGTATGTTTTTTTGAAATAAAACACAAGAAAATATTTTAATGTCCATCAATTTGGCTTTATTGGAAGGATAATTTTATGCGATTAAATATGATTTCGGGCATGTGGCCGCGGCGGCTGAATCGAATAAAGCCAAGCCTAGAGGTTAAATTTTCATCCACTTTTCCGAGCATTTGAGGCCGTATGTCGGCAATAACGCTACGAATGTTGGCTTCCAAGCCCCTTAACGTTTTCGGTTTGCTGACGCAGACGAGCGACTCCACACATCTTCAAAGAGATTAATCCAATGGTGTCAAATCACACGATCTTGGTGGTCAATTCAAAAGGTCCATTCAGCGAAATTATGCAATTTTTGCTTCAATAAATAGATTGTGAAGTTCGCTGTGTGGCATGTAGCGCGGTCTCCATTAACGGTAACTGGCTCGCAAGCATCATTTCGGTAGAAATATGGCCCACTGACTCCACCAGCCCATAGAGCACACCAGACAGGTAGTTTTTGTGGATGTAATGGCGTCTCAAGGCACTTATGTTATTTCTCTTCACTCGGAATGTGGCATTTTTGCTTGTTGATGTAATCATTCAACCAAAAATGAGCCGGAGACGCATTGCATGGTCTCGCGACTCTGATTCTTGCACAAGCTGGATCCTGTAAAGTCGTAAGCTAAGATCTTTGCGCAAAATCTTCCATAGAGTTGATGGACAAAGCTCCAATAGCTGTGCACGGTGGCGAATCTATTCATTCGGGTCCTCTTCAACACTTTGCTCTACAGCGGCAATTGTTTCTTCGGTTCGACGTCTCTGATCCATGGTTAACCGAATTAATTGATCTGATGGATGATTATGTCGCCCATAAGATGGGCGAAGCTTGTGGTAAACTTCGCGAACTGAACCATTATTTATTTATTTGCAAGCATTGTTCTTTTGTCAACCTTTTCAAAATGAAATGGCAAACCAAACTGAACATAAATGACATTAGAGTTGTCCGATTTGACCACAAGATGTCAGTTTCATCCCTATTCAAAAAACCAACCTCTAAAAAACACCCAATAGTTCTAGTAACTTAATTCATAATGTCTCTTTAGGCAGAAAGGCATTTACACTAGGATATGGAGTAATTTAGAGTACCGGCTTAGGGTAAGTTAATTAAGTTATACATATAAGCAGATTTTACACATTTTTGTTAGCATGGAAGTAGTTATAAGATAATGAAATAAAAATGAATTTCAAACGATTGAAAAAGTGTAGTTACTGTCGGAAGACTTGCCAATTAATAGTGAAATGTGATACCCAAAATCATTTTTATATTATGTATTTGGAATTCGAACCGGGAACTCACACGTAACAGGCAGACACACTATCCACGGGCACCATTGTTACTATTTACAACTAGCAGACAGTAGATTTGCGATACGTGGAAAATCTTTTTTATTGTAATATTAAAGTAAGCGTTGGCTGACCAATAATAAGAATGATTGTAAACAGCACTGTTCTAATCATTTTGAAATAACATCAAAAGAAAAACCAGACAAACTATGTTATTGAAATAACCTCCAAAGTTAATTGTTTGTTAAATTAAAATGATAACAATACTATTGTCAAACAACAAAAAAGAACTACCATTTTAACTTCAAACTTATTAAAAAAAAAGTTTTAAGACATAGGCTAATTATTAAGGTTAACAAAAATGATTGAATAGTTGTCGAACATGTGTTTGGAATTATGTATGCATTATGTCTTAATGAATGACATGTTTATCACTTAGTAGCTACTGTTTCTGAAGTCTAAGAAATTATCAAACTTTGATTTGCTTTGTTTACTTTCGATTTTTTTCGGTGCTTGTGTGTAATGGTTTTAGCATCAGTGCCTGTTACGTGAGAGTTCGATTCGACTGAACGAAACTGAACCTTACATCCTTAACACTCACAAAATCTTCGTGGTGAAAAGATTACAAAGTTATAGTATGGGGATATGTTTGTACATTTTTCATACATTAGCATTGATAGCATGACTAGTTTATATGGTTGCCAAAGATGGGGATTGAGAGCTGTATTATTACTATTTGAACTATGAGCTATGATCAAATTATGAACACAATACTACAGCGCTACCGAAGTTTGTGTTCGATGTGTACGGTCTCATTTAAATAACTACATAAATATGATGGCGCAACAGAGCTCGAGAAGCTTCTGGGTCCAGCGTATTTCTTTCAACCATACCTTGGAAAGGAATGTTGGGGACCTACAAAAACGACAAACCAGGACCGTTTCCAAACGGCTAAAAACGAAAGCGCTTTATATGATAGTTTAGTCCCTTTATATGATAGTGTGGTACCCGTGGCGTAATGGTAAGCATGTCCACCTGCTAACCCAGAGATTCGAGGTTCGAATCCCAGCAGAGGCAAAATGCAAAAATGTTTTTCCACGGGTATCGCCTTTCGCGAGGAATTGGCAAGTCCTCCGTTAGTAAATTCATTGCCATGAAAAGCGCATTCTCAATTAGCCGTTCGGAACCGGCGAAAAATTGTAGATCCCCTCCATTCCCTCCATTCCCTCACAAGGCATGGTTGCTCGCTCTGTTGCGCCACCCTATTTATTTTTTATTTATTTAGTCCCAATTAAATGTTGAATTTGCCATAAGCTTTGCTTCTCATGACGAAAGGTTTTTAGGGGCCTTCCCCGCGAATAAAATTTTATGAAAAAATGTTGCAGATCAACAGTGTTCAAAAGTTCTGTTTCTTGTTATTCAAAACTGTTTTTTCACAATACAAATGAAAAAATAAAACTTTTTTAGTTAATATATTTCATCTAAAAACCTATTTGAAACCAACTGCGCTTTCTTAAAATGAATCACTCTCAAGATATTCTTAAATATGAGTATGTATTGAAAATCCATATCTACAAAGTACAGTATCGTTGTTAAAGAAAAAGGAGAAAGGTGCACAAAAACGTTACACCTATTAATGTTGTTGAAGCGTTTTAAAAATCGGGCTCTGAATCATCTATTTTAAAGTATGTATTACGAATCTTCTTCCTTTTTCCGGTGTAAAAAGCATTGTGATCTCGAAGGGATAACAGCTCTACCACTTAACTGCTTAATATGTAAATAAAAACACTATAAAATTACTTTAAAAACAAAACAAAATTTTTTAAGAGTTTTTATTAGCAAAGCTGCTTTGCTTAATTTCACAAATTATTTTTTAAGTGTAATAGGCGACGCGTTTCAGACTCTGTCCATCATCGGGCGCAAGCGTAGCCTATTACACCTAAAAAAATAATTTGTGAAATTAAGCAAAGTAGCTTTACTAATAAAAAAATCTAAAAAAAAATTGTTTTCTTTTTAAAACTAATTTTATAGTGATTTTATTTACATTACACATATCACACAAATTGGAGACAAAAAATCCAAAAATGGTTAACTGCTTAACACTAGTAATCCGGACATTAATCCATGTCGTTGACCTTAGAATTCCATGTATTAGGCCAACCAAATGCAGATTTCGTTGCATTTGTCTATACCAGCAATTTTTCTCGAGATCGTGTCTGAACGTTGAATGATATTTCCTTGAGTTCTCTGGACCTTGAGTTCTCTGGACGACAATACCAGCTGAACAGGTCGTGCTTTATTTAAAATTATTAAATCAATTTGTGTCTTTATTTTTGCTTTCCATCTTTTTGAGTATTATAAACTCAACAATTGATCACAAGTGTCGATCAGCTATTCACCGTAGCCACACGCACCGCGCTTAGTGCCCGAATAATTCGTGACCTGTTCCACCTCCTACCACCCAAAAAATCAAAATTATTAAAAAAAAAAATCCAACTAAATCAACAAACAATATTATAAATCTCTCCAGCCGCGCCGCGAAAATAAAATCGAGTGCAATTATAATCAGTGCTGTGAAAGTGTAAAAAAAAAAAAAAAAAGCAAAGCCCATGTACTACTCAATAGCCCTAACACTAAGTGCGTTACCTGTCCATCGTCTCCTCCCCCACATCACTCTCGCAGTCCCAGTGACTGCACACATTTCTTTGATTTGATAACCTCTTATCTTATCTGGGCAGTGTGTGCAGTCAATGAGACTGTGCGTTTGTTAGGCGAATAGTCAATCAACGGTGTTGATCCCGTTGGTGAACTAAAGTCAAATTGCTAGCTGGGCATAACACCGCTAGTAATTTGATTTTGTTTTCTAATAGGATATACACTTGTTGATTCGACTTAGTTAGCGTCTACGGTTGATATTTTGTTTTATGTATTTTTTGTGAATTGTAATGTCGGGTAGATTTCGGGTCGATTTTAGCAACATTCGGGGGCTAAGATCGAATTTCTTTGCTGTGTATGCTCACACTGCAAAATGCAGGCCAGCTGTTTTGGCACTAAGTGAAACACAGGTGGGTGTTGGTTCTGATCCCTCAGAATTCAACCTGCCTGGATATAGCTTAGTGACACTATTCTTTTCCTCCCATGGCCTCGCCGTATATGCTAGACATGATATTGCTTACCAACTTCTACCACAATACGGCCTATGTTCTAATACGAACTTTAATTTCATGTGGTTAAAATTCACCGTCCGTAAGCAAATCATTCATTATTGTTTTATTTATAGAAGCCCCAATTTAGATAGCAATTCAACCTCCAACGAGTTTGATGCGCTATCTGACTCCATAGTAAGAATTGTTTCCCTTTATCCTCACACTGAAATCGCAATTGCGGGCGATTTCAATGTACACAATTCAGATTGGCTTCGACATTCTGGCCAGACAACACCCGAAGGAAAATATGTTGAGATCTTCGCCGAGTTTAACGAATTAACTCAACTTGTTGATGAGCCCACTCGGGTTCCAGATATAGAAGGCCATGCGGCCAACACTCTTGACTTATTTCTCACTTCTCATCCCGAAAAATACAGGGTTGTAGTATCATCTCCTTTAGGCAAATCGGACCATTGTGTCATATCGGTAGATTTTTCGCTTTCCGTCACGGTAAAAAAAGATAAAGTCCTAAAAGAACAGTGTGGCAATACGAGAAAGCCAATTGGGACGGCCTGAATAATGTCTTCCGAAATTTTAATTGGGCATTGTGCTTTCTCGACGGAAACGTTGATGCATCAGCTGATATGATATCTAACGTAATTCTAAACGGCATGAGAAATTTTGTTCCTCACAGAACAAAAAGTATCATCCCCAAAGAGAATTCGTGGTTTGATTCAAGCTGTAAAGAGGCGATTCGGGATAGAGAAAGTAGTTTTCGAAAATTCAAAGACAACCCTACTGTAGAAAACCGAAATTTGTTCAAACGGGCCAGAAATAGCTGTAATGCTCAGATACAAAGGGCTAAGTTTTTACATGACCAAAAAGTAAGGCAAAAAATACTATTGTGTCCAAAAGGAAGTAAAAACTTTTGGTCTTTTGTGAAGAACATTAAGAACTCGACCACGTCATCGGTCCCAACGCTCGTCTTCAATGACTCTCCGTATGTCAGCTCCATCGACAAAGCCAATTTGCTGGCAGCTCAATTTGCTGCCAACTCGACACTTCCTCATAGCATAGTGGCTCCACCTGAGCTCGAGTCTGCAAATTCTTTGATGAAGCAGATATTTTTTCGAACTCGCTCGGTTGCGAGAGTGCTTAAAGATCTCAACATACATAAATCCGCTGGTCCAGATGGTATCCCCGCCGTTATTCTGAAGAGGTGTTCTTCTACGCTGGCAAAACCACTGCGCAAACTTTTCCATCTTTCCTATTCTGCTGGGATTTTTCCGAGCAGATGGAAAACTGCATTTGTCCAGCCGGTCCCTAAAAAAGGCGAATCTTCCTCCCCTTCCAATTTCCGTCCAATTGCACTAACGTCCCTTCTTTCCAAGGTCATGGAAACATTGATAAACCGTCAACTTATGAAATATCTTGAAGAACGAAAGCTTCTTAATGACCGTCAGTACGGCTTTCGTAGCAAACGGTCCACTGGTGATTTGATGGCTTATCTCACTGAAAAGTGGAACCAATCTTTACATTGTTTTGGAGAAAGTAAGATTATTGCGCTTGATATTTCTAAAGCATTTGATAGAGTTTGGCATCAGGCTCTTTTATCGAAAATGCGTGCTTTTGGTATCGATGAGTCTCTTCTTCGTTGGATTAGAAACTACCTTTCGGACCGTTCAATACAAGTTGTGTTGGATGGTTTCAAGTCTGATACCCACTTCATAAATGCTGGTGTGCCCCAGGGCTCCGTTTTGTCTCCGACTCTCTTCCTCATTTTCATTAATGATCTCTTGTCTGAAACTTCTAATCCACTTAACTGTTTTGCTGACGACTCGACCCTCAGCTTTTCATATTCGTTTCCAAATTCACGTCCCTGCTCTTCGGATGTGGAACTGGAACGGTTGCGTATGATAAGCTCATTGAATTCTGACCTTGACAGCATTGTTGCATGGGGTATTATGAACCGAGTAGAATTCAATGCTTCGAAAACTCAATGCTGTCTCTTGTCGTTGAAGCTTAACATTCCCCCATTGCCATTATCCATGAATGGTACCTGCATCGAAGAAACCGAAAAGCTGTCAGTACTTGGTATGTGTGTAAACGATGATCTTCGTTGGAATGACCACATATTTGAAGTCGCCAAAAACGCTGCTAAATGCTTAGGTTTCTTGAGACGATGCAGGAAGTTCTTCACCCCCTCTGATCTGGCTACCATTTATAAGGCCTTCATCCGCCCAAAACTGGAGTATAACTCCCATATCTGGTCAGGTGCTTCTCAAACATCTTTGCGCCTACTTGATAGGGTACAAAAGAGATCGTTAAGATTGATAGGTGATAGTTCAATCGTAGAATCGATTGATTCTCTTGGACATCGTCGAAACGTTACCTGTCTCTCTCTCTTTTATCGCTTTTTCCACAAACAGTGCTCTAGTGAAATAGCCAGCTGCATTCCTCCCTTGAAACAATTTAGCCGCAACACCCGCCTCGCTAGGAATGCTCATCAGTTCTGCCTTGAGCCCAACTTCGGGCGTACAGTCAAGTATAGAGATTCTTATTTTAGTCGCACCACCCGAATGTGGAATGCTTTACCTGGCTCTGTGTTTCCCCTGCATTACGATTTACAAAGATTCAAAAGCAACGTGCATCGGTGTCTCCTTTCAAATCCTCTCCTGTTTTCCTAAATACTCGCACTGTGTTTAATAACATTATAAGGGTAGTCATAACCCCTTGATGTGCGCGTTAATTATAAAAAAAAAAAAAAAAAAAAAAAAAAAAAAAAAAAAAAAAAAAAAAAAAAAAACAAGTCTTGTAATTATCAAATTCCATCAGAACGGGTCACGCGTGGTTAGAGTCCTATATTGGAACAAAACACAGATTTAATTGTAAACCCTTAACCCGGCAAAATTCGTTGCCAAATGGATCCCAAATTTTGAGTGTTATATGGTTAAGGTATAATTTTTCTAGCTCATGTATTAACTCATAGCAAAAAAGATAATGAAATCTAAACAGAGAAGGCATTACGCATGTACGTACATATCTTGTCATCAATAAAATTTTTTCAAATTTCATAAAAAATTACCCTAATTCGCAAGTCTCGAAAACGATCACCGTTTCTTAGATAAGAACTTCAAACGAACAATGTCTTCCTTTGTTTTGCTTTTGACAATCAATTCAATTGGCAGATGATAAGCGGATAACCAATTCAACCAATTCAATTACTTTTTGAGGGAGAAAAACCTTACCAGCGAAAGATTATCATAAAATTTACCAAGCACTAAAGCTGTGCAAAGGATTCCGCGATCACTGGAAGTTTCACCAATACATGCCTAGCATGGCATGGAAGCATTGAATAATTACGTATAAAAGTGATACCGGAAGAAATCGCCACCAGCAGTTCTAATGAAGAAGTTGAAGATTAAAAATGGGTTTGAAATGATGAGTATTATGTATTTGATTATAATCAATCGTAATAAATCCCTAAGGGTTCCTTAGAGAACATATTTTAAAATCTAAACTGCCAAATTTCCTTCATTTGGAAATAGTTTGTGTATGAAATTAGCAAAGCAGAGAATATTAATAAATAGGGTAACTGTTGCTAGGTAACAACCTTCTTATGCCGTGTTTGAGAGAGTCGTGTAGGTTGGGTGTCAGCTTCTATATGTAATTATTCAATGCTTGAAGTCTTGCTTGTTAAATGAAATTTCAGTAGGTTGTCCTTTTCAATATAAACTGGAAACTCTGGCCAAAAAAACACGACTTGGTCGTGGATATGATGTGGTGATTTCGTTGATGTCATCATATTCAACACTGGAGGCAAACTTTATATTGATAATCTTTTTAAATTGGTGGGTTTAGTATTGAGGTTGTCCAATGCACTTATCCATCTTTGGATTTTCTGTTGGTGAGTTATGTTCCAAAACCAAACTAGCAAGTGGTTTTGCTATCAACACAACAAAACGATGGCCGATAGTTGTATTCTACAACTTACTTTACGTAGCAGCCCTAGCAACTGTGAACTATCATAATTTTCCAACACTTCAATCCCCCTTTTTTCAGATGATGGAGTCGGAACTGAATTATGGCTCATAACCTGCTTCAATCCAACTTTTTCAGGTGATGGAGTCGGAACAGAATTATGGTTCACAACCTGCATCAATATCAACAAACAACTAAATCACAGAATCTGCATTGGGTGCCTTTCGTACTATTAAGAGAATTTAATCAAATTTACCAACAGTCGAAAGCCTCCCTTGTAAAAGGACCAAGGTGCCAGCACGTAACTTGATACAATCGAGGATTGTCAATCGTCGGTCAACTAGAAACAAATTATTTTTGACAGCAGGTATTTTGAAACCAGTTTAATTTTGATTTCAATTAAAATAGCCGTTGTGAACTACGAAGTGAAATGATAAATTGAATTCCGTTTAAAAATGTTATTTTTTTGATTCAGAGAGTGACGATGAGGGAGTTTTTAACGCAAAAATTAAAAGAAGATGCCTTAGAGATAAAAGTAATCCATTAGAATTGCGTGGCAATGAGTAAGTTTTCATATATACATATTTACAAAGAAAAAATTAGACTCGAAACAAAACCATCATCAACGAAATCTTCTGAACAATTACAAAAATATCGTTGAAATGTTTGCTGATCATTTCCAAAACATGTATAGTCCTTCTAACATGCTTGCGGGCCGGATTTATAATTTTGCGCCAATAACAGACTGTTGTAGTATGTTTTGTGAAATTGATGAGGTGTTATGGCTTCGATGGCACAATCCTAAAATGGTTCGAATCTTACTTGATCGGGCGGAAGCAAGTAGTTACCATAGGAAACTACCATACGAAAGAAATTCAATTTTATTCGGGAGTTCATAAGGGCAGTCATTTAGGTCCCCTCATGTTCTCATTGCATATAAATGCCATCGTCAACTTTTTCAAGATTATTTCAAATTTAAATGAATGCTTTGCTTTTCAACATGATCTCAACATATTTGAAGCCTGGTGCAGATCTAATGATCTTGAAATCAATACTGGGAAATGTTTGGTTATGACTTATGGCCAATTTCGCATCCAATTATGAAGAACTATGTCCTTAATGGAAATGATTTATCAAGAGTTGATAGTTTTAAAGACCTTGGAATAGTTTTTGATAAGAAACTGTCATTTGATCTCCATATTGATTACGTTGTATCCAAAGCGAATTCCCTTTTGGGATTCGTAAAAAGAAATTCTGTAGATTTTAAGGATCCGTATACAATAAAATCTCTTTTTTGTTCACTTGTTCGTCCTGCTCTTGAATACTTTTTCATTGTTTGGTATCCCAGCACGTTAAAAAATATTGACCGTATTGAAAGAGTTCAAAAACATTTTTTGCGGTTCGCTTAAAGGAATTTTACATTGACAGATAATGCAATTTTAAGTTATAAGAAAAGATGCTTACTGCTGGGAGTTAAAGCTCTAGAAAGGCGAAGAAAGATTTATAGCGTAATGTTTATACGCGATATCGTGTTTTGTTCCATAAAAAGTGAGAGTTTGCTTTCTCTTATTTACTTTTATGCCTTTCGAGGTCTTTAAGAACAAGGGCACTTTTATATGATGTCCGTCATGAAACTTTGTATGGACAACGTGAACCTATCTCTCGTTGTGTCTTGCTGTTCAATTTAGTCTACGAAGATGCTGATGTTTGCATGCCCAGAGAACAATTTAAAAATATTCTAATGGAAAATAATCATTTCTAAATTAGGTTATAAAATTGTATTTTTGTGTAATGAATATTACTTTTTAAAAATCTGTTGATTGAGAGATCGTAGATTGAATTAATAAATACTAAATACTAAATACATTTGTTTTTTAGTTTTGTACAGCAGTTCAGATTGAATAAAGAATGTTTGCTGATGGGCTGATTAAATTTCCCAAACAGTGTTAGAAGCACATCGGTTCCACCTGTTCTCCAGCTTGGTGCCACTTTGAATCTCCCAGCCAGTAGAAGTTTCCAAGATGGCACAAACAACAGTGTCAAAATTCTTCCGAAATTGCTTGTTTTGGAAAACAAATTTTGTTCTCAATGGATAAAGTTCGATTGCTCAAAATTTCAAGTCAAGAAAGCAAAGAGTATGATTAAAGTAAATTCAACTTGCCAGGAATAGTATGCTGTGTTGATGGCACACTCACATTCCTATTTTGAGACCTTTCTTTGAGGATTCCCTTTTGCGAAGTCGTACATATAAATGTGGTCAATTTTTCAATTTGTTTTCTATTAATTGACATACATACAGTGATGGCCATTAAAATAGAAACGGCACTCATATAGTAATATAAGTATGCATAACTTTCTTAAAAGACATTTCTTCAGGTTGAAAAGAGGTTTAATTTGTAGCCCATGAATAAGAGTACACATTAAAACATTAATACAAGAAAAAAGCTAGACAATATCAAATACAAAAAAATAAACATGTATTTAATTCAAATTTTGTGTGGCCATAAAATTAGAAACAGAACATATAAAATGGTATTTCATTAAAAATCTTCAGCTCAACATAGAGTAAGTATTAATATTTTGTAGGAAATCCATTTTTTTGTATAAACGCAGTCAATCTTCTTTCCATACTTTCAGCCAAAGCGCGGCATCTTGATGGTGCTATACCGTCCTAGACTTCCTTAATGTTTTTGAAAAGCTCGTCCGAATTTTTAGATTTTTTGGACTTTAATCTTCTCTTGACGTCTACCCATAAGTTCTCAATCGGATTCAGGTCCGGACTTTGCGCGGGTCAACCCAAAAACCTGGTTTTTGCACCCGTAAACCAATGCTTTACAAGTATACAGTATGTTTTGGGTCGCTGTCCTGCTGAAAAACATGACTGATGGGCATGTGTGGGAATGAAAAAGACTCTATGACATTCTCCAGTATGCCTTTATAAACGTGTTGATCCATTCCACCGTTTATCCTTACTACCCAACACCAACCAAAACCAGCACCACTCCAAGAAAATGCACCCCAAACTATTATGTATGGAGTGATGAATCAAAATTGAATTTGTTTTGGTCAGACCGTAAAGTGTACGTTAGACGTCCTCAGAAAAAAGAATTAGACCCAAAATACTCGGTGAAGACCTTGAAACATGGAGGAGGAAACATAATGGTTTGGGGTGCATTTTCTTGGAGTGGTGTTAGTTTTGGTTGGTGTTGGGTAGTAAGGATAAACGGTGGAATGGATCAACACGTTTATAAAGGCATACTGGAGAATGTCATAGAGTCTTTTTCATTCCCACAATTCCAATGATCGTTTTAACCATCAACAAGTTTAAAGTGTCTAAAAATGCATTGGGGTTCAATTCCACTTTGAAAAGGAGGACTTCCAACCTCCTTTTTATCTGTGGCATTTTAGTAGCCACTATTCATATGTTGAGGTTCAGGGTTTCACTCGGCAACCAAAACGAAACCCATGGTTCGATGAAGAATGCAGGCAGGCAAATGCAGCCAAACAAAATGCTGATGCAAATACGAACAAGGGCTGCTAACGATCAGTTTAACGAGATTTACAAGGAGAAAAGAAAGGAAGAACACCGAATTCTCAAAAAGAAAAAGAAGCAGCATGAGAAGCCCTCATTTGAGGGAAATTGAGAGGGGCTATGACAGGAGCGAGATTCGGAAGTTTTACCAAAAAGTAAAATGATCTTGCCAGAGTGGCGAACCCCGAACTGAAGTCTGTAAAGACCAGCAGGGAAACATAGTTGTAGAGTCACAGTCGCTACTAAGGATATAGATCACTTCTGCAGACTGCTTAGCGGCGATGAGGACGCTTCAGCTTGGACGATGATCAAGAATGCCGTCCTCCCGACTTAGAAGAAGTTAAGCTTGCCATATGCAAACTTAAATCAAATAAGACTGCAGGTGCAGATGGCCTTGATGCCGAGCTCTTCAAGGCAGATGGAGATCAGTTGAAGAGGAGCATGCATCAGCTGATCTGCATGATATGGTCGATGAATGGAACCTCAGTATGCCCGATCCTAAAGAAGGGAGACCCTCACAATTGCGCCAATTATAGAGGGATAAGCCTCCTTAACGTCGCTTATAAGATCTTGTCTGCTGTAATATGTGAACGTCTGAAACCCCACGTCAACAACTTGATAGGTCCTTATCAATGTGGTTTTAGACCAGAGAAGTCCACAATAGACCAAATTTTCACATTACGGCAGATCTTGGAAAAAACCCGAGAAGGTAATATCGACATTCACCATCTTTTTATCGATTTCAATGCCGCGTATGACAGTATTTACAGAGACGAGCTGTACAGAGCCATGTCTAGTTTCGGCATCCCTGCAAAACTCGTACGACTATGCAGGATGACTTTGGAGAATTCACGCTGCTCCGTCAAGGTCGGTAAAGAACTCACCGAGACCTTTGATGTCGAAAAAGGTTTAAGACAAGGCGACAAACTGTCATGCGATTTCTTCAACATCATACTTGAACAGATTGTAAGAAACTCAAACGTCAATACCAGAGGAACAATCTTTCAAAAGTCTGTACAATTACTCGCCTATGCAGACGATATTGACGTAATGGGAAGAAAAAAGCGTGATGTCATAGCTTTTGCGAGTATTGAAACAGAAGCGGCAAAAATGGGTTTGATGGTTAATGAGGCCAAAACGAAGTATATGCTGTCATCAAACAAGGACACAGAACATCGACGAATTGGACAAAACGTCACAATAGACAGACATAACTTCGAAGTAGTACAGGACTTCGTCTACCTAGGATCTGTTGTAGACACGGACAACATCATCAGTGCGGAGATCAAACGGTGAATAATTCTTGCCAACCGTTACTTCTTTGGATTAAGAAAGCAATTGAGATACAAAACCCTATCCAGAAAAACCAAGGTAACCTCGTATAAGACCTTAATCATCCCAGTCCTGCTTTACGGCGCGGAAGTATGGACCCTATCAAAAGTGGATGAGGAAACTCTTGGTCGTTTTGAAAGAAAAATTCTCCGAATGATCTTTGGTCCCGTATGCGAAGACAATGTATGGAGAAGAAGATACAACAACGAGCTGTATGAGCTGTACCGCGACATGGGCATAGCCAGAAGAGTACGCATCGCGAGGCTATGAGGGTTGGGTCATGTAGAGCGGATGGACCCAAACGCTCCGGCTCGTCGGGTGTTCGAAAGCACATTGCAGGGAAATCGCGGAAGGGGAAGGCCTCGTCTTAGGTGGCGCAATCAAGTGGATAAAGACTTCAACCGACTTGGAGTGCGAAACTGGAGAGAGCTCGCTCGAAATCGAAGTCGTTATAGAAGGATGTTGGTTGTGGACCAGGTTCACCCCGAACAGTAATGCCCACCTAAGCAAGTAAGTATTCATATGTTATCATTTTATCACATACAGTACGGGCTCGATTAAGGCAACTAATAGAAATTCGGACGGTTGCAGTAACCGAGGTTGTTGCACTTATTGGATCATATTTTCTTAGACACAATTTATGTTTGAGATGTCATACTTCATTAGAAAATTGAATGTGCATTGTTCTTTGCTTTTGAAACTATTCATATAAAGCCTTTTCCATCTGTGGATACTCAGAAGCTTTCACCTTAACTCGTTTCCCTGGTCCGGACTCTGCTCTAGCCACAAATTGTCTGAGAGCAATTTTCTTTTTTTTAATGCGGCATATTGTTGAATTGTGAACATTATATTTTTTTACAAATTGTCTTAACTAAAGAACCCTTTTCTAGTTCTGATAAAATATCACTTCTGTTTTTGAATGAATTTTTAGTAGACACTAGCGAGATCGCAACCCACTCAAATAAACACAGGTGCATTTTAAGTGTTTGTTCATGTTCTTGCAAGAGCTCAGATAATCTAGCTGTAAAATAACAACGGGAACAAAAAATCAAAAGAAGAACGTGAATATAAAATGGGGATAGATAAACACAAAGATTTTAGTGTTGCGAAAATCGAGGAGTTGCACGAATCGAGGGTTGCGCAAACCGAGTCCGTACTGTACATGTTTCGAAAATGTACCATGCACCGCACAAGTGCTCATAAAAAAGAACATTAACATAATTCAGACACAAGAAATCCTGTCAATTCATTTAACCTAGGAAGAGAATAGATACGTGGGTTTATACCAACATGTGTCCTGTTATAGGCCACACGTCATTCGTGTTGTCTTTAAATACCACAGCAACCAACATTTATAATTTTCCTATTTATAAACATTTTAAAACAGACCGATGGCTTCGTAACCTTCCACTCTATGAAATCCAGACACTTTACCATAAAGAAACAAGCTTACCTACATAATAACATATTCAAACATGGAGCATAATTTTGCTCCTTTACAAATTTGAGAGTGTTGAGAGTTACCTACATATCTTAATACAAATCTAAGGCTGCCCATGCAAAATTAAAAATGCTGCTGACGTTGTCGTCTTCTCTTGACCCTAGGCTATTATAAAAAAGATTTAATACAATAATTCAACCTAGCAGCGCGGCAGATAAGCGCAAAGAATTCGCGAAATGCAACCAAGAAATTAAAGCAATACGCATAATCAGCGTCACAACAAAACATTTTCCCTGCTTGTGAACATATGTAGCTACTTGCGAAACACATAACCATAATAAACTCTAAAGAAACAAGCGCATAATGTTGGAATCCAAAAAAAAAAAATTATACTGATATCAGCTTTCTCTATTCATAAATGATTAAAAAAAAAACCATTTCAAAGAAAAAAAACAAGGAAGAAAGAAAGAAAGAACTTTACTTACTCTTCCTCTTCCATACGGTTTCATCATCCTCCTCTGAGTCCGTGCTGACGACGACTACGTCTTCCTCCTGCATGTTGTAACTCCTTAAGGCGTCGACGAGGGTGGATAGAATTCAAAGTAGAGGATCAAAAGTTTTTAGTCTTTTTTTTCTTTTTTTTTAATAAATTACTTCATTTCACGGTGGCGTGGAAAATACAGTTCTGAATAATATTTTACCTTTCCAATATCAAAGACCTAGATGACAAAATAATTACAGCGTTACCTGGAAATTTGATTCCCAATAATTGTTTTCTTTTTTTAACTCAATAGCTAGTTTTTTCCGGAATGTCAACACACAAACACAGTCAGAATTGTTCACGTAAAAAAATTACACAATTTTTGTTGTTTTAGTTGTAAAATAATGCTGACTAAAAAAAAGTCTAGTTTTTCTTCCAAATAAAGGAATAAAATTTTTCAGGGTAAATTTTTTTTTTTTTTTCTTCGAATGAGTACTGACTATGAAAGTTCCTTCTGTGTATCAAATGCAGGGAACACCCACTGCAACATTTTACGCAGTTTTTCAAACAAGTATTTTCTCAGTTACCCGGCGAAACTTTGTAATAAATTTGTATTCTAAGTATTTATTGTTACTCAGAGAAAGGTTTTTAATTGTTTTATCTTTTTATGGTATTGTTTAAATAGCTAAAATCTTTAATTTTCTCGGACACTTTGTAAGTCACATTTGATTGAAAATTTTATAGATGCTAAGAAATAGCTTATGCTCTTTCTTTTACGCTGGGTTTAATATTTTCGGATGGTTTTGTCTCTGTCACTCCAATGGTGTATAAATTTGAAATTGATCAGAGCAACGAATGGAAACGGAGCACATTGGTGTGTGGAACATCACCTGGGAATGTGGAACGTAAGAAAATGCGCATTCGCATGGAAGAATTTTCCATTGCTGAGTAAATGTTTTAGCAATAAAGAATTTTGCAGAAAACTGAATTATAAAACAAAAAGAAAATGGTTAATTAGCCATTAGACGTACAGACGGTGCCTTCCCTCTCTATCAGACAAGTATGAATTTTAAATCTTGTTTCTTTTTCCTTTTTTCAGCTGCACTTGCAGATGCATGAAAATCCACCATGAAGCTGAACTAGAACTACTAAGTAGGCAGCTTCTGACAGTATGCCATTTTTATACAATACTTATTGTCATGAAAAGCACTTTCTTGATTAGCAGTTCAGAATCTGTAGAAATTGAAGTTCTCCTAAATTATCTCACAAAAGCAAATTTGTGAGACATGTGAAAAGCCCCGGGGCTCTTCTCGTTTATTTTTATTTTTATTTACCTATTTTTAGCAGCCTCAGATTATTGCAATTTCTATAATCTTGTGTCTTGTCGCAGACAATCCATCGCAACCATTAAAATCCTGCGCAAACCAGTGCAGTTGGTGCATGTGATGCGATTGCGTTAAGTGGAACCTAGATAAGTTTAATGTGTTTATTTTGACAGCAATGGCATCGCATGCACCAACCGCCTTGGCTTGCGCAGAGGGATCTATCATCCGCATGTGTTTTTCCAACATTTTGTTATCTCGTTGCTTTGCTTTTTGTATATAATTCCCACTCAACAAAATTTGGCTGCTGCTCTGCTTTCCACTATCTGTCATATTTCAGCTTTTTGCTATGAATTTAAAGCAAGTAGTAGTGACAGCGGTTTAACAAAAGCAGATGGATGTAGGTCTACCATAAATCTAAGCATAGATAACGACCGTGCTGTGTAAATAGCCCATCATTAGGACACGTTCCACTTTCTTAAATTATTCCGCTTCCACTTCCATTTGTCAACAACATCTGCATGGAAAAGCTAACTGCCCGAACACAATGGTGTAGCTGTAGCTGTAGTACGTCGCGCTGTCAAATTAAAAGTCAGAGTGCAGCTGAGGAATGTAGCACAGCTCGTCCACAATGGTGTAGCGCAAGATGTCAATTTTGCTGAGCCATTTTGCTTTGTTTTGTTTTTTTTTTCTTTGTGAAACGTCAAAATGTAGCGCTGCAGCGCGCTCAAAGTTGAAGTTGAGTCAACTTGTACTACAGCTTCAGCTACCGCTACAGCTACTACTACGCATTGTGTTCACTCTTATGGCATTTGCCTACTTTCGACTTTGACAGCGCGACGTACTACAGCTACAGCTACACCATTGTGTTCGGGCAGTAAAGCTACATCACCTCTGTCAAACTTCCATAAAAATTGAGTTAAAATTTTAGCACGCCGAAAATCCACGACTTTGTTTTCAATAACAACGTAAAAGTAATCTAATAAATCGTCTCATTTTATAAATTCTTTTTAAGAAATGTTTACACTGTGGTCGCTGATTGAAGCCTCACTTCTCTGCTTAAACGCAGTTTGTGTTCTTCACGACGAAAGGTTTTTATCAAAATGTAAATGTTACTCGCATTGCAATTCAATTTTTATTTGTACTAATTAATTTTTAACCAAACACAAACAGTTGGTTGGGGATCTAATATGCAGCATCAGGACTATGCACAGCCTAGTATGAAGTCTCAGATGCTAAACTTGGTTCGGTCTATTCGAACAGTTGCCAAAAGTGACTTATATTTTTCGCTCTAATAAACACAAGTTGGTTCAATTTTCTTTATTTTTCAGTTCCATTGATATTCCTTAATATTGCAGCCATTGTCATAAAACTTGTACTTGGATAATGGATCATTCATCTTTAAACAAAACAATAATAAATCTATTTTTATAAATAATTTATTGTGGTTTCCTTTGCAAAACAGCTTTGACGCGATTCTCCAATGCTACGCTGTATGCATCTAATTTGTAGGCTGCCGCTTCTAGTTTGTCAACAGTATCGGATATTTCATGAATTTGCTGCATCAATGGTATCTGAAGAAAAAAGATTGTTTGAAACTCCAAATCTTTGTTCCTTCTTAGGAAGATTAAAGTATCAGACTTACTAGTTGTTGAAATTTTTCATTTAAGTCATTGGTAGACACACTGAGACCTTCTGCAACCTTACGCATATCAGAATATTTAACTATGGTTGCTTTGTTCATGTCTTCTAGGAGCTTGTAGTCTTCCAGTGGAGCATTTAGTTCGTTGGTGATATATTCTTCAGTTTTTCTAAACATTTTCGTAGCCAATTTACTTAAGTTGGGATCATGCGGGTCTAGAGCTTCGAAACTTGATGTACTAGTGGAAAGCGTAGGCCCTCGAATAGGAGAATCCAGAAGGTCGTTGTGCATAAAGTCACTATGATCCATTTTTGGGTGATTTAATAATTTTTTCAATCAGAAAAAACTATGTACTTTTTTATTTGGTAAACACGAACATCGGCTAGCTAGACTGAATTTGGCAGCTAATGTCAAACTGTCAGTTGAAGTGGATCGTGTGGGACCTAAGTACACAGGGTGATAGGCACAAGTCGAACCGTACGGTTTTTATTTTTAAGGTGACACTGGTCGTGTTTCATCAATCTATACTCACGTTTGTAAAACATCGCAAAACATCGCAAAACACAGCACATGTGAAAACAACAACTATTAGTGAACAATAATTAGTCGGGGTTCAGAAGTGTTCAAATTCGCTGGTAAATGAAGTTTATGGAACAAGGTGCTTTAAGTATTATTCACATGAGAACGAACAACGAACGATGAATGAACGAATATTCGTTAATTTTGACATTCCTTTCACATGAGTGTTTTATATTCGTCACGAATAACGAACACAATTTACATGCAAAACAAAAATGGGGAATGATTTTGAGGTTAATGCTATGTCCGCACCTGAAGTTAACCTGGGTTTCGTTCCAGTTTGGTTTGAGTTAACCAAGTAGTGTCCGCATATGCCAAAAAGTTTTAAGTTTATCTTTTTGTTTTAAGTTAAAAGAGACAGATAGATATAAAGTGTGAGCAGAAAGGCAACGACGTGTGAGAGAATTCATTGTCTCCACTCACTTCCACTATCTTAAATGTCAAATTCAATGGAATATTGGAAATAGTGCGTTCAGCGCGCCTGGTTTCGTGTAGATTATCTCGAAACCCAGTGACTAAAAAGGTTTCATTTTATATGGCAAACATTGGTTATCATGTTGCTTTGGGATTGTTTTGAGATAACCAAGTTTAACTCTCAGGTGCGGACATAGCATAAGCGCGCGCGAAAAATTTATTCGTTGGAGTGTGGATCGTATGTGGAACGAGAATAAAGTCTGACAGTTCGTACCTACTAGCAGCCTTATTTATAAACATATAATAGGGAGCGAATAGCGCCTATTTATAAAACTTTTTGAACGTAACATAGAGGTGGAATATCCTGAACGCCGATTTAGGTAGTATAGCGACTGAATAGGTTTATGTCATCGCTATTGTGAAATGACAAGGAAATGTTAGTACGCCGGCGGATACATAGATGGCTTTCAGAGACCGGTTTGTTTTCGATAGTGAAGTACACCTGTGTATTACCGCTCAATGCTATAAATTAGATTATAGACTATAGATAGGTAAGATATACTTACCATAACTTATTAACTATATAACTATAATGGTTTATAAATAAGAATTTTTTTAACGTAGAATAGAGTGCTATTCACTACATAACTATTCGTCCGTTCAGAGCTATTTAGGGAAATCTAATAAATACGGCTGTAGATATTTATTCGTAACGAATAAACTTTTTTCTCATTTTTTTTTTAAATTTTAGGCACAGAAATAAAAGTTTATCCGCCTAAAAATAAGTATGAACTATGTTTCCATTGTTTCTTAAAAGATTCGTGAGGAATTTATGCTAGTAAGGCACTTAAAATCTCATTTCTTGATTTATTCGTCGTTCGTTGGTCGTGCTCATGTGAATAGTCCTTTAGTGAGTACAGCGTTTATTGAGACTCGTAGTTAAGATGACTATAAAGTTCCCAATAAAACACCGCTACTATTTTATTTTTTAAATAGTAAACTTGATTTCTAAATTAACAATGCCTTGAATTCAGTGCCCATTTTCTGTAACTTTCGCATCGAAAAAGGCCAGCGATAAACGATGAAAAACGGAACGAAATTTTATGAATATAGTAAGACTTCGTACCGGTTCTCACTGATAGTTACAGAACAGGGGCATAGGGCACGGAAGCGCACCAATCGCTTCTTTAAATATATGCTATGGGACACACGAGCTGTGATCAGAGCCGAGTGGTGCGCTACTAGTCGACAACAAAGTCGAGATATCTATTCCTTATTTATACAATGGTAACACATCTACTACCTTGTTACTACAAAGATTGAATCACACTTCAAGTCGAAAGTGTCTGGATTACCCGATCCGATTCAGCTTTACAAACTAGAATAATGGATCTAACTCCGGGACTACAGGCATAAATTATTGCAAGTCATTAAAGCCTTGCGCAAACCAATGCAGTGAGATCGTGCGATGCGAATGCGATAAGTCAAATCCCTATGCATTAAGTCTATCGTCCATAAGATTACATAGGAATTTGACTTATCGCAATCGCATCGCACGCACTCACCGCGTTGGTTTGGGCAAGGCTTTACAATGCACTTAAAACTTTTTTACATACACAACCAAACTTTTCGAAATTGAGGCACAAATGGTATGGAGAAGCTTCAGTAGTCATAAAATTGATAGCTTCATCAAATCGTGTGGTAGCTGTGGAATTATGGTTTGGTTAGCATGTCTGCCCTGCCTGTTAAAACAGAGGTTAGTGGTTCGAATGCCAACAGACGCAAAAATATTTTTCCACGGGTATCACCTCTTGCAAGGAAGTGGCAAGTCCTCCGTAATTTCATTGCCATAACAAGCGCTTTCTCAACTAATCGTTTGGAACCGGAGGAAAATTGTAGGTCCCCTCCATTCTTCCAGAAGACATAGTTTTGAGAAATGCGCTAGGACCTGGGCTAAGAGGAGTAAGGAACAAGAGGGAAAACCATTACTTCTCTTGCCTCGCAACTTCCATTTGCTTATATTAGGCGTGTTTTTTTTTATGCTAGTATATAGTACAGTAAAAATTTCCCTTGGGGAACAACAACAAATCATTTTACTGTCGTAATTTTCCACAGTGAAAACAGGGATGGCATTGCTGTGGATTGATAGTTTCTAGCTTTGAAAATATGATGGCGCCACCAATGATTTCAGTTCATCAAAGCTTTTTCGAAAGGACGTGTTCAAAAAAAATGTGGTATTCGCAAAGAAATTTTTTCTCTCGATTAAAAATTAAAGAAATAAAAACTATATTCATATTGAATTTTTGCCCTGTTTCTTACCTGGTGGTGTATATAATACAGAGTTTTGCACTAGTTCTTTTTTGCTGAAGCTAATAGCTTTACTCATGGAATTATTTGAATAAAAAATATAGCCCAAGCAAGAAAAAAACAAATCAAACAAACAAACAAAGCAGTAAAAAATGGTCAAAAGGGAAAGATATATGCATGAAAATTAAACATTCTTCAATAGAAATTCAAGTCTTGCTAGTACGTGTTTCAACTTAATTTAATTTGGGTTGTGTTTATTTGTGCGGAATATTATAGTTCAATTTCACGGTTTTGTAAATAGAATCAACTTTTTTTCTTTTTAAACCTATCGAAAAGACTGGTCAATAGTGTAAAATTGCTTTACCACAGGTTTGGATAAAAAATAAATTGATTCTGTTTGCCAATGGAAAATCTCATCAAAGATTGGTTTTAAATATCTTTTTACATACTCCCCGAACATACCCGAAAGTTTTTTTCAACAAAACAGCTGACTTTGACATAGAGCTTTCTTCACTGCTGGACGATGTCTCCAAAAATAGTAAAAAAGAGCTGTAAGAGAGAATCTGATGTATGGAAAATACGAATAAAAATACCAATTCATATCTGGCCTTGTATCGTTATTCATTTGATAGACCAATTAACGAAACAAACCTGGTATGAATTTGATTTTGTTTCATCTTGAATTTCACAGAGAGCTTTGAAAAGTGACAACAAGCTTTGACGTTGAGCACCATCTTGTTGCTGAAAATAGAACTGAAAATACTGCGGATATATCGTTTTTTTTTAACTCGAATGCTGTACTATATAGGGTAAACGCACTAGTACCCGGACACTTAACTTTTTTCTCAACTTTGACTTCAAACCATTTTGTAACCATAAATGCTACAGCGAAAACTTTTATTGATTGTAAGAATATAGACATTTCTCAATAATATGGCGTTCAAGTAAATTGCAAAGAGATCATTGTTAAAATAAATAAAATAACAATTCAGAAAAGTTCCATTTGCGTTAGTACCCGGACAGCAAAGTTTAGTACCCGGACGCCTTTGTTTTAGTACCCAGACACAATCATTTTAAGAGACAAGCCATGTCTGCGTACTGAAAATATAAGACAAGCACACATTTTTTGTATCCATACAGGGCTTGTCTCTTAAAATGATTAAATCTCTCAATGATTAAGTCTCTTAAAATGACTGATCTAGTATCCGAACGCTTTTATTTCAGTATCCATACACAATTATTTTAAGAAACAACCCCTGTCCGGGTACTGAATATGCATGATAATCGCACTGTATTAGTACCCGGACAGCATGTCTGGGTACTGAAAAACATATTCAATTTTGGTGTTAGTTCCCGGACACCACAAATAATGGCAAAGATTTTATTAAATTTGGTTTTTTTTTGTAAATTGTTTTAGTTAATCATATTTCCAACGAAACCAATGTCTTTCCATTACAATAAATTAACGATTACTAGTTAAATTGCTTACTACTAAAAACTGTTCCCACTATTTTTTTCTTACCTAAATCGACAACGAGACCGCATCTTCAAACCTTAAACAATAAAATGATGCGTAGTTCCTAAAGTACGCATTTAGAGTACCTGAAACTTTGCATGCAGGTATAGGACACATTGAAGGACCCATGTATGTTGTTGTTTGTGGATTTTTTTGTGTGATGTATCTATTAATCGCAAAAAAAGGTCAATGTGTCCGGGTACTAACACTGTCCGGCTATTAGTGCGTTTACCCTACTAGGTTAAAAAAAAACACGCCTATTGTAGCTTTTGTCACGAGATCTGTCTGTGATACACGTATTCAGCCAAATATAAAGTTGTGTTACAACACTTTATTTTCGGATTTCAAACTGGTTTTGAAATCTGAAAATAAATTGGTTTTTGTGAATCTCAGATTGAAGATAGATGCCGTTGTGTGCGTGCGGTTTACCCTCTTATTGTATGTGCTCTGTGGCCAGAAGAAAACAAAATCAATGTAAGAACAAAAAGACAGTTAAAAAAAATTTGAATCTTGCTACCGGTATCTTAAAAATTATTAAAAATAACAAATTGCTTGCAAGCCAGTTGCCTTGCAAATTGTAAAGCCCTGCGCAAACCAATGCGGTGAGATCGTACGATTCGATTATCTCACCGCGTTGGTTTGGCCAAGGCTTAAGTCGCCTTCTTCACATCCAAAATACGAACAATGTTTGTGTGAATCAAGTATTCATACAAAAACCTTCCAGAAAATTAATCTAATGGAAGCGCATGAAATAAATAATGTTTGTATTATAAGAAAAAAAGAAGGTTCATTGGATTACATATGCATTATATAATCAATCTTCATTTTTTCTTTTTAAATAACTATATCCAATACTTCTTCTACGTCAATATCTATGCCGTAGTGAATATTCATAAGAGCCAAGCCGTTTAGTCTGTTTTCACTCGTTGTGTTCCGCAAGAAGTTTTTAAGTCTCCGTAGGTTTGAAAAAGTCCTTTCTGGTGTAACAGTGGAAACAGGTATGGTAGCCAATATATGTAGCAAGTAACAACGTATAAATAATTGGTCATAATTTTTTATCGGACTCATCCAAGCATTACAAAGCAGATTTTGGACTGTAGGGGAGTACATTTGAAGTACTGCTTTGAGGACGGATGTACTTCTTTCAGGCAGCACTGCCGAATACATAGAAATTGCGTCTTCAATAATTTCTAAACTCACTGCAAAATTTGAAGGTAGCACACCAGATAATGCCAATTCTACTTTGCGGGCGGTGTTTCGCAAACCTATCGGTTAGTTGGTGAATTGTGTGGTGTGCTCTCGAAATGGGATTAATAAATTTATTTTGTAATACGACGCAGGAGTGTTAGAGCAACTAAGTTGCTTTCCAACGATACGTGGCATTTGCAGTATACCACCATTTTCATCGAGCATCACATTTGCTTCTTCACATAAGTAGATGACCGTACTCTTTTTCAATTGAAAAGTTGCAAAGCATTAGGCGCGTTCATCACAAGTTAGATTTTCAGATTAACTAACTTTTCTCGGTCTCTGATTGGCTAGACGTTAAGTTTCTCAGTTGACAATTCATTAGCTGTTAGTTTTTTCAGATTCAGTTTTTCAGTCATGAAAAGAAGGCTTAAAATCTAGATTCAGTTTATTAAGCCTTGCGCAAACCAATGCGGTGAGATCGTGCGATGCGATTGCGATAAGTCAAATCCCTATACATTAATGCCGTTTTCGTTTGGGAAAAAAGAGTACCCTAAGGGTACTTTTTTTTTGCTGTCAGAGTGACGTTGTGTTCGTTTGGCTGCTCTCAGGGTAATCTGAAATTACCCTCAGAGCAAGTTTTGCTACTCTAGAAATTTTTTCAGAGTTAACTCACACCAACATAAATGACATTTCTGGTTTGTCATTCTTGGCATCTCATTTCGAATTTTGTGTTCACGCGGGCGTTCACAAACCTATCGGGTTTGGTTTGCATAACTTGTCCATGCTGTTTTTGTTGTTGTCCGAGCTCAAAAAAATTTCTTATTGCCTTAAATTACCTTTGTATAAGATCAATCTGGACATTTATGAAGTTTATTACGTATCTTTTTTAGATATAAGTTCTTTTCGTCAGTTTTTACTCCATTCAAAAAATGTTTACTTAATTGCTTATGAAATACCCAGAGATATGTTTCTGAAAGTAGTCAATTGCAATGCAAGCAAACTATATGTCAAACGCACACATACATTGACAAAAACGGAGTACTCTGATTTCATGTTCGTTTGAGATGTCAAAAATCAAGGTACTCTAAAAAAAAGGGTACTCTAGTTTTACCAAACGAAAACGGCATAAGTCAAACGTCCATAACATAGGGATTTGACTTATCGCAATTGCATCGCACGCACTCACCGCATTGGTTTGGGCAAGGCTTTAAGCTGTCAGATGCGATAAGTGACATTAAAAAATTATACTTGCCAAGTGATGGTGATTTTGTTGTGAGTGATTTTTTTTGGAAAAATACAATTAATTAATTCTAATACCACTACTGATTGTTTTTTACGCTTATGAAGTGTTTATTGCAGTAAAGTCAACAAGTTAATGAATTTTTTTTACATTTGCAAATCAAAACCGTCGCACCTGACATATCTTGTTAGATAACCGTCCAACGCAAAACTATATTAGCCGTATTTATTAGATTTCCCTAAATAGCTGTGAAAAAGAAATAAAATTATTCACAAAACCAAAATAATTTTCCACTTTTCCTCCAAAAATTTGAACCAGTATTAGCTTAATCCGCCGCTAATACTGGTTTATTTTTTTTATAAATAAGGTTTGGAGTATTAGTGGAGTATTAAGTTCGTAGTAACCTTAATCCGCCGATAATACGGGTTTATAAATAAGGCTGTATAAGTTTTTCAGTTAATCTCAAAATCTGAATTGCAATGAACGCCCCCATTAATAACTTTATCCAATGCTTTATTTATCGGTGTTAACTGTTTGCAGTTGTTTTGATAGCGAAAATGTAGAACTCAAGACTTTTTGAAGAATCACTAGGCACATAACACAATTCGATGATCCAAGTGTGTTAAGGGGTTAGGGGAAGTCAGAATTTTCAAAAAAATTATTAAACTATTGCATATTCTTGCATTCGAGTGGGGTTACTGTTAAATCATTAGACTACGAAAACACAGACTGTTCGCACTACTACAAACGCCATAAAGCGTTTTTTGATAAACACAGTCGCCCTGAATGTCAAATTGAGTGTTTTTTGAGCCCTAGGGTTGACCTAGGTTTTCCATAAACTCGCCCTAGCTTTTTGCTGTGGCTAGTTGAGGGCTGTAAAATGGCATGTATTTTTTTTTTAATGACAGGGATGTGTGGTGATTTGTGGCTTAGCGTTTTTTGAGGACTGGAAAACCCAGGTTTTTTGACAACTCATAGGATTGTCAAGAAAACCTGAGTCAACCCTGGGGAAAGTTCAACGAACAGACCCAAAATGAAGTGTTTTCTTCAATCAAGAAAGGTGAAAAAAATTGGATCATTGAACCTCAACTATTTTTTCACTAACGGCAATCATCGCTCTTCTTCCGGCTCGGTAGACTATCCCTCGTCCCTCTTTGACTTCCCGCAAAATTTATTTTGTAACCAAATACACACAGTCCCAAAAATAAATATATGTTTTTATATGGATATTTCTAATTTTACTGAGCTCAATTTAGATTATATTAATTACCTTTCGAACTAAAATTCACTTAAAAGTATTAAATGACCAGAAGAACCGTTTTAACTATGTAAAAAAAAAAAAAAAAAAAAACAACCAGTATAAAAACTTTTGTAGCAAGATTTTTTTTTGCATTTGGCTAGAATTAAAAAAAAGAAAAAAAAATTCCGTTATTTTGGTACAGCAGTGTTTTATATGACAAGAAAAAAATAAATTTGTACCTAACGGTGTTTTTGTGTCTGATAACATAATAGGGTTAGGTGTATATAATTACTTTTGTGACAGTGTGTAGGTAACACTGGTCTGCAAAATTTGGGGTTTTTTTATGGTCTGAGACATAAAGTTATATTTTTCTGAAGTTTTTTTTATCCTGAATTCAAATGTGGCGTCAGAGTTGCGCTTTCACGTCACGTTTTCGAGATATTGAACTTGCAAAATCAAAAATCAAGTTTTTTGCTGTTTTTAACCCTTTGTTTACAGGCAAAAAATTTTTTCCTTAAAATAAACCACTGCTTTTCTCAGAGATTGTTGTGCCTAGAATCCAAATTTTGCCTCAGGGCAAAACAAAACTTTGAAAAAATACTGGCTCTTTGTGGAGAAATCATTGTCGACCAGTGCAATTGTACTAAAAAATATGGACTCTCTGTATAATCTCTTCTGGGAACACAGCGTCTGCACCAAATTGCAACTAAGCTCATTTATATCTTTCTTAAATGCAATGTTGACTTAAATGACATAAACTTCTTATTACAACAGCTAAACTTTTTTTTCAATCTGCACTGTAAGAGAGGTAAGAAATATCGGCTTCTGCATCCAAAAAGGTTTACTTTTTGAATTTAAACTGGCTTTTTGCTGACATAAATAACCGCTAACCTTCTCCCCCGGGAGCTACCAACCAAATTTTTTTCGTAGGCGCTCCTCTGTGCATCAGTCTTCCCTCATATAATACGCTAGACTCACCCTGTGTCCTGTGAACGAAATGACAACTGCTTGGAATGTCTCAAGCCTCAATCTCTCTCAAGCACAGAAATAATTTGTTGTGCTTTTAGCTTTCTTATCATTTTGTTTTGTCAATAGATTTTAGTATGCTCAAAAATAGATTGAGTGCGGTTAAATTTTTTTCTTCGGGAACTTTATATCGATTCAACAGGTTTATTGAAACGTTAAAAAATATGGAACCAAGTTATCCAAAAAACAATACTGAGAAATTGTTGCAACATCTTTTTGATGGAAGCGATTTAAATGTTTATGAACAAAATGTTGTCAACCTGGGCGTTGGAGCACCAGGTCCAGATATACTTATTAAATGCTGTGATATATTTGAAAAAGCAACCATTCACCGCATGGTAGGAATAATAAAATCTCAGTATTAATTTCGCTGACAAAAGAAAATAATCACATGTTTGTAGAAAAGGGAAATAGCTAACCAAGGAATGTTGTTTCAATATGGACCAACAAATGGAATCGTTGAAGTGCGTTCGGGAATAGCAAAGTATTTGTCAGAGTCTTACAGAAGTAAGGTAAAGAGGTACGTACGGCACTCAGCTAAAGTCTTTATTACATAAGGAAATATTATCTTAATTGCTAGTAAATATGCAAGCAGAAATATAGATGGCTATCTGGCACCGCTAACGTTCATGATATTCCTCTAAATTTCACATATTGAGCTTGTCTCTTGTGTACTTAGCAAAAACTAGTTGTCGGCAGAATCGCGTTTGCTTATGAGACACATTCACATAATAATTATTATTACTTGCAAAAGCTTATCCTCTTTAAAGCTCTCATGATACCCCATTCGATTCTTGTGTGTGGAAGTACGATCCAAATTTGCAAAAGTGCTTTTCTAGAACAAAAGAAGTGATTTTCGAGCCAATGGAACCAACAACCAAGTGAGCCAAGTGAATTGAATTGAATCAATAGTTATTGAAGCATTAGTTGCAAGGAAAAAATCAGCCGGTTGACATTGAAATAAAAACTGTAAACAATTGTCGCTTTCCAATGAATGAAAAGAACTGTCCAGGATTGTCCAGGAGCATTCTCAAATCGTTTCATAGGCGTAAAAACATCGGTTCTTATGATTTTGAGAAGTGACAAGTGACAACCACTCCTAAATTTGAAGTGAGAAAATAAGAGCCAAATTCACTCTTTCACTCCTTTTTCGTTTTATTTTGGAAATCGTTTTAACCGAAGTGACAGATTTGGAGTGATTGCATTGGTAGTGGTTAGCTTGCTAAATTTTTTCTTTTATGTTAAAGCAGAAAACATTAATTTTAAAAATTATTTAATGGTCTTCTGAAGATAATTTATTAAACTATCGCGTGCTTTGTGAGCTGACAAAAAATAAATGGAAACTGCGGCTTGCTTTGACAAGCAGTCAGATGACAGTTTGTTTATGTATTGGTGTTCACTCCCTTGCACCTAAACAGAAACGGGAGTGAAAAAATTACTCCAAAATGTGTCTCCAACCCGCATTTTGGAACATGTTTGGGAGTGATTTGGAGACTTTATCTGTCAGATCTGACATTTGATTTGGTTTTTGGAAAACGACATAAAATGAATAGAAACGATTATGGGTGTTTTAATAGAAAAAAAATTGTGTGTTAAATGTCGTTTTCCAAAATATCACTCCCAAATGAAATCGGGAGTGATTTGGAGAGTTGGAGTGATTTTTTGACAAATAAGCTATACTAGAAATGTCAAAGCTGACACTTCAACTCTCCAATTCACTCCCGATTTGGTTTTTGGAAAACGACAAAAGTTTTCATGCTATTTAAAAAAAGCAAAGAATTGGAGGAAATCTGGAGGAAACGAAGATTATTGAAAAAACTTGTTCTACCCACGTTATTATCCAGCAGACGTTTTTTGAGACGCTTTTTCGTTTCACAGAACTTTAATCACACGTTTAACTTGTTAAATGCTATGTCCGCACCTGAGATTTTAACTTGAACGTCAACGACGTATGAGAGAATTCATTCTCTCTCCAGTCTCCACTCACCTCCACTCTCTTAAATGTCAAATTCAATGGAATGTTGGAAATAGTGCATTCAGCGCGCTTGGTTTCGAGTAGGTTATCACGAAACCCAGTGACTAAAAAGGTTTCGTTTTGTATGGCAAACCACTTGGTTATCATGTTGGTTTGGGATTGTTTTGAGATAACCCAGTGCCCCTGTTCTGTATCTTTGGCGATAAGTTATCGCATCGTTAAAAAATGAAACGATTCATTCCCTCTTTATCGCCCCTGGAAAGAACTGGGCTTCTATAAGTGCATGCGATAACTTTCAGTTTCGGTTTCAGTTTGACTGGAATTTCCAATGGAAGGCGATAAGTCTATCTCTCAATCTTGTTTATGACGTAGTATATTGCTTTTTTTCCGCAGTTGTAAGTGAATTTGTGCAGCTATCAAAAAACACTTGCATACTTTTAATTGCATTGCAAATTTAATTTGGGATTATTTTTGCTTGACAAATCTTGCGTTTAGGAATTCGCTCGTTTATTTTGCAGCATGAAGTCTAGCAACAGTTCTTTTTGCGCTTTTGATATTCGCGTACATCTCTAAAAACTTAAATTTTAATATAAGGGGCCGATTATAGCTATCATTGAATCGTATCATGGGAAATGTTTGAATAGATTTTTTGGACGTTATCTTTTGGCCAGGAACGTAAATTATGTACCAATCGATCCGAAATCACTCAAAGAATTTTTTTTGACAAAAAAAAGTTCAAACGCACATTAATTTTTTCTAAAAATGTAAATTTCTATTTCCATGATGAAAATCAATTTTTCGAAACAGCTGACTCGTAGTGTCGAAAAGTGAAACAAATCGTTCCAGTTTGGAGAGTTTCGATTTCTCTCGTTTCACATGATGGAATTCTGTCATGTTTTTTTTTTCGTCATGAAATCAATCAAATGAAATAAATTTCTGTTGGTTCTTCAATGATGAATTAAAATGATAGCTATAACCGACTTGCCAGAAAATTCCAATGATTTGGTAAAATGATGGGCATTCAATGATAGCTATAATTGGCCCCTTAGTCCCTAACATTTCAATATTTTTATATTAATTTTACCATTTTGTGCTCAGCCATAATCATCCTCTTGTCTTATCGCCTGCTACGAACCCAGTGATAAAATTTGACGTATAAAATGAAAAGGATATCGGCTTTTGACTATAAAGAAACCCGTTTTTACCGCCTTTCCAGTATTTTCATTCCAGTTCGTTTCGCGTGATAAAGTTATCGCCTGTCATCGCTTACAGAACCCCGATGATGCGATAAAACCAATTTCGTTTCAAATCTCACCGTTTCTCGACGAGTTTTATCGATGCGATAGTTACAGAACAGGGGCACAGTGCCCCTGTTCTGTAACTATCACCTCGGCGATAAACGGTGGAAAATGGAATTTAGTAGGATTTCGTTCCATTTTCCACCGTTTATCGACTGCTTTTATCGAGGCGATAGTTACAGAACAGGGGCACAGGTTAACTCTAGTCTATACATACAAAAGGAATGATTTGGAATTAAAATAGTGTAAATGCCCAAATTGTTTGACTTTAATTTAGGTTGTTTTCGTATTTGATAAATGTAGTCATCCTACAATTATTGAAAAAATTCTTGATAAACCATTAGTCAAGCACATAGTACATATTTATGTACATAACAGGGGGATCCCTAGAATATAATGTTATATGTGCAATATATTCTATCTTATTATCTGGCCCATTTAAACCTTTTAAACATTTATGTGTTTGTTTCTTCATCTTTGTTCCATACCATCGATTTTCGAATTACAACGATTCTAAAGAAGTTTCAATTCAAAAATCACTTTATAATGATGATATATCAACTTCATTGCCAAAGGTAAAAAACAAATTATATGGTTTCTATTTTCAGCGAAGACATCATCATCACAACCGGAGCAACGCAGGGAATACATATCATATTGTCAACTCTACTGGAAATGAGTGGATTTATCTTTGTTGACGAAGTAACTTACATGATCGCACTGGACAGTTTTAAGCAGTTCACTACTTTACAGGTCATACCTGGTAAGAACTTTTAGAAAATCATTCAAATCAAATCAATACCTAATCTAATCCAAAATCAGTTAAATTGAACAATGATGGCGTTGACATCGAGGCATTGCGAACGCTTTTAAAAGCAAAACAATTCAAGTCAAAAACTAAAAGTTTTTGGGGTATGTACTATGCTATTCCGACTTATCACAACCCAACTGGTCTTTTATTTTCGAACGGTAAGCTCTCATATTCGCTGTACAAAATATTCCGATTGCAAAGAATTATCTTTTATGTAGACGTGTCAAAAAGTCTAATAAAACTCGCACGGGAATTCGACATTTTGATTGCTTGCGATGACGTTTACAATACTCTTTACTACGGTGATAATCCAGCTCCGAAACGGTTATATGCTTACGATGATCCTGATGATGACGATTACAAAGGAAACGTTATTTCGAATGGGACTTTTTCAAAAATAATTGGTCCTGGGCTACGATTTGGATGGCTTGAGGCCCCGCCAAGGTGTCTGAATATCTTGGAATCCAGGTAAAAACGCGAAATCAATCAGTTTTTTCTTTCAATCAGTTTAATTCGGACTGTATAAAGATTTCATGTACATCACAGTCACCCACATCATTCTTAGTATAAAATTAGTATTTTCATATATAAAAGCCTATAATTGTCTTATTTATTTAATTTACATTGTTATACCGTTTTATGTTTACAGTGGAATTTTAAGAAGCGGTGGATGTTTGAATAACTACACATCGGGCATAATGGCTAGTCTCCTAGAACTAGGATTGGCACAGGCGCATGCTAAAATGGTTAAAGATCTTTACCAGGAGCGAATGCTGGCAACTGTAAACGTTTTAAAGAATCATCTTCCTGATTCATGCAGTTTTGTAGAACCCCAAGGCGGCTACTTCATATGGGTTCGATTACCAGAAGATACGGACGCAAATGGGTTTCTTAGGTTTTGCTTAGATAAGTACAAAATATTTGTAATCCCTGGTGACAGATTTTCTGTTGAAGATCGTTTCAAGAATTGCTTTCGCATTTCTATAGCTTTTCAAAAGAAAAAAGTTTTGGAAGAAGCTGTGGAAAAAATATGTAAAGGATTGCGAGAATATTTAAAATAAAAAGTCTAAAGTGTGAAGGTTTTATTTATCAATCTTAAAATGCTGTCAATTACTTTGGAATGATTATGGTTTTGGAAGATTTTAAGCTTTAACTATTTTTTCTTTACCGAATCTCGTAACGAAAATCGACATTAATCCTCTTACCCTGATGCCTTACGAAAATGATTTCAAAATTAATCTTTAAATAATTTGAATAAATGAAAAACAGTTTTTGTCATGCAAGAACAATAATAATTAGTACGGCCCGATTTGTCAAGGAAGGGCTTCCTTTTCAAAGAGGTCTTAATCGACAGACAATCGTCTTCTGCACTACGATAAGACATATTTATGTTTTCGTGTTTGATCCCTCCAAGATGCTCTGCCTTGAGCACCAATAACTGATTTCTGCATTACCTGAAACTACAGCAAAAATCAGTGCAGGGTTGACTTCTTCAAAGAGGTCCTAAACGATGTTCAATATTGGGTTCGTTCGTTGAACTTTACCCAGGATTGACACATGTTTTTAGTTTGAAAATCCTATGAATTGTCCACAAAACCTTGATTTCCAGTTCTCAAAAAACGTTAATCGCTGTTATTCAGGTCTGATTTAGGTGACCACAGGGCAACCCCAGGACTTCAACGAACAAGCCTATTATTTCGTGAAAACGGAGACTAATACTTCAACCTTCGGCTTCTGTTTTGTCCGTCAACGTTATGCATTGGCTTTTATATCTAACATGTGATTGTTCACTTCCATTCGTTAGCCTGTCTTATAAAATAGGAGAGGATTTGAAAGGAGACACCGATGCACGTTGCTTTTGAATCTTTGTAAATCGTAATGCAGGGGAAACACAGAGCCAGGTAAAGCATTCCACATTCGGGTGGTGCGACTAAAATAAGAATCTCTATACTTGACTGTACGCCCGAAGTTGGGCTCAAGGCAGAACTGATGAGCATTCCTAGCGAGGCGGGTATTGCGGCTAAGTTGTTTCAAGGGAGGAATGCAGCTGGCTATTTCACTAGAGCACTGTTTGTGGAAAAAGCGATAAAAGAGAGAGAGACAGGTAACGTTTCGACGATGTCCAAGAGAATCAATCGATTCTACGATTGAACTATCACCTATCAATCTTAACGATCTCTTTTGTACCCTATCAAGTAGGCGCAAAGATGTTTGAGAAGCACCTGACCAGATATGGGAGTTATACTCCAGTTTTGGGCGGATGAAGGCCTTATAAATTGTAGCCAGATCAGAAGGGGTGAAGAACTTCCTGCATCGTCTCAAGAAACCTAAGCATTTAGCAGCGTTTTTGGCGACTTCAAATATGTGATCGTTCCAACGAAGATCATTGTTTACACACATACCAAGTACTGACAGCTTTTCGGTTTCTTCGATGCAGGTACCATTCATGGATAATGGCAATGGGGGAATGTTAAGCTTCAACGACAAGAGACAGCATTGAGTTTTCGAAGCATTGAATTCTACTCGGTTCATAAGACCCCATGCAACAATGCTGTCAAGGTCAGAATTCAATGAGCTTATCATACGCGCAACCGTTCCAGTTCCACATCCGAAGAGCAGGGACGTGAATTTGGAAACGAATATGAAAAGCTGAGGGTCGAGTCGTCAGCAAAACAGTTAAGCGGATTAGAAGTTTCAGACAAGAGATCATTAATGAAAATGAGGAAGAGAGTCGGAGACAAAACGGAGCCCTGGGGCACACCAGCACTTATTAAGTGGGTATCAGACTTGAAGCCATCCAACACAACTTGTATTGAACGGTCGGAAAGGTAATTTCTAATCCAACGAAGAAGAGACTCATCGATACCAAAAGCACGCATTTTCGATAAAAGAGCCTGATGCCAAACTCTATCAAATGCTTTAGAAATATCAAGCGCAATAATCTTACTTTCTCCAAAACAATGTAAAGATTGGTTCCACTTTTCGGTGAGATAAGCCATCAAATCATCAGTGAACCGTTTGCTACGAAAGCCGTACTGACGGTCATTAAGAAGCTTTCGTTCTTCAAGATATTTCATAAGTTGACGGTATATCAACGTTTCCATGACCTTGGAAAGAAGGGACGTTAGTGCAACTGGACGGTAATTGTAAAGGGTGGAGGATTCGCCTTTTTTAGGGACGGGCTGGACAAATGCAGTTTTCCATCTGCTCGGAAAAGTCCCAGCTGAATAGAAAAGATGGAAAAGTTTACGCAGTGGTTTTGCCAGCGTAGAAGAACACCTCTTCAGAATAACGGCGGGGATACCATCTGGATCAGCGGATTTATGTATGTTGAGATCTTTGAGGACTCTCGCGACCGAGCGAGTTCGAAAAAATATCTGCTTCATCAAAGAATTTGCAGACTCGAGCTCAGGTGGAGCCACTATGCTATGAGGAAGTGTCGAGTTGGCAGCAAATTGATCTGCCAGCAAATTGGCTTTGTCGATGGAGCTGACATACGGAGAGTCATTGAAGACGAGCGTTGGGACCGATGACGTGGTCGAGTTCTTAATGTTCTTCACAAAAGACCAAAAGTTTTTACTTCCTTTTGGACACAATAGTATTTTTTGCCTTACTTTTTGGTCATGTAAAAACTTAGCCCTTTGTATCTGAGCATTACAGCTATTTCTGGCCCGTTTGAACAAATTTCGGTTTTCTACAGTAGGGTTGTCTTTGAATTTTCGAAAACTACTTTCTCTATCCCGAATCGCCTCTTTACAGCTTGAATCAAACCACGAATTCTCTTTGGGGATGATACTTTTTGTTCTGTGAGGAACAAAATTTCTCATGCCGTTTAGAATTACGTTAGATATCATATCAGCTGATGCATCAACGTTTCCGTCGAGAAAGCACAATGCCCAATTAAAATTTCGGAAGACATTATTCAGGCCGTCCCAATTGGCTTTCTCGTATTGCCACACTGTTCTTTTAGGGACTTTATCTTTTTTTACCGTGACGGAAAGCGAAAAATCTACCGATATGACACAATGGTCCGATTTGCCTAAAGGAGATGATACTACAACCCTGTATTTTTCGGGATGAGAAGTGAGAAATAAGTCAAGAGTGTTGGCCGCATGGCCTTCTATATCTGGAACCAGAGTGGGCTCATCAACAAGTTGAGTTAATTCGTTAAACTCGGCGAAGATCTCAACATATTTTCCTTCGGGTGTTGTCTGGCCAGAATGTCGAAGCCAATCTGAATTGTGTACATTGAAATCGCCCGCAATTGCGATTTCAGTGTGAGGATAAAGGGAAACAATTCTTACTATGGAGTCAGATAGCGCATCAAACTCGTTGGAGGTTGAATTGCTATCTAAATTGGGGCTTCTATAAATAAAACAATAATGAATGATTTGCTTACGGACGGTGAATTTTAACCACATGAAATTAAAGTTCGTATTAGAACATAGGCCGTATTGTGGTAGAAGTTGGTAAGCAATATCATGTCTAACATATACGGCGAAGCCATGGGAGGAAAAGAATAGTGGCTCTAAGCTATATCCAGGCAGGTTGAATTTGGAGGGATCAGAACCAACACCCACCTGTGTTTCACTGCCAAAACAGCTGGCCTGCATTTTGCAGTGTGAGCGTACACAGCAAAAAAATTCGATCTTAGCCCTCTAATGTTGCTAAAATCGACCCGAAATCTACCCGACATTACAATTCACAAAAACACATAAAACAAAATATCAACCGTAGACGCTAACTAAGTCGAGTCAACAAGTGTATATCCTATTAGAAAACAAAATCAAATTACTAGCGGTGTTATGCCCAGCTAGCAACTTGACTTTAGTTCACCAACGGGATCAACACCGTTGATTGACTATTCGATTCGCCTAACAAACGCACAGTCTCATTGACTGCTAACACGGCCCAGATAAGATAAGAGATTATCAAATCAAAGAAATGTGTGCAGTCACTGGGACTGCGAGAGTGATGTGGGGGAGGAGACGATGGACAGGTAACGCACTTAGGGCCAGTTGCTCAATCGAATTATAAATTTGAGTTCTACATAAAGTTTTCATTTTTGTATGAGACGTTCCGGAATTCTTAAGTTCTACATAAAGTTTTCATTTTTGTATGAGACGTTCCGGAATTCTTAAGTTCTACATAAAATCCCCATACTAAAGTAGAACTTTATGTAGAACTTAAATTTATGATTCGATTGAGCAACTGGCCCTTAGTGTTTGGGCTATTGAGTAGTACATGGGCTTTTTTTTTTTACACTTTCACATCACTGATTATAATTGCACTCTATTTTATTTTCGTTGCGCGGCTGGAGAGATTTGTAATATTGTTGGTTGTTTTAGTTGGATTTTTTTTTAAATTTTTTTTTTTTATTAATTTTGATATTTTGGGTGGTAGGAGGTGGAACAGGTCACGAATTATTCGGGCACTAAGCGCGGTGCGTGTGGCTACGGTGAATAGCTGATCGACAACAAAACAAAATGAATAAACTTCATTTTCCCCATTCATAAAAATAAGACTCATGTTTTTAAATGAGTTTTATTCATTTCCCATTATATGAGTATGTTTTAACATAACAATCTTAAATCTATCATTGCAACGTATTTACTTATTTTTTTATTGAATTGTTTGCTTCAAACAACTTTTTCTTAATTGCGGCCTTTGGCATTTTTACTAATGATTTCTTTTTCTAACAATTTCAGTCTAACTCTGTTTCACATTTTGCATTAACAAAAAATATAATTCATAAATTTATTTGTTTATATCCTTAAATTTATCGTCTGGGTAGTCATTATAATTTGAAGAAAGAAAACCTTTGGATTTCTTAAACACTCTCATTTAAAAAACTATTTACAGTTCCCTTATTTTTTTGTTGATTTGTAGTAAAAATAAATTTGATATTTATGTGTAAATAATAAATGTAGATTGACTCTAATAAATGAATATCTTAAAAAGTGCAGTACAAAGTACTTTGTGAGGTATTTTGTTGAATTTCCTGAGAATAAAATAAGTCTAAAGTTTGTTTTATATGTAATTAATATATATTTTCATATTAACCGAGTTTATTTGTGTCTAATATCTACTATCTAGGCTATACTATTTACATGGAGCATTGGAACATGGTACATCTACATATATGTTTATATATCGTATGTAAGTATAGGTGGATTTTTTTTACGTTGTTTTTCTCGCTTCAGTAAATGACACTGTTTGCGTTTAATGCACCCGGCCTTCGAAAAATACTGTCAGTGGTTGTCGTTCTAATTGGTCAAAAGTACAAGATTTTCAGATGACAAGTTAGATTTTTAGTTTTTCGTAATTATATTTTCAGATTTGGAAAACAGTCTGAAAATCTAACTTCAAGATTCTACTTGTCATAACAAGAAAAAAAAGAAAAACAATCATATATTATGACAATCGGACCTTGATATTTTTGGGTTAGTTTTTGTTCTACCAGTTTTTACATATTTGTAGAATTAAAATTAATAATTATTGTTGTTCGAATGTTCTGTTTTGTAAAATAATATTAAAAGTAAATTTATCAACAACAAAAATATATTTTTGAGGGCTTATGATTTTCATTTTTGCTATCAAAATTGAGTATAATGAATGCAGTCAGAATTTTACTTCACAAAATTGCAATTATAAATCAATTTCAAACTGGAATATCTTGTATCTCTTACCACTAACTATGTAGAATCGAAAGGTGAAGCACAGTTCCATTTTAAGTCAGACACAATGTTAAAATAAATCGTTTATGAACTGACAGAAAGGTTTCGAAGCTGCTTTGAACGCAACCACTCTCATATAGTAAATGCATTTGGAGAAACTTAAATGTTCATATGTGAATTGAAAAAATAACGATAACGTTTTTTTTCAGGCAAATTATCATTTATATTTCTGGGTAGTGCAATAAACCCAAAAGTAAAAAATTGAGGGTTACACCACCTCTCAAGGCCTCAATTGCATTTTGAAGCTGTCATTTTTTGAAATTGAAAGATTAGGTCCGTTCGTTGAACTTTCCTCAGGGTTGACCCAGGTTTTCTTGACAACCCCATGAGTTGTCAAAAAACCTGGGTTTTCCAGTCCTCAAAAAACGCTAGACCACAAATCACCACACATCCCTGCCATATAAATAAAAATACATGCCATTTGATAGCCCTCAAATCGCCACAGCAAAAAGCTAGGGCGAGTTGGGGGAAAACCTATGGCTCAAAAAATCTCTCTCACTCAATTTGACATTTAGGGTAGGATTCTCAAAAAACGCTCTGTGGCGACCCTAGGGCAACCCCAGGGCTTCAACGAACAAACCTATTATCCTCGATATTAAGAATTCACACTTGAGTACGACCTACGACGAGAGCTATCGATAGAAAGTAATCATTGCACTTTAATTTATGTCAAAGCAATGTGATTACAATATAATCCCCAAACCCCAACCCTCTAACTATGTATGTAGGCAATCAGTAAAATAATTACATCAGAGCAGTTACTTCAAAGTTCTGATTACAAAGACAAATTTATTATAAATGTGAACTAATTAAGTTACATGTGCCCCTGTGTAAATTTTTTGACGAAATAAAATTTGAGCATTTAATAATAATCAACAGCTACATCGCCCTTAAGTCCTTAGAGGAATACAGAACAGTTCTTTATTCCTCTAAGCTTAAGTTTAAACAAAATAAAGTCGATAGCACCACTCAACCCTCATGAAATGTGTAAATGTTAAAAAATGCCTTTTGTTTGGTCGCCCGGTACAACTTTTCGAGACTACACAATTAACATTATAAATGAAGGAGTAAAAACACTTTCTTTGTTCATTCTGAAGTTGTATTTGGGTATTTTTGTAAAAATTAGATTTTTACTGTTTATGTGTTTAATCAAAAATAACGAATTAATGACTAAAGGTATTGTATAGTGAGAAATGAACCCCGTTGCAAATTCCACTAAATAATACAGGCACTCCTCACTCACTCCTCTCGCTGCTCTTAAGCTTGATACCTAACTGAGAACTAATCAAATAGCCTGATAGTAAAAGACGTATTCGTAATAATGTAATGAAAAATAAAGAGATGAATTGTCTGGCTCAACTAAACTAGGAGAAGCTTGAGACCTAGTTCTAGTTACTGCAATTAAAGGCCGATTTTGTACCCCCAAACAAAAAAAAACATTTTTCTTAGCACTGCATGTTACTCTCATAATTTCATATGAACGAAATGTGGAAAGCAGTTTTATGCCTCTAGGATTCGAAACTCGTACACCGTCGTAAAAAAGATGCATATATGCTGGTGTAGAAATAAAAAAATCGTTTTTTCGTATATTTCCAAACTTTCACTGTTTATGAATATTATGTCTACAGAACGATTTTTCTTAATTTAAATTTTTGTCGGAAATATAAGTAGGTCTTTTGCTGAAGCGCATCCAAGCTGGCTCTGTTTTATAACGAAATTTTAAAAGGGGTTTCGTTCTAGTGGACCGATTTACCTGAATTTGAGAGTCGGCTTTACGGACTTCTTTATGTTCGGAACTTCGCTCAGCCTCATATTTCATTGTTCTCTATATTTTTAAAACTCTAAAAAGTCAAAAAATGTTGTAATAAATTGTTCTTTTTTAAAGTATAGTCGTGAAGAAATTGTGTTTCAACTTATTCGTAGTTCCGACATAGCGATATTATTCTACATTAATAATCTTTTTTTTTTTCGATTGCTAGAAGGGTTGGAATCGTGGCCATGGTCACGTGCCAATTTTTTGAGATTCTCCATTTTATTAGCCGCAAATTTTTTTAATTCAAAACATTGACTGGTTTTCTTTACGACACTACAAAAACCACTTGAAATTCATCCCTCTATACCTTAACACCCCCATGCCTTTAAATTATTAAACATAAACATAACTAAGAGTGCTAGTGCTTTGATGTAAATTACTCATACAAGGAAAAAAGAATAGTGATAGAGTTTGCTTCACAATGGGTCTTTTCGGTGTGGAATATTTACGAAACAATTTCTAGCAAAGGCAACATGCTAGTAATTGTTTCGTTTTTCCAATGATTAAAATTTCGTGGCAAAGTTTTTAACCTATAGAATCTTTGCTTTTGATTGAGACTGAATTAAAAAAATTTTAATAGCTTTTCTAAATTCTCATATCATTTGTAGCAGTCTATCCAGCGAGGAAGTCCAGAAAAGGAAATTGTTGGTAACAAAAACTAGCTGAAAGTCTCTTTTGACGTAAATAAATAATAAGAATTTTTGGTCTTAAGCTAAATAAAAACCAATACTTCTTGTGAGGTAGCTAGAGCTGAAAATTCATTGCACTCGCAACAAAAATGCGAAATACGAAACAAAGCAAGTCAAAATATGAATCTGTACAGATTTTATTTAGTATGAAGGTCCTTTTCTTCTATCAATAAATCAAAGCTCTTATTAGTTTTGGGTCAAACATAAAAAACCGAATGAAAAAATCTTTCTTAGTTCTTGAGAAATTTAAAATAGACCAAAGGTACTTTCCTCCAGAAAATTGAATTGTAAGGGTTTTTCGCTGATTTGAATTTATTTTCTGATCAAAAAAGAGTTTTCTCGAGGAAAGCAAAACGGTTAATACGCAGTGAAAATAAAGGAACAGAAATTGAAAACTCGAAAAATTTGAAAACCAACGAAGGTATGGAAATTTTAAGATCTTTTAAGAGTCATGAACTAAAGCGCCTCAACTAAAGATCACTGGTCGCCGAAAATCCATTTATGAATACATGTAAAACTGAACTCAAAGTTGTGTTAGCGGAGTTTGGTGTTTAATGGAAATCTGAAAACCGAATTCGAAGCTGTGTTAGAAAAATCAGATTCTTGGAGACGTGGTTTTGTTTTATGAAGCTCCCAAACTGCAGTCACGGCAGTGGCAATTGTTGTTGTTAAAATTATGTGATACAGCGACATATGAGAATATCCAAAACGATGAGACATAAAATAAACGACACTTTGAGAAAGGCGTTTCTGCCGTTGCAGCACCAGCAAAACGCTTCGGTTTGGGAGGTCCTTTAAAATTGTTTTTCTAATAACAACTTCTAAATATACTATTATATTAATAAGTTTAATTTCTAAGTTGGGAGAGTGAGGAAATAAAACGGAATTCGATGGAGCACGTATTGAGATCTCTTCAATTGTTTGACAGATTTTCTTCTTCAAGTGTTTCAGTTGAAAGAAAAAACAACCTCATTTTATACTGTTCAGAATAATTTTTGAGGTTCTCCCAAAGAAAGCGCTTTTGCAGTTTTATCAACTGCATAGTTGCCGCTGGCGCAACTTGACCAGAGTTTTGGTTTAGAAGGTCCTCTATACTGACTTTGAATCCATTTTTCATTCCCCAGATAGCAGTCTGATAGAAGTCTAATAGGGGGCGGTCAATAATTGTATCCGGGCAGCTTTTTGTTGTTGTTTACGTGCTAAGGATTCAGCAAAGGTACACACCCATTTCTACCAAAGAGCTATCCAAAGGTATCCGAGAATTTTAAGTATACCTTTCCATTTAAGTGATCAGCTTATTTAAAATTTACTTTTGTTTCTTTTCATGAAGGTTTTTTTATTTTGGTGTGCGTTTTTTTCAGAACTAAAATCACTCAAGTTGCGTAAGAGAATTCTAAAAAAACGGATTCCAATCGGAAACGATATTTTTGAATGTTTTTGTATTTTAAGAAGTTGAATTTTTATATTTCACAGCTGTTGTGGGCAGGAATCCAGATAAAGATATCTGAATCGTTCAAGAAGTATCTAAGTTACGGGTATCCGGGAAAGCATACCCTAAAGCTTCTTGAACGTATCCTACGAGCTTTATCCTTTTGATGACGTAAAAATCAATTTTTGAATTGTCAGAAAGCCATATGAGAGAAATAAACTAACCTGCTCCTGAAGAGAAGACTACCTAAATAAATTTTCTTAAGAGTAATCAAAAGGTTTAAAAAAGATTTTTGATGAATTCATTTTGAGTTTTGACAAATTTTGTGGAACTCTCTTCCTTACTGTTTTTCCTCTGCACTACGATTCGCAAAAATTCAAAAATAAATTTTCTTGTTTTCTATAGCGCTTGAATTATGTTTGATAACATTACAAGGGTATTTATACGATTTGATTTGCTTGCTAATTATAAATAAAAAATAGAAAACAATTTCACGTCAATGAGACATATAAAAAATAATGTAACTAAAAAAGATGCAGTTTTCTAACGTAAAAGAAATTCAAACAAAAACATGTATTTTTAAAGATTATTTTTATTTGTAAAAACAAAAAAGAATAAAGCTAAAATTAATCTATAAAATGTATTTTCCATTACAAATTTAATAAAATAGTTGCTTGGTAACGACTTTCTATTAATTATAGCAAATAAAATATAAACAGGAAAAAGAATAACTATTTTCTATAACTTACATCATAAAAATTAAATAAATTAAATAGTAGAACAACAAATGATATCAACTTAAAAAAGAAAACAATTAAAAAACTAAAAACAATAACAAAAAAAAGTCTTGATATAGCAAATGAAGCAAAATTTTCCGATGAATACATCTACAAATTTCTTCAGTTGTGATCCAAATCATTTGTCTTAGGTGAAAATGAGTAAAATAGAGATGTGTAAAAATTGTTCTTGTTGCTTCATAGTGTTTATTTCGATGTAATGCCAACCGTTTGCGTTTATTCACATCGACAGAAAAAGCTGTAAAACCTTTAAAGGCAAAAAAAGTCATAGTTGTGTCGGCATAAAAAATAACAAGGCTTTGATTATGCAAAGGGCTTCGATGGCTTCCGAAGCAATGTTGTCTGACTTTAAAAAAAAAAGTTAAAGTCTGTTACTTCTAGGTTTCAAAAACAGTAATGGTCGATTATGATGAATAGAGAGGATAAAAGAGGAGAGTCGGTGTAAAATGTTGCCTTTTTCTCTGTTACAGTCGAGTGGTGAAACTTAAATATATTCAAAACCCCGTGACGTGTGCTTTCTTTGTGTATGGCATCTTTGTGATCTGTACGTGTCTTACTTTAACTAAAATTGAATCTTTGGGATGTGGTATTTTGTTCAGGCTCGTGTATTGACAAATCTCGTTTATCATTTGAATTTCCTTACTTATGAGAATATTTTACATTTAAAGGGACTGCTTTTATATGGCTACAATAATTTTTTTCTTTTTGTTAAACTTAAAAAGTGATCTACACCCGTATTAAAGGAACAGCCAGCAGCTGCTGCTTTCACCTGACTAAGTTAAAGCTTAAAAAGAATTTTGTTTTTTCATAAATAGTAGAAAAAATATACAAAAGTGTTTAATAGAATCCACACCATGTTTCGCCAGCAGCTGGACTCATAATGTTAGCTTCGATGTTGTTAGTCAGAAGTGATGATAGCCCGCCCGATGGCGTTGCTGGGGAACTATTTTGGTTTGATGATGCTGGCAAACATTGAAAGCAGTAATTTGCGCCGAAATTATTGTCCCAAAATTGTTGTCCTTTGCATTGGAAACGTACAGCGAACTCGAGACGATTTCCAACTTGCATCGAATTGCCAAACAAGACAAATGTGAATTTGTCCGAAAAACCATCGCAAGAATTTTCTACATATGTTCCTTGGAGGTCGGCATAGGACCGCCAATTGTCAATGGTATATCGGATGTGTACTGACTTATGGAAATCAAGATTCCTGACTCTTACCGAACCGCTTATTGTTTGGTTAATGTGATCGGAGACAGCAGCATTCTCTAGAGAAACTTGCTTTTCACGAACTAGGTCGAGGAATGTTGGCAGACCGCCAGGTTGTTGAAACAATGGCATGAGTAGTTTGTCAGACTTTGGTCCAAGCTGAATAGGAGGCTCTGATTCCATGATTTCCAGATCTTCATACGCTGATTTTGGTACATTCGGTATTTCGTCAAGGAAAGTCTTTACGTCAGCCAAATCGAGACCTAGGACATCGGCAAATCTGACAATTTTCTTGCGTCCTGGAGTTCCTGGTGGTGTTTTTCCAGTTTTCAATGACGAGCAACGTCGCACTCGCTGAGGTCGGCAGTCGTCCTCATCATCAGTGTCCAGCACTGATGTTATCTTACCTGGGTCACTTCTCGTAAGAGTTGGTGGTTCTTGCGATTCTGTGATGCTTACCACGATTTCTGTGTCAGCGTGGAGATTCTGTATTTTTTCTGAAGTTTCATCGACTTGAATTTTTTGCTGGAGTTCATCGGCATTATTTTGAGGTGTCTCATGATTGAGTTCTGTTTCTTCATCATGAATTTTGTGGCCATTGTGCGTTGAAGAATAGATATGACTTATCTGTTGGAGTTCATTAAGGATTTTTTCTTGTGTTTCAATAAGGTCTGCAGCCTTGGCCGCAGTTTCAAGTTCACTGCTGTCTTGTGATGGTGGCAAAGAATCACTTTCGCTACTTTCTGCAGGAAGACGTAGTTTTTGCAAGCCATTGCACATGTCTTCATGATCATTATGATCACTATGGCCGTTCGTCAAGCTTATTTCTGGTGATTCTACAACTTCATCAATTTGAATAGTTGCTTCATCTTCTGCAGTGCTGCTTAAGCGTGGCTGCTGAAAATGTATTTGCTGATGTGAAACGACACTCTCTGTTGTTTCTGGATCAAAGTAGGGACCGTCGGAAGAGGAACTATGACTGCTGGCCACTGACGTACAAGCGTAGCCCGACTCAGCCGCCGAGTTATGTGGTGTATTCGAGGCAGATTCAATTAGTCTCAGGTATTCACATTCTTCAGCAGGACTTCCGGGACTCTCCAGTTCGCAGTCAAAATCAAAGAAGGAGTCGGACTCATGTCGCAAGGGCTGCAAAGCAGTAACAGCTTGTCCTGGTTCTTGAGATGCAATCCATGTATTTTGAGGGCCTCCATTGATGATTGGTTCCTCTTCCTGTGATGAATTTTCATCGTTCTAAACGAAAATTAGTATTTGAAAAATAAGTTTTAAAAAAATGTTAAGCAGTATTCTTACTTGGGATCCTAGTGTTCGGAGCTTTGATTGTAATCTTCGAGCAAAAGCTTCAGCACGTCCACGGCATGATGACATACCTAGAGTCGGAATAATAGCTACGAGACCACAAGGCCCTTCAGGAGTCACACTTTGTGTCAGTGGAATATCACCCGGTCCGTTCATTTACGTTTGCCTTAGCAGTGTTGACTTTCCTATAAACAAAAGAAAACATAAATCGAAATTAATAAATAAATGAATATTAGCGAGTTCATAGAGACATTCCTCTGGTCGGAAAGTTTTTTTGATATTATTTCAAGAAGAAAAAAAAGCCTGATGCCTGCATACGTGCGTATTGAGTTGATTTACAATATGCAGTCTTATTACTTTTTACAAGTGTACTAAACTGAGTTTGTTAATTTACTCCGTTTACTCCGAAAAGAGAATTTAGCATTGAAGGCCTGGAGAATAAACAGTCAAACAGGATACAAAAATTTTAGAAACAGCCTTTTTAAACTCTTAAAATAGACAAGCAACATCTTTTCATCATTTCCAGTTCCCCGGTGATAACGTCAATAGCCAAGTTATTTAACACATAATCGTCTGTCTGTGCAGCCTTAGTCGAAGGAGTAATAAGGCAGACAGAATTCGCAAGAAAATCGACTCAGTAGATATAAGAGGGTGACATAAGCTACCATGAAACCTCTTCAACATTATCCTTGAATGATGTCATCGCCTAATCACTAGTAATAATAAAAAGTTCAAAAACTTAGTTTACCTTTGGCTACACTACTAGCAAAACAACCCAAAACAACGTTTATTTATTTATGAGCTAAGAATTCATCTTAAAAACAAGAAAAGTCCTCATAGATCTGGGTTTGCCGGCTGCTTTGAGAGGAATGATTTCTCTGGTAACCTTTGGACTGACTTTTATTCGAGCCTTTGATTCTTAACCTACAGCAAACGGTACAAGGTACAACGCTGTAAAGTAAGACCGAACTGTTAATTGCGTCCATAACGAATGACTTCAACGAACCCAACGTGAAGTGAGTATTGATGGGTTTATGATTAAAATGTATGGATTACACTGATCAACAAAATTTTAAAACAAGAAAGGTACTTGATAATTTTGAGTAACCTATACACTCTCATTTTATTGCCATATTCATATTGATTTCATCAGGTCTAGTTTTCGAGTCACAGCCAATGCCTTCAAAACATAAAAATTACCGTTTTTGCTTCCACTAGGTCTAGCTTTCGTGCTCCAAATATAGGTACTTTCAAGACTCTACCAAGGCTTCAACATAGAGATTAACCATGCATTACAACTTTTGAAGTTAAATATCACAGTAATTTGATGTAATACACCCATTTTGAGAACAGATTTGGATTCAGCACACGAAAAACCAATAAATATATCGACATTTGCAAATATCATAAAATAAGAAAAATATGGTGGCACAACGGAGTACTAAAAAGACTAATCAGAGGAAAACCCAAGAAACCGAAGAAAGAAACTGCATACATCTGAACTCAACATTATTTGGAATTCAAATGCTGCCAGCTGCCACGGAGGATTAAAAAAAGCAAAGCAACATGACTTGGAAAGCAAAAGCGTTTCTAAAAAACCGGTTTTAGGTTTTTCACTATTTTAAAATTTTTTTATATGAATTCAAAATCTTTTTAGACATCGAATATACAGGGTGTTCCGTACTTCGTGTAACATCCTTTGGGGTGTGATTCTTGGTCATATTCTAAGAAAAAAAATGTATGACAGTAAAGCTCAATTCTCAACTTTGACATCACTTTTTGACAATTTAAGAAAAGGCTAACTTTGGTGTACCCTGACCTATGTTAAATTCAATATCTCTGTCAATACTAATGATAGAGACCTAATCATAGTTTTAATTTTTTGTAGAAATGACAGCCTTTAAGACTGTATTTAAGTTTAGCTTCCAAAGGTTAAGGGTTGCCAGATTTTCAATTTTAAGTGCTGTTCAAATTTTCTTCCCGAAACAAAGTTTTGACTTTGAGGTCATTTTTTTGCAGAAAATGCCTGATAAACATGGAGTTTCTTTATTTTTAACAGATGAACTAAACAATAATAAAAAAAAAACTTAGTAATAAGTGCACTCTAAGACCCATAGATTTTATGATATTTAAAAAAATACAAAATGGGTAAAATTAAAAAAAAAAAAAAAAAAGATTTTTAAATTTGAGGTTTGTTTGAATAAAACAATAATATGGGCACTTTTAGTAGTTTTTTTTATGTATTTTATACACCCCAAAGGATGTTACACGAAGTACGGAACACCCTGTATAGATATTTGCCCGGTGTCCGAAACACATTTCTCAAAAATGGACTGGTTCTTGATGATTTAATATCAAACTTTATATGCTACCAAGCTCCTCATCCAGCTGATGAAGCTAGAGGCGGATCTCCAATCCTGATAAAAAAGAGCTTAAGTCACCATGAAGAAGCTATTTTTACTAACGAGAATATGCAAGTAACAATAATTAAGACTTATACCTAAGAATAGGTATTATCATATATGTAGGTTATATGACAGGTACCGTTGCTTAAAAACCTAGTGACTCACTTTCAAAAATGCAGACCCTATAACTGCAAATTTTGAAGAAAATTGGTCAAGCGGTTCAGGCTCTAGATTCATATACGGACAGACAGACATACAGACAAATTGAACTGAAGGGCCCACTTTTTTCGTGTTCTCTATCAAGGTAGTGTCATATTGATTTTCGCAGAACCAATGTTCGCAAGGAAAGAAGAGAAAAACGTTTGTTTTTTTTTGTTTTTGTGCAGGGCAGGTATAAGTATGTTGGGTTGAAAAATTTGTTTCTGAAAAAAAAAACATTATTTTGAACTGGAAAAAATAAGTTTAAAAACATGAAAATTATAAAATATTTTTTGAGATTCTGTACAAGCTACAACCACGGTTGCCACTTGCCAAAAAAATATGTGTCCTAAATTGAAAATAAAAATGACCAAACGTAGCTTGAAATGACCAAAACTGTGATTGATTCCGATGAAGGAAGAAGGGAAGAACACCAAGTTCTCAAACGGAGAAAGCAGCATGCTTGTTTAAGAAAATATAGAAATTTAATAAAAGTATGAGTTTCAAAGTTTGGCACCAAAAGTTAAAAAATCATGCCAGGGTTGGAAAACTAAGAACCAAGCCCCTGAAGACCACCAAGCAAACAAAGCTGTAGAACCGCATTCATCTCTGAGGATCTTGAAAAGTTAATAATGTAGACTCAACTTAGACGATTATCAAGAATGCCATACGCTAAATCAGAAGAAGTTAGGGTTGCAAACTCGTATATGCTAGCTTAAATCAAATAAAATGGTCTCGACACCGTAATTTTCAATAAAGCTAGAGATTAGCTTGAAAGGAGAGTGCACCAGCTGCATGATTTAGTCGGGGGAAAGCATCTTCAATCAATGGAAAATCTTACAATTGCACCAATCACAGAGGAATACTCCTCCTCAACGTCAGATGCGATGTCTTGTCTTTGTGAAAGTCTGATTGCTCCCACCTCAACAAATTCGTACAGCACACGAGAGATCTTGGAAAAAACATGCGTATGACTGTATTGACAGAAACAAGTTGAGCAGCATCATGTCTAGTTGCTAAAAAAACCTCGGTTTTCAGTTCGTAAAACAGATTTAATCACGAAGTCACCACACATGTCGATCATTTGAATAAAGGCACGTGTTATTTAACATCAGTGTTTGCTACCTGAACTCTCCCCGGAAAAATCCTAGTACTACTTCAGGGCAAGCGCAGAACTCAAAAAACACCTAGCTTGGTATAAAGGGTAAACTGAGGTTTTTCTAAAGAACGCAGTGTGGATACCTCAGAGCAATCGATGGGCTTGAACGAACGAACTTATTGATGCACTTTTTACATAATTCGATAAGAAAACTGCCTTACGTGTACATTTCAATTTTAAGGACCTATAAACTTAAGAGTTTCTCTTATTTCATTTCCTTGAAAAAATTACCAAAAATGGAATAAAAAGTGACCATGTGACCAAGTGAAAAAATAATGACCAGATTTGGACATAAGTGACCAAACTGGCAACCGTGGCTACAACCCTTTTTGTGTGAGCTTTGAATTGACTGACATTATGAGTTCGTTGTTGTTTTTAGCGAGCAAATGTTCAATCAAACTGAAATTTTTGTTTTGAGTTGTAGTCGCGTTGCGTTATGTCTTGTACACGAACCAACGTAACATCGAGGTCAAAGCGACAACTAACTGTACAGTTAGTTGGACGAACTTCGTTTGATGGATGTTGGATGATCGGATGTAGTTTGCGCACAGACTTGTCGTTCAACATAATGCCATGTGTTCCTCCACTCCGTCCAATTTCAAAATTTTCAAAAATATTTGAAAACCATCCAACAAGCTGGACAAGCGGTCGTCTGAGTGTTCATATTATCCAACATTGGCCGTTCAAACCAAAGTACAGTGTGAACTCCGCTATTGTGATAAGATGTACTGTACATATATATATGTTGTACCTATGACTAAACTCATAAGCGTCAGGTAAAGCAGAAGACAAAGCGGCATTGTGATTCAGACATTAAGTCCTACGTGTATGTATGCATGTGTACAAGTGTATATTTTCTAAATATTTCCTAAGTAAAACAAGATACATATAATATGACAAGTATATAAATTTCTTTAACATTTTCTTTCTGTTTTCAGAAACATTTTATTTATAAATTTTAATTTGCAGAAACATGGCAGAAAAGCGTGATTAGCTGACGAGTCTTATTTCCGATACTTTCACTTTGTTGCACACAAAAGCAAGTAGTTTATCCTGCGTGGGTGACTAAATAAATTATACCGTTTTGTTTTTAGATTGTTTTCTGCATGATAGAACGATATGAGCTATGCGAATGCGACCATATGACAATTTCGTCGGACTAAAAGAAAGGAGAAAGTCGACGAGAAATATTTCGACCTTGTAGTGTTTGTTTATTTCTGTGTTCCTTTAGCATTAGGTCAGCGATCTTATCCGATGTTCAAAAATATTGCTCTTCAATTTTTAACCACTTCTAGAATTTGAATTGTACATATGTATAAGTTCCTGTAAGTGTTTTCACAATTTCTGCAGGTATACCCTCATGATTGAAAATTTATTGTATTGACTTTATATTCACGGAAACTATATGAACCAATGTATTTCGATATAATATAACTGTTTAGAATTTGCCAACTTACTCGTCCAAAATAGTTGGGTTTGAGTTGGGAACACTTTCCTTTTGAATACGTACGAAAATAACTTTCGTTTGCGTACCGAAACGGGCATGAAATAAAGGTTTCTTTTAACGTGAAGTTATCAATCTGTCAATTCCTTTGGCCTTTTTGACAGCTGTCACTTGATCTGTGCTCAGTTTTTTCATCTAAGAAGAATTAAAGCCACACGAACACTGGTTACTGCGTATGTTCGGTAAATTGCGTCGAAGCGAAATCGCTGTTGACACCTATTTTTACAAAGCTTGGATTCTTGAACTTGTGAGTTACCTCCAAGATCGGTCGCTTCAACGACGCTGAACTATTCTTCGAAGGATTATGTGAAGTTCCTTGTCTACGCAGATAAGTCCAAGACGATTGAAGCCTAGGAAGAGAATATTCTTCACGTTTGCTCACATACATTCTCAAATGCTGTAAAAAGTGATCGAAAGTGATCACATTGGGTTTCCAGTGTTTGACTCAGAACTTATAAGATCATCGATTTATTTAAAAAAAGTGATTCTTATCATAACTTTGTAAAAATTTTATTTGAAACAGACAACATTTTTTTTTTTTTTAATTTTGATTTTGAAACATTAGTACTCAAAAAATATTCTCTAAATCCACGTAAATCAAGAGGTAGATTCGAGAACAAGGTTAATACCTATTTAGGCTATCGCGCCTAAAATAAAGTAAATAGGAGCCCCAGGGCCTAGCGCATACCGTACAACCGTACCTTGTGAGAGAATGGAGGGGACCTACAATTATCTGCCGACAAAACACCCTGTATATCAAAATATCAAAATAAATATAACACCTCCTCTGGTTAACATTTGATTTCAATTCAGTGACATAGTCAACGGAAATTGGCTACAAATACAAAGTTGCAGTGCTTTCGTAACAACGCTATTCAATATTGCAGATGGCATTGACAAAATGTTGGCATACGGTCTGATAGAAGCCAAAATCGAAGTAATAGGAATGCTAGTGGTCAATTAATGTACATTAATTGCGATTTCCGAAGTATTGTAAATACAGTGTATGTATAAATGTATGTAATTTCAACGGGAAATACTTTGAATTTCAATGAAATTTAGCATCTGTCGGAACGAAGTCGGGGACATCGTTCTTACTATAGCATTGAATCTGAATCTCTACACGTGAATTGTTTGAAAGAACATTCGCGGTGGTAAATATTTACTAATTTATTTGCAAACTAACAGTTCATTCGAAAAAAAACCAAGACAAATAAAAAACACAGCTTTTAAAAAAAAAAAAAAAAAAAAAAATAAGTCTGTCATGTCGACAAAAATCGTGCCACAGATTTACTTCCCAAATAGAAAGCACACTTTCTTTTATGTTTGAGATTTGAAAAATTTTGTATTTTAGCAAGAAACATGAGCTTCCACATTTTTACCACATAAGATAAACATGTATAGGAATTGAAAAATTTTAAATAATTAAATAATCAAAATTGATTGAATAATTACATATAGAAGTGACACCGGAGGAAAAAGCATGAGTTCTTATGCCGCAAGTATAGTTCCATCGGAGGAGTTCTACAACCTTTCTAGGGCAAGTTTCACAATCGTGTAGAAAAAAAGGTTTGAGATAACAATCAAATATGACATTACGATGATAGAGAATACGAAACAAGTGGGTCTTGCAATTCTGTCTGTATATCTGTCTATCAGTTTCTCAAACTGTCCATGTGTATATGGATCTAAGGCCTGGATCACTTGACCGATTTTCATTTTTGATTTGCGCTTAGACTCTGGGCAATTAAGTCGCTAGGTCTTGAATTACCGATACCTGCCAATACAAACTGTATGATAATACTTATTTTTCTCTCGGAAACAGCTCCAACGATTTCGACTAAATTTTGTGTGAAGAATAAGTTTTAAAAAATCTTTCCCATGATGTAAATTAAAAGATTGCGTATCAGCGTTTGAAAAATTTTAATTTTTGAAATATGTATTCAAAAAATTTTTAAAAAAAATTTCGATTTTTTGAAATAACTTATTATTATCTCTGATTTTTTTCAAACTTTTAAAAAATATCTTTGAAAACTTGCATGATTGGCTTTTGAAAAACCATTTTTCGAATCAGAACTGGCCCAATTTCATTAAGTTTTCAGCGTTTATGTGTATTAGCAACTGCAAAAGAATGGCGTTTTTAGATTTTCACTTAAAACTTTTGGAATATTTAATTAGATGTGTAGTTGGCAGCCCCGTACCACCAAATATACTATGAAAAGCTAACACTTAAACCTTTTACTCAGCCTTAAGATTTTTAAATCGTATTCAGCACAGTTCGCAAGTTCGTATACGACCCAGTCGTGCCCATTTTTTATTATTGTTTCGTTGGTTACCGACGAGGTTGTTTTTGCTTCTTCGAATATTTTCAAAACGGAATCTTTGATTCATTTCAAATTTTTTGTCAATACATCTTTTAGCAAGATCTTAAGACTTGTGTACTTGAATTTTGAAAACCTCATTTAAAAAAAAAAATAAAAAATAAAAAAACGGTTTTTTAAGAAATGGGTCTAACGATGAGTGCGACGCTCCCTTTATCCATTCTAAAAAAAAATCCCTAATTTTTTCCTATTTTTATCTCTTACCCTTTCTGGCCCTATTTTCCTCTCATTTTTGAACTAATCAACGGAAAGACTTCGAATAAGGCTTAAATGAAGCGTCTCTGAACACTCTACAGCCGCGTGTATGTTTGATAAAATTTAAATAATTTGTTTACACTCTATTGTTTATAAACAAAAAGGCTGATATCTTTTTTCGCTCAATCAAAAGTAAGAAACATTTTGACATGATCTATTTTTTCAAAGATATCTACGGCAATTTTAATGACCTAAAATTAAATAAAATTTTTTTTGTCATTTCATTTGTTATTAACAAAAACTCGATAAGCAATTTTTTTATAACAGCGGCCCTTTTGAACGGATTATCGAAAAAACAAAAACTTCTTAATGAAATAGCTAATTTTTTTTCCTAATCTAGAACCAATTGGGGGACGTTCCCAATTTTTTTTTCCTAAGGACCACCCTAATGTATATATAAGCAATTGCAAAAAAATAGCGTTTTTAGATTTTTGCTTGAAACTTTTGGAATATTTAATTTAATTTTTTTCAATACTTTTAGTGATTTAATTCAATTTTCATAATTAATGTGTAGTTGGCAACCCTGTACCAAGAAATATATTAAGAACGAATACGAAAACCTTTTACTCAGTTTTAAGATTTTGGTATTTTACTTAGCAAACGATCGCAAGTTCGTGCGACCCAGTCGTGCCCATTTTTTATTATTGTTTCGTTGGTTACCGACGAGGTTGTTAAGATTAAAAATGGTTTTGAAGTGATGATGAGGGTTGAGTATACACTGCCAACCACTAGGATGAGGCCACAAATTTTGCGATCGATTTTCGCTTTTTATACCTGGTGGAAGTTTTTTACCCGGAAAAGTTTATTACCAGTTAATAGGTACGCATTTTCCCATTACAAATTCATAAATTTAAAGGGTTTATTCGAAACGACTGTTGGAATCTCCCAAGATCAATTAATGAGGTACTGAAAATAGGTATAAAAAGGTGCTCCACTAGGATGAGGCCACATGCAAAATTTTTAGAAAAAAAAAAGGATGAAATGTTTTACATTTTATGGTTTAATAATATTTACTAATAACGTTTTATTACATTAGTAATGAGTATGTCCGCCATTTTTGGATATAACCTCTATTAGACGGTTTGGAACAAAATCATATAGTTTGTTTTTTAAATAATCGTATGAATTTTGTGCCCAGGCACAACGAATAGCATCACTTAAGGTGTCCTTGTCTTTAAATTATCTACTGCCTTCATAAACTTTACGAGATAGCCATGACCAAACATTTACAATACTGTTTAAGTCCGGTGAATATGGCGGCCATGACAAAAGTTCCACGCCTTCTGATTGGATCCAGCTTTTGACAACCCTGCTAGTGTGGAGTGGGGCATTGTCTTGTTGAAAAATCCAAGTCAGAGGTCCAAAAATGTTTTTCATTTTTGGAAATGCCCGTTCCAGCAAACATTTGTAGCTATTTCCGTTCATTGTTGTTGACAAAATCTCCAATTTGATCGTGCCATAGTAGGTAATAGCTCCCCACACCATTACACCTGATGAACGGCTATGATGTCTTGCCAAAAAAAGCTCATCCTTCCTAATGTCATGAAAATAGAAGTTGTGACTATCAGGACCGTCAAGTTTAAACTTTTTTTCCATTGACTGCTGCAAGCAACATGCTGTCTTGCTAGGTTCATGCGATGCTCCTTGTGTACTGGCTTCAAAACTGGTTTCTTTTTTAGTTTCCTCCTTTGAATAGTATTACTTTTTTTTGTAAAATTCTTCGAACCGTTGTTATGCTGGCTGAAACTCCGCTTTTGGCCTTTATCATAGCGACTATAATAAGAGTAGAATTTGAGGCAAGTCGTGGAATCGACGAATTTTCTCTTGGTGTTGTGGCTTTTCTCGTGCATCCTTTTTGATTTTCCCCATAGTTTAGGTGATCAGCAAGATAATTGTTTATGACTGTCTTGCTCCTGTTAATTCTCCTTGCTTTTTCACGGCCTGAAAGTCCTGTTTCCTTGAAAGCGTCTATTTTTGCTCTTTCTGTCGCTGTCAAAGTCTTTCCAGAACCCATGTGTGCTTCAAACTAATTAAAAAGGTTATTTTTAACACTCTATTAGATATTTTATACAAAAATTCGCACTTGCGGACTTCTGCAAGGAAATATTCGTAGTGGCCTCATCCTAGTGGAGCACCTTTTTATACCTATTTTCAGTACCTCATTAATTGATCTTGGGAAATTCCAACAGTCGTTTCGAATAAACCCTTTAAATTTATGAATTTGTAATGGGAAAATACGTACCTATTAACTGGTAATAAACTTTTCCGGGTACAAAATTTCCACCAGGTATAAAAAGCGAAAATCGATCGCAAAATTTGTGGCCTCATTCTAGTGGTTGGCAGTGTATGTATTTGTTTGTATTTAAGAAGTGTTTAGTTAGGTAGATTATTTCATTCTTCCGATGATGTTGTGCCGTCGTATATATGGGTGATTCTTTTACAAATCGAACGGCTTTTGAACTTCACCTCTCCGATTCAGGTGAAATTTTTTTTCCAGTTTCTAAATTGAAAAATAAAAGATACGAGGAATTTTTTTTTAATCGCCTATTTTCGATTTTATAAGATATAACAAATTTCATAATAGTGGTTGGAGACTCATTTTAACATCATTATCTCGAAATTTTGTGAAATACCTAAAAAAAAAAGTTCCCTCAAAATTTGAGCCCTTATTATTACCAAAAGTGCTCGTCCAAGGCATGCAAAGATTTCCCGTTTAAAATACAAGTAAACTTAAATTGTTTTTCTTAAAAATTCTATAGTTCAGAGGGATTTTATGGTAAGGTCTATCTAGGGCATTAGTGGGCTTTCTTTACAATTAAATGCTCTACAAAAAAGCTCATTGCGGTGAAGTCGTAACTCACACCGTCGAGGTAGTACGGGTCACCAAACCCAATTTTTTCCTTAATTTGTTTTTGCCCCTAAATTTGTTTTTGTCCCGTAAATGACAATAGCTACAAAAAAAAGTGTTTCACAAATTTGTAGGAAATTTAATTTCGTACAAAAAAATTTACTCATGATTTAATTTTAATGAAAATTTATACTAAATAAATGATAAAATGTTGATTTTTCGCTTCTTTGCCTGATAATACTAAATTTTGAGGTTATACTGACATATGGTAAATTTAAAAGTTGTAGATCTTTTAATTATCTACAACTTTTACTCTTAACTTTTTTTGATACGAGGTACAGATACCATTTTATACTCAAAAAACCGTTGTTTTTACCATTGCGCGCTACATGCATTATTTTTTAACAATAACAATTGAAAAGTCTCCATAAGTAAAATTATTATTTTTACGTAAAATTTAACGCAAAATACGATGGTAGTAATAAAAACTCTTGGGGCAATGGTTAAAAATAGATTTGAACAATTCAATAGTTAATAAAAATACTAATTTGTTGATAATTTTTTTTTCTAAATTTTTTTTCTTAAAGTTCAACTTTTTAACTACAAAAATGTCATTGGTGAAAATTTTGTAGCTCTTAAGGATTTGGAGCTATATATTGTTTATAACCACTATTATGAAATTTGTTATATCTTATAAAATCGAAAATAGGCGATTAAAAAAAAGATTCCTCGGACACGTATCTTTTATTTTTCAATTTAGAAACTGGAAAAAAAATTTCACCTGAATCGGAGAGGTGACGATTGATTTTTGACAAAATCCGTTCGATTTGTAAAAGAATGACCCATATATGTAATTATATAGTGCATATATATGGGTAGTTACTACATGAAAATATGTTTCTCTTTTACAAGTTACAACCTTAGAAATTATAAATTATTATTTTAATCAAAATTAATCCAAAAACAGCCGAGTTCAAACAAATTTAGTTTTCAAAATCCGAAATTGTTTTCGCTTCTCAACACAATTTTTAAAAACAAACTCCTTAGAGAACATATTTTGAAATCTTAACTGCCAGATTTCTTTACTTTCAAAATGATTTGTGTAGGAAATTAGCAAAGCCATTGGTACGGTTTGAGAGATTTCTTTAACATGCGTTGTAATACCACTTACACCAACTACATCGTGGGTGCATATAGACACGTCCAAATGTGGTTTTATGAATGTAAAGAAAGAAGATTGCGAAAGCCAAAAAGAAATTGAAGACTGAAATAATGTAGTAGATTAGACAAAAGTACAATGGATCACATTTAATTTATAGCCGTTTTTAATTGAATTTAATTTTAGTAAAGTTTTATATTTCTTTTGAAAATATAAACATACCAGCTGACCCGCCCGTCGGGCGTTGCGCGGGTCTCATTCAAAAGCGCTGTTCACTAAAAATTGCTAAAAAACCAAAAATTGTTAGAAAAACCAACTGGGGTAAGCTGAATATTGTCTGAAAGTTTTAAGTTTTTTGTTCCAATTATCGTCAAAATTATAATAAATAAATAAGATTGCGCCGGCGCAACAGAGCGGGGAGACCCAGGGCCTAGCGCATTTCTCGCAACCATGGCCTGTGAGGAAATGAAGGGTACTCGATAAAGCGCTTTTCTTTTTGAATTTTGCCATCGGAGTAACTGTCAACTGCTTGCGAAAGCAATTTAACATTTGAAAGGCGAAAGAATTTTTAAAATAGGTTAAGCAATTTCTAAGTTCCCGTGATTGTTCTTGTGTATGATCCTGTTGGGAACAAATATCATTCTTACAGTTACAGAATTTAGAAATTGGTCGAGTAGTTTCTAAGTTCTCTTTCCCGTTACTGATGTGGAAATATGTATACATAAAAATCTTTTTCTTGGGTCACTGTGTCAATTGAAAAAAAAAACCACATCAAAATTAGTTGTGTAGTTTCAAAGCTTTCAAAAAGCGTACAGGCAGACAGCAAAAAGCGACTTTGTTCATATTTTGCAAATATAAAGATATGGGATAAGGAAGTTCAAATAACAGCGGAATGTATCCAGCTGCCAATCATCCAACTGTTGCAGATGCTTAGGCTCAACAACACTTGGTGTTATAGAATTGTGGCTTATATGACACTTTTATAGGTTTAACATAGCAGTGCCATCTATTAAATACGTGCTCAATCCAGTCCACAGATATCGCCATATGTTAAAATCGTTTGAAGCTAACAGATAATTGTGAATGTAAAACAAAAAGTATGCAATAAAATAATATTGCGACTGCATATTAAGATGTAACCTATCCTATCTTTTAAGTTAGGCCAAACTGCACACGGTGTACAAATTTTATTGAAATCGGTTAAGTAGTTTAGGAATCCATCGCGGATAAACATCGTGACACGTAATTTATATATATATTAAGAAGATGATGAAATCATCTTATTAAACAGTAATGAAAACAAAGAATGAAATTTTGAATTTACGCCTCTAAAAACTTTTCAAACTTTGAGAAGCTGATGCGAATATTTAACAAAATTATTGTATCAGTTTTTTTGCACTGTAAAATTGAAACCATATAAGTATAGCATAGGCATACAGATATAATTTGTGTTTATGTTTTTATTTCTTTAGAAACGCATGTCGCCAAGTTAACATTGTTAATAAAACACTTCGTGATTTTTATTTCGAGTTGCGTGGGTTTTAATACGTACGTGGGTGTTCAAAAATAGAAATAAATTGAATCAGCGCGTTATTGCAATATGCCAAATATTTTTTTTTTTTTTTAAGCTCAAAAAGAGAAATAAAGAAAAAAAAAACAAATTCTCGGACATTACAATGTTATATAAAAAACGTACGTTTTTTTCAACACGAATCACAATCTTCGCATTTTGAATGGAAAAGTCTTAAAGGGTATTGAATATTTTTCACATAAATTACAATTAAATATATTTACGCACCTATTTGTTCTGCGACTTAAAGCATAATTGTAGAGATGAGTAGTGAATGCGTTGTCAGCTGCAAAAAAGGAGAGAAAGTTATACTCAATAGTTTTTTTTTGTAGTAATTTAATGTTAAGACTCATGAAAAATGTTCATTTGAATGTAAAAATAACCCACTGTATCGCGGGAACTTGTTTGTGTCGTTTGTGCTTAGTATAATATAATAGCGCTTTGTGATAGATAGATAGATAGAGGCTAATAAAATTTGAGGAAATACATATTTGGTAGATCTGAGAATAGGTTTATAACTATTTTTCATCCCCACATTCCCACGGAAACGGAAACGGGAACGAACGGGAACGGAAACCATTAAACTGCTGGACCCATTTCAAAGACTCTTTCGACATAAGGATGCTACATTGTCCTTTACTACCACAGACTATATTTCATACCTTTAAATTCCACAGGAACGGAAACTCAAAAAATACTGAAAATCAAAAAGTCGTTCGATATTACTATATTTCATCCCCACATTTCTTCGGGATCGGAAGCGGGAAATAAGAATCTTTCAGGCATTCTTCAGCTTACCTAGCTTTCGTTTCTGACAGTTTATTGTTTCAACTTTGTCTGAACAACGCTCTTAATAAGTAAGAACCTAGCAAAACCGGTCGGATGAGCTAGATTACATACTGAACTCTGAACAGCCTGTTAACCCAGAGGTTGGTAGTTCGAACCCAACAAAAACCAAAAATTTTTTTGCACAGGTGTCGCCTTTCGCGAGGAATGTAAGTCTTACGTTTGCCATGAAAGTGCTTTCTCGAATAATCTTTCGGAATCATTAAAAAATTTAAAGTTCGGAGCTCGGAGCTCGTCGCTCTGCTGTGCCACCCTATTTATTTTGTTATTTATTTAAAACGTTTTACTTTGTTATACCACTATTAAAATCAATTAGCCGACCCGGCCAGTGTAGCTCTACCCTACTGTGGTCGAATTGAGTTAATTAAGTAAAGTAGTTTCCATTCTAGTGAGAAAATAAGAATAAAATATACTCTATGGGGCTATGAAGCACTCTTACTGTGAAAATATTTTTGTAAACATCCAGTATTTTTGAAGTTCACGGTTGTGTTAATGTTCGTTTCCCATTCCCACAAGAATATGGTAAGGAAATAAGGATTATATAACTTCTCAGGACCAATCTCTCTAGACCAATTTTTATACAAATTTCATTCAAATCTGCTTAGTAGTTTTGAAGCCCTTTCAATACACACATTTACGTTCCCTGGGAATGTTGAAATGAATATCATTCTAACAGTGAAAGATTTTTGAAATCGGTCAGGCAGTTTCTAAGTTCCCGTGAATATTCTCGGTCTCATTCCCGTTACGTTGGTAGTTCGGGGATTAAATAAACATTAGAAAACCCATAGGCAGATCCACGGGTCCGGACCCCTCTCAATCGGAAAAATGAAAGACGTTATTTGTAGCATTTATCGGCTCCTAATTTTTAAATTTCGTTATGGGATGGAAAAATATGGCATGAGCAAGACAAAAGAGTAAAGGAGAAGTAATGTTATTTTAAAAATTCAAGAATTCACTTCATTAAAAAAAACTGAAGAGCAAACTACCTCAAACACTAGTAAAAAATCGGTTGTTGGATCATGATTGATTACACAAGTTCATTTACTGAATATTCATGAAGCGCAATCAGAAATTGTAACATCGCTATTTTTTCACAAAATATAAATTCAGAGAAACCATTTTTTACATGGGTTTGAATGGTAAATGAGCGCCTTTTCTCGGATCGCGTCACATATAAAATTTTTTACATGTAAATTTTTGATCGAAAGATACTAACCAGTAAAACATCAAGCGCATTTTGGATGTTCTGGTCGTGATTTCACTGTCTCCACATCTTGACTTCTGACAGAAATTTTTCACGTTTGTATGTGAATTCATTCAAAGCGTCATCTGCCAGATGTTGGTTTTTAGACGGCAATTCCCGACTCAAAGGTATAACAATCCAAAAAACTGATTCCATAATGTGACAGGCGATTTGGAATTCAACCATCGAAATCGCTGTCGCTTTTTGCGAAGTATCTCGATCTTTCCACATTTTCATTTCTTCCAAAGATTCAATAACAGCCGGTTGCAATTCAACGTACGTTCTAACTGCTTCATGATACTGAGCCCACCTGGGTAGGACAGATATGCTGATGATTAGGTTAAATCAACTCGAATTGACTTAGAAGAAGTAAAGTTTCGAACCTTCTTCCCCTCTTTTCTACATCTTCAAATTTTGCTCAATATATATATATATAAGAGTGGTCCTTAGGAAAAAAAAAAATTTGGGACGCCCCCCAGGTTGGTTCTAAATCAGGAAAAAAAAAATTCCCTAATTTTTTCAAATTTTTATTCCTAGCCCTTCCTGACCCTTCTTCTTCTTCTTCTTCATTTTTCGGCGTTACGAGTAGTGATCTTGAAGCGATCACAACTCTCCCACTTTGCTGCTTCACACTAGTGATCCGCCTGTGGGGTACGCCGCGTTGACCTCAGAAATCGTCGGCAAGCCTCCCGGTTTTGGATTGTTCCATGTCTGAGGCCAACCAAATGCTGCTGTTTTTGCATTTGCTTGTACCAGGAGTGTTTTGGCCTGCCTTTTCTTTTTCGTCGCGAATTTGTTGAAACGTTGTACGATATTGCCTTTTTGACGGGGTTCTGCGGATCTCTCCTTTGAACATGACAATACCAACTGAGCCGGTGGTGCTGAATTTTGTCCAAGATGGTACTTTTGACATGAAGGCTTCCACGGATCTTAGTACTTCTAATTCGATCAAGCTTTGTTACTCCTGCTGTCATCCGAAGCATCTTCATTTCGGCTGCCGTCAATTTGCTCTCATACTTTTTGTACATTGTCCAACATTGTGAACCGTATGTCAGAGCTGGACGGACAACTGCTGTGTAGAGTCTTCCCTTCAGCTTAGGGGGCATTTTTCGATCACAGAAGATAGCGGAGTTTTCTCGCCACTTCATCCACCCTACGCTTACTCGATGATTGATGTCGTCATCACAAGATGCTTCACTATTGATCATAGATCCCAGATATTTAAACTTTTCACACTTGGGAAGCACATTTCCATTCAAATAAATGTCTGGAATAGGCTTGTCTGGATCAGAAAAAGGGCAGCACAGGTATTCAGTCTTTTTAGCGCTAATACGGTACCCATTTCCTTCCAGAACATCAATCCAAACGTCAAGTGCTCGTTGCAGGGATGTAGGATCCTCGCTTATGATGGCTCCATCGTCAGCAAAGAATAATTGTTGTACTTTATTGTCCGTTACTTTTCCTTCGAGCAAATAATCCAGAACAGCAATAAAGAGCAGTGGACTCAAGACACTTCCCTGATGTACACCTACTGTTATTTGGAATTCTTCGGTGACTCCAGCTGGGCATCTCACTTTTGTAACTGCTCCCTCGTACATGTCCATAATTATTCGCACATAGGCTTCAGGAACTCCTCGGTGTCTGAGGGCCACCCATATCAGATCTCGTGGTTGTCGATCGAATGCCTTTTCGAAGTCAACCAACACAATATGCAAATCCTCTAAGGCATCTCGGTGTTTTTCCATAATGATCCTTATGCTTTGGATTGCGTCTGTAGTTGACTTACCCGCGACAAACCCGCATTGGTCATCAGACAGCCTTATTATTTTCCGCAGTCGGCTATCCAAAACCCGCTCAACGATCTTCATAGTGTGGGACATCAACTTGATCGAACGATAGTTGTCACAGCTTCTGGTATCTCCCTTTCCCTTGTACATTGGAAGAAGAAAACTTTCCCTCCATTGATTAGGCAAACTGTCACCTCTTACAAGTTTGGAGATAAGAATCGTGAGCCATCTTAACCCGATGTCTCCCATATTTTTCCAAAACTCATATGGTACCTCGTCTGGCCCAATCGCTTTGCCTTTTTTGGAGTTCTTAACTGCCTCCCTAACTTCTTCGACTGTGACGTCGGATACTTCCGTAAAGTTAGGTGCAGCTGTTGGAAAGTGGCGCCGAGGAAACTGTTCATTCAAAAGATCATCACAATACTGTCGCCACCTGTGAAGAATTTTGTCGTCATCCACAAGTAGCACTCCTTGAGCATCATTGATGAACTTCGGCGAACGAATCTCCTGCGCATTTCTCCTTCTCTGAGCGGCTATTTTGAAAATGGTTGCTCCCTTATTCAAGTTGCTTTGTCTTAGCTCTTGGATTGCCTGATTTGCTTCAGCAGCTGGGGCAGAAATCTCTTCCAGCTCTCGATACAGGCCCTCCGTGCTTTTTGCTTGAAGTTGGGCGCACTTTTTCTTCGCTTCTTTTCTGCAGCTCTTGTATTCCATTTTGAAACGCGCTTTTTCATTTGTATTTCTTGAGGGGCACTTCGACCAAGCTTGGAAAGCTGCTTTCTTCTTTCTAATCACTGCTTTAGCTTCATCATCCCACCACCAGGTTTCTTTAGCTTGTTGGTAGTGTCCTTTTGAGACTCCTAACAGTGATTTGGCTCTCTCTAAGCAGGTTCGTTGTAGGCGATCCCACATATTTTGTGCCGTGATTGCATTTGAAACTGCGTCGATGGTATTACACAGCTGACTTTGCATATACGAAATGAATTGCTGTCCTTTGGTTTTCTCCAGATTGTACCACTTGATTCTCCTAGGAGCCTTTGTTTGTTTGACTTCCTTTACCGCATCCGTAAAAAATTCTGTTAAAAGAAGACGGTGTTGTTGAGCGGCAGCTTCTCCTAGTATCACTTTGCAGTCTTTCACCCGAGATTTCATGTAATTGGTTACCAAATGGTAATCAATCTGGGTTTCATTTCCTCCACTGCTGTAAGTGATAAGGTGTCGATCTTGTTTGATGAACATGGTATTTAGTACGATTAGACCGTATGACTTGCACATACTTAGAATATCTTCACCAGGAGGGTTCCTGGTGCCGAATCCCAAACCTCCATGGCAGTCTTCATAATCCTCGTTTGTCTTCCCGACATGTCCATTCAAATCTCCTCCAACAAACAAATACTCTTCTTTTGGGATGTCCTTAAGTAGGTTATGAAAATCAAGCCAGAATGCATCTTTTTCCTCCTGCTCACACCCTATTTGGGGAGCATATGCACTGATTATATTCCAGACCTTTCCTTCCATCACCAATTTAAGAGACATCAAACGGTCACTGGACTTCAAAATGGTCAACACGCTGTTACATAAACTTTGGTCAAGGATGATACCGACTCCGTTCCTACCCTGTTCCGTTCCATAGTAGAACATCTTGTAAGCCTTGGTCTTTGCATCTAAGAAACGGGCTTTGTTTGCTGTGTTTCGCCATTTCGTTTCCTGAACACACAAGATGTCCACTCGCCTCCTTCTCATCATCTCTTCGAGTTCAAGACTTCTACCAGTCATACTTCCAACGTTCCAACTCGCGACTCTAAATTTTCGTCCAACTCGTCGCATTACTTTGCTAGCCCCCGGAATCCGTATAGCTCTGACCCGAACATTGCTGCTCGGTCCAGGATCAGCTCCATGCATAGCAATGGAACTGCCTGGCGGGGTAGTGCTTCTTATGTTCGCAAGTACTTCCATAATGCTCAAAATTTTTCAAAAATTTTCTTTCATCCTTTTCGACACATGCATGCTCCATTTAATGAGTTTGATTTCCCTTTTACTACACCGGTGATCTCCAGTCGTGTAAACCCCGGGATCTGCATGCATACTTGGGGAGAGTTTTTAGGTGGTATGTGTGTCGCTAGACTCACTTTGATGTTAGTCGTCTAGATATGATTGTTCCTTTAGTCGCCTTTTACGACAAGCGGGGAGGCGCTGCAGTGCTATTCTAACCCGACACTGCACGGGTGCTAGCCCTTCCTGACCCTATTTCATTAAAAAGTGTTTGTTTTTTCAATCATCCGTTCAAAGACGGCTGCTGTTATAAAACAATTGTTTATCGAGTTTTTGTTAATAACATGTTAATAACAAATGAAATAATAAATAAAAAAATCTAATTCAATGTTATATCATTTAAATTGCCGTAGTTATCTTTGAAAAAATAATCCATGTCAAAATGCTGCTTACTTTTGGCAGATTGAGCGAAATAAGAAATCAGCCTTTTTGTTAATTAACAATAGAATATAAGCAAATGATCGTAATTTTATCAAACATACACGTGGCTGTAGAGTGTTCAGAGACGCTTCATTTGAGCCTGATTCGAAGTCTTTCCGTTAATTAGTTCAAAAATGACAGGAAAATAGGGCCAGGAAGGGTTTGAGATAAAGATTTTTTTTTTTTAATTTTTTAGAATCGATTTAGGGGGTGTTGCACTCATTTTTCGCAAAAAAGTGAAATAAGGACCACTCTAATATGTTTTGCCCAAATCCTGGATCCACCACTGAGAAAACCTCTCTCTTGGATCACTTTATCTATTAACAAAAAGTCGTAAAGCTTTCTTTTGTTAAAAATGGTTTAAAATTGAAAAATATTATCGAAAATAAGCAATTTTGGTACGGACGATATTCATTAGTAAGTAGAATAACAAATTTCAAAGCAATCGGTTAAGAAATGAGTTAAAAGTTTAAAGGCGCACGGTAAACAATTGACTTACGGCTCGTCCTTCATAATGAGTTGCAACTTATTTAATGCTTGAAATTTCAGTCTAGACTTTTCTTAAGACTTTTTCGAAGTCACATGAGACTACCCCTTCAAATCCAAAAAATGGTCCACGAGTTACTCTGTTTTAACTTTCTTGCAAACCGGAACTAATCCCACTCTTTATGACGTACATTTAAAATTTCACAACCATTCGTTCTTACAAAAGGTACTAATTAAGTATTATTTTCTTGTTTACTTGTGCCAATGTTAAGTATTTAAAAAAAAACCACTTAACATGGTCATAAATTAAGTTTCCTAATAAATGGCCGAGCCCCCAGCGTACTTATTCAATCTCAAAAAGAAATGATGCATTCAATGTGCATTAAACAATTGAAACTCAAGCACTTTCAAATCGTAAGCACTTTCAAAACGTCCAACCACTCGCTTTATACTCAGTTATTTATTGTAATTACTATGCAATGAACGAACGATGACCGGCCCCCAGAACTCGGCGCGGCGGTCGGTTAGCGCTAAAATGCTCCAGAACAGACTCACTTAAGTGCATTGTCCCGTTGTTGTCGAAAGCAATGCAACCCGCAACCACTCTATCCACACACGTTGATTGTCATAAAGGTGTCCATGTGCCCATGTGCAGCATTCAGTGTAGCTGTATTCAACTGCACCAATTTAATGAATGTGCATTGTAACCAAGTTTACTGAACTCGCAGAAATTCATTTGTATGGTAATTTCTTTTGACAATGTACTGGTTTTTGGAAAATCTCAAAAAATTCTTAAATCGAATCTTAATGCTTGAAGCATCACTAATTGCTTATTAAATTGAGTATTTTTATCAGCTACGGACAAGCATAGCATCTGAATAATCGCTTTATTATCACATAAGTCGTTAGCCTTTTGGATTAAAGTTGTTTATTTTAACTTTACTCTGAATTCAAATTTGTAATAAATGAACATAGATAATTGGCTTTATATCATAGTCAAGTGCATGGAAACATATTTATTGACGTGAAACTTTTACTCATTATCGGAAGAACATATATACCCAAAGATAACGTTTCAGACGATATGGGACAAAATTCCAATTGCCTAATGGAATCTATTTTGATTTATTTATATTCCAATTCCAACTGATTCTGCTCTGTTTACTGATTCTAGCACCTTACCTCCCTCACGTTCATGTGGTTCTAACAGGTCAAAATTGTTATCATTTGGTGTGATTATTAGCATGCACATGGCGAGTGCTGAGATACTATTATACAATGATAACGATGTTTACAACAAGAGATCAAATAAAAACCATACGGCTATCACCAGCTGTTATTTTTAAAGCACAAATTTCAATGTTATAGATATTTTGGCCAATGATCCTATGTGTTGGAAAATCTAAGTCCATTGTCAAGGTTATTCATTTACGGTTTGAGTACTTACTCGATAATAAATGAGGTTCTATTTTGAGTAAGCCATTTTTTTTCAGCAGCAACAGCAACAAAAGAGAGAGAGAGCAAAAAACTTAAGTGCGTACTCTACGGAAATGTTAAGACTATTTTTTTTTAGTATGATTCGTTCTCTACCAATGTCGTATATGATGTAAATTTGTTGCTAGTTTTTGAACTTTTCTGGTACTGCAGTAAACTGCGGAGAAAAGTTTGAAAATTAGTGACTTTTATTAAGGACTTAGACAACTTCTGGTTCATGTAGAAAAGCGATCCATGCCACACAGCCTATATGCATTCTAAATTGTCAAATCGTGTTATCAGCCATCTTGGCTGTGTTAATTGGCCGCCTCGTTGCTGTAATTTTTTGTGAGGACTGTGAAGAATTGATATTATGTCAACATTTTGAAAACCATTAAAGCAAAAGTGGAGCAAATTTGACCCGATGATCGGAGCAAGATTTGAACGCTGACCAGGTACTATGACTCAAACAACTGATTCTATTAAAGCTTTTCTTATAAAAAATTGTAAGTATGAACTTCCAATTATTGTGGTCGAGCAGCAATGAAATGTTTCAGAAGATATCAGCCCGATCAATGTTAACTATCTCCAAGCTGCTGTAATTACGGCCCCTCGGCTACATTTTCGCCTTTATTTAAAAATTTAAATGTTAAAAACAAAGTCATTCACTACCAAAACATTTTAATTCAATTTTTTAATCAGTCTGTCTTCTTCTAAGATAGTAAGAGAATTAAAAAATCGATGCTTTTGTTCTCGTTGGCTGTGTTGATTTCTACGAATGCCAAATAGAAAGGACTTCTTTGCCTTGCAACATATATTTAAAATTTTTTAATCATTTTGTCAACAGTGACAAATTTTGTAGCAAAACATTTACTCCGAGGACGTCTATGATGCTTCCTTTCTGGCATTCGTTTAATCCAAAAAGGTTCCGACGGGCCTTGTGATAAGGGCCATAAACTGCGTAGCAGATGGAGCGTAAGCCAACAATGGAAAGCATTTGTACTAGCTCGAAACCAGACTACAAACATAATTCGAGCATCCTAATCCAACTATTAGCATCCAAAAACTAATTTCTCTCTACTTTCCAAGAAATTATGGAGTAAGCTAAGCTAACTTAATATTTATAAAGAAAAGGCTTTCAATATTCTCTTTTGTCTTCGAATGAAGTATTATTTTTTTCCTTCACTCTGTTTCCATTGCTGATTTTGAAGTTAATTCTTCCTCTATTCTTTGAGAAGACTGGACTGGAATGTTTGTAGTGGATGAAGTCACGTCTAATGGATAAGCTATAAGTCCGATGCATATAGTAAGGATGTAAAGCCTATGCGTTCAGTTAGATTTATGCCACCATTTTATATAAACCACCCCTCTCTCATATCATCAATTTGGCCCAGATTCCGTAATTTTTAGGCGTACATCGTTTATCGTCCAAACTTTAGGTACTAAAAAACGTGTTTACGTGTTTAAGACCCTGAAAAGGTTTTGAAAAAGTTATCTAAATTTGTTATACGATAGTAAAATAGCGAAATTACATTCATGAGCTATGAGCCCTGGTATATCATCACTGCTAAAGATTTTTGCATATCGTCAAGAAGCGAGTCTCTTCCTCCCCATATGGTTTCAGACGAATAAGTGTTATTTGAATTCAAATAAAGAAATTGCAATATCTACATGAATTAGTGAAATTTCATTTATGTTTTACTATTTACATTGTGGGGGTGACGCCATAATTGCCGCCCGGTGTGCCACCCATGCTAGCTACGCTACTGACCGAGGAAAGCATTCAAGTTTTATATGTCATTCAACAAATTAATTTTTTACCAACTGTTGCTATGCTTTTTGATTGCAAAACTACAATTTTTGCTTTTTTACATTGATTTAAAAAATATTTTTGGAAAAATAGTGAATAGAAATCCGTGTTTTTAAAACAAACAAAACAACATTTTATATATATATTTAAGAAGTCTCAGGTAGTTTGAGAAAGGTTGCATGTAGAGCTCTTAATACCCGCATACCCGAGTACCCACCCGGGTGCCCGGGTACCCGCAATATCGCGTATTAATCGGGTACCAAAGAACCGAATATTACCGATTTTGTCGGGTAACCGGGTACCCGACGCGTTACCTGGCTACCCGTCAACTTGGGTAATACCCGCGCTACCCTGGTACACAGGTACTGGGGTAATTGTTATAATGAGTACTACCCGGGTAAAATTAAGAGCACTAGTTGCATGTGAAATATTTAAATTTTTATAAATTTTATCAAAAAAATTTGGTTTTTTGAAAACTTTTGGAATATTTAATGTTATTCTCTTTAAAAGTTTCATGTGATTTTTTTTCAATTTTCGTAATTTATGTGTAGTTGACAACCCTGTACCACCAAATATATTATAAAGAACGAATACTAAAACCTTGTATACTCAGCATCAAGAAATTTGATACTGTACTAAGCAATCAATCGCAAGTTAGTGCGACCCGGTCTTTCCCAATTTTTTTCAATTTCTCAAAAACTAGGACAGATTTCACTTTGGTTTCTTTTTTTCTGTTTTTGAGTGACAATTAATAAGAGTATTGATTATTTTTTTTTTTGCATCTCAGAGACTAAGTCGCACGAAGCTTAGAGCAAGCTCATTTGTACGTACTTATCTACGCTCTTCATCATAAATGCAAGTGTTAGAGGTTAGAAAACACCAACACCAGCACAAAAAGAGCGCATAGAAAATATATATATGAAAAAAAAAAAAAAAATACAAATAGTGAAATACAATATAGAACACCTAACATGAAATACAATAATAATTAAACAAAACTATTAAAAATAAAACAAAGTACATCTACAAATATTTTGAAAAACCATAAACTAAGAAACATTGAATAAAAATCATGCATGTGGAGCACTGGTTTTAAATTTTGTTTTAAACTATATTTATTACTGTTGAAATCTAAAAGTAGGTAGTTAGAATTATATAATCTACTCATGCGCGATAGCGGCTCATTCATGCCGTAATTGGTTCTATGATGGGGGCAATGAATCAACTCCAAATTACGAAAGTGGTGAGATCCTCCGCGGTAGTTAAAACCTATGGACGAGAGCAAGTAAGGAGCATCTATAAAGCCAGTCAAAAGCTGATGGAAAAATACTATGTCGTTGTTGATACGTCTTTGACTAAGGGTTTGCAATTGCAAAATTTTGATTCGATGTTCATAAGGAGGTATATTGAATGGATCTTCCCAAGGAAGACCCTTCAAAGCAAAACGTAGATATAAATTTATGTTGTACAGCCTCGATACGATGTTTATGAATTTTATATAGGGGAGACCAAACTTGTGAGGCGTACTCGAGATGAGGACGAACATAACAGTTATACAAAGATAATATTACATAAGGATCATCAAATTATTTTGACCACCATAGAATTTGCTTTCCTTACTATTGAGCTTATATGCTCATTAAATTCAAGGTTAATATTGAAGTAAACACCTAGGTCACGAAAACTTGAGACACTACATAATGAATGACCAGACATTAAGTATAGCTTTGCTAGTAGGTTCACGTTTTTTTGAGAATGTCATTGTTTGGCACTTCGAAGGGTAAAGAGTAAGACCATTCTTTTCACACCATGTTCCAAAGCTATCGATATCTTTTTGAAGGAGTGCGCGATCAGAAGTATTTTGAATGGATTTAAAAATTTTCATATCATCTGCGAAAATTAGAATTTCACTATACGAAATGCACGAGACAACGTCATTAATGGCAACAATGAAAAGCAAAGGCCCAAGGTGACTGCCTTGTGGTACACCCGACAGAGCATTGAAGGGACTCGAAAAGCTGTTACGAAATTTTACTTGGTACGTTCTATTTTCGAGATAAGAGCAAATCCATGCAATAAATATTTTTGGAAATCCAAAAGCTTTGAGCTTATATAATATTACATCATGAGAGAGTTGATCGAATGCTTTGGAAAAATCAGTGTAAATACAGTCGAGCTCATACCCATTTTCAAGGGCATTAGAACATATGTGAAGAAAAGAAAGAAGGTTTGCTACCGTAGATCTTTTCTGCATAAAGCCATGCTGCTGTCTGCAAATAATATTTCTTGTAAAGAATGAGAGGCTGTCACAAACAACCTGTTCAAAGAGTTTGGGGATGCAAGATAGCTTCGATATAGGCCTGTAGTTTTTCATTTCTATCTTATCACCCTTTTTAAAAACCGGAGTGATAAAGGACTTTTTCCAAAGACTAGGAAAAACACCTGTTTTGATTGAAAGCTGAAAGAGATATTGAAGTGGGAACATTATTACGGAACGGCATTTCTTTAACAGAAATGGCGGGATTCCATCCGGACCGGACGAAAAGTCATGTGATAAATATTTTAAAATTTTGTCACTATGATCAGCGATATTATTAAAATTTACTTCAGAGCAGTTATGTAAATACCCAAAGTAGTTTTCATCTATTACTATGGAGGTATCACAGAATGAAAGATTATTATTGAAAGAAAAAGTGAGCCTCAGTGAGGCAAATTTTTATAAAAAATTTTTTCCACTCTGAGACTTGATTACTCAAAGCCCATTCATTTGTCGCAAAACGCACTTTATAGCACACCCTGATCAGATTGAACAGTGCTAGTGGAAGACAGTTTTTTCGATTCAACCTCGTATGGAAGGGTCACATAATGGCACTAAAATTGTCTCCGTATACAACGTCATAATAGTAAAATACAAAAAATTTCAAGCCATATGGACGATATGGTACATTCGCATTGCGACTAAACGCAAGGATGGTGACATGTTAATATGTACCACAAACGGTAGACTACTTAGTTATACACCAACAAAAATGTGTGATTCGATACTGAAACAAGTTTGTTGAAAGATTATTTTGTGGAATTCAGATTTACTGTTTAACTTAACTAAGTCACCACACTGAATAACCTACAAATCAAAGTCAAGTTCAAAAACACTATGTTGCTCTACGAGTATTTAGGTATGCATCAACCAAATCTTCCACTTGTGGTGTATTCGCCAATTCATCTGAAAGATAATAATCACCGAAACTCGATATTTCATTTTTAAAAATAGAAATCAATTTTATAATAGTCCGTTATTGACAGATCAATGCACAGCACCTACCCTGATAAGTTTTTGTAATTACTTAGCTCTGATATGCAAATAGACCGAAACGTATTGCTTAGATTAATGTGTTTATCATCCATTCAGTTTACAAATGAAACGATAATTAGTTAATTAGTTTCACTCATTATGGGTATGTTAAGTCATATGGACTCATTTGTTTCCCATGCTAATCTTTTGAAATTGAAATGAACTCTTATTCATTCTTTCAAAGGGTAAATTTTCTGTGTGTCAATGGCTTGCAGCACATAGAAATCTATGGGCTTGTACCTGTGCATTGAATGAAAGTCAAAAAGTTTCAAGTGTGAGCAAAAAAGAAAGACAAAAGAAAAAAACAATTTTCCTATAGCGAAAAGCCGGTGCGTAGCGGGAGGCGGTGCGGTGTTTTAAGTGGCAACTTTGGAAAAGTCTTTCACTTGATTCATTCACACACGGATTAGGTAAGTCATCTGGGACACATAATGGCCTGAAAAATAAAGATAGCTATTGCTACCTCTTGTCCTCAATCTTTCTCAAATTCCCTTAAAATCAATAACACACTCAAGAATGTAAAAGAAAATCGACCTTTGTTTTGGCGATGACCTTGTCAAGGCGAATCTATTTTCACCCGTGTTTGGAAACTTAATTCGCATGATGAGCTTTATGGCAAATCCAAGTACCGACAGTATAAATTGATAACCCACTTCGAAAGAGTTTGCCAGCAAATCGATCGATAATTTTTTTTCTCTCACGGGGCACCACACTTTGCCGAAGAAAAATCCGTCCAAAATGAACTATATGTATACTAATCGAGTCTTTTTCATTTTTTTGTTCGCAAAGATGTACGCATATTTTTTTTCTTTTTGTATTCAAAAAGCTGGTCAACCAAAAGATAAAGTGCTGTTTGGGGCTTGTGTACCTACTCACTTAATTGAATTCAATTGATTGGAATTAATTTAATGGTCTTTTTGAGAAACCCCCTGATACAACATTGTATATACGATGAAAGCAATGGACACTATTTGCTACTTTTATTGTTTTCATTTAAACGTGCCTCTTTTTAGAGTAAAAATTTTGCAATTGAAGAGAGTTTTAAGGGCAAAAAAGTGAACTCTCAATTTATGTTTTCAATTTATTTTTGACAACTCAATTTCGGTTTAACTTGACAAACCAATTTTTGTTTCAAATACTTACTTTTATGGGGCATGCAAGTTATTCTTCTGTTTAATTTATTTGACGTGTTCTTTTCTGTTAAACTCATTTCTTCAGTTAGTTAAAAAAAAACTTGATGCCGTCAAAAGAGTAAATATGAAATAAAACAACTGCGCCTGAATGATTTGGCATTTAAAAAGCTTTAAGAAATCTTTTGATTCCAAAAGCCACTAGTTGTTTTGATTCTGGTTTTATTGTAATAAAGAGAACTTTATGAAATGACGATTACATAAAATAATACATAAATGGGACTCTTCGCGCAATTGAACGAGAAGCCCCAAGGACTAGCGCATTTCTCACAACCTTGTCTTGCGAGGGAATAGAGGGGACCCACAATTTTCTGCCAATTCCGAACGGCTTATCGAGAAAGCGCTACTCATGGTAATGAACCTGAGGACTTGCCGAAATCTCGCGAAAGGCGCCCGTGGTAAAACAATTTTGCCGCTATTGGGATTCGAACCACCTACCTCCGGGTTAATAGCAGTCATGCTAACCATCACGCCACGGGTACCACATGACGATTACGCATGCAAGTAAAAATATAATAAATAGGGTGGTGCAACAAAGCTATAGACATACTGCGGCCTACCGCTCTTCAAGGACCTACAATTTTATGCCAATTCCTGACGGCTAAGGTAGAAAGTGCTTTATATGGCAGTGTGTTATTAATCTCGGACTTTCCAAGTTCTCGCGAAAGGCGATACCCGTGAAATTTTTTTTCTGATAACATCGGTTTTCAAAACTTTATATATCGGAATCGGTTAGCTTGACTGTGATGCCCGTGGCCGTGGCGTAATTGGCTAACATGTCTGCCTGTTACGTGTGAGTTCTAGGTTTAACTCCCAGTAATACCCAATTCTTTTTGTAAGTTTATCGGAAAGTCCTCCTGTAGTTACTACTAAATAACAATGAAAAACTCTTTCTGTTGTGTTTATGCACAAAAAAAAAAAAACATTGAAACAAACAATCATGGCTCTCACAAAACAGAGACCTGTGTAGTGTAATGAGCTTTTTTATTATTTCTGTGTATTCTAATACAGTAGATTTCAATAGTTCAGTGCATTAAGGCCCGCGGCAATAAGACCCGTGGGTCTTAATTCTTCTTTGTTTTGGAGGTAAGGCCCACGGGGGTGATGATGAAATGGCAGTAAGAGCCGTGGGCCTTAGTTCCTTTTTCTGCGAACTCAAATATCATTTCGTAATGGAAAGAAAACTCACCGTTTGCACTTTAACTTATTTTCAATGTGAATAATCTGGCACAGGGACGCAACTCCACTAGACATATAAGTTCATGCGGAACACACGTCTATAAGAAATATCTATGGAACTATGCATCATATAGTATGTGTTTAGTGCGGTCAGTTTGCGCGAATTTCAAGTTCAACCACAAGCCCGTATTACCAGGAGGCAAATTTTGTTCGCTTTGCTTTTTACTCACGGATAAAATAATGAAGCTAAAAGCGAAGCGGAAAAAAATTTCTCAAGGGAGTATATGGATGTGTGGTGTAAAAATCAAAAATCGCCTTTCGCGAGGAGTTGGCAAGTCCTCCGTAAGTAAATTCATTGCCATGAAAAGCGGTTTCTCGATTAGCCGCGTTCAGAACAGGCAGAAAATTTTAGGTTTGTCCGCTCCATTCCCTCACAATGCATGGTTGTGAGAAATGTGCTAGGCCCTGGGGCTCCTCGCTCTATTGCGCCACTCTATTTATTTTATATTATGACTCTGTGTTTATTTTCCATCAAATTCAAATCGTTTTGTTTCATTAGGAACTATTAAATTTGTGATATTTCGTCTACAATTTTTACTGCCAATGGAAAATTTCACTGTTCACTGTGGTGTATGCGCAACTTTTTTTTTTTTATTTCCAACCAAAACAAGTATTTCTTTTATTTGTTTACTAAATGACACCTAAGCATCGCTTCAGCGACCCAGTGGTCTTGTGGTTGCGTTGTTCATTATTTCAAATTGGCATTAGTTTTAAATTACTTATTTAGGTCCACTTTAGATACGATTGCTTTGTTTTTACTTTCAAGTCAAATATGTAGCATTATGTGGCTTTTGATCGGTTGCCAACAATCGATAATGTGAACATTTGAAGTCAACATCTCTAGACATATGGAATGATTGGGTGATTGTACTTAATAATTGTCATGGAAGAAGTTGTTATTTTAAAGTTTTGTATTCAAATTACTTCTAGTACAATACTTAAACTTGCTTCATTTCAGTACGTATTTCTTTACTCTGAAAGGTTTTTAACACGGCCTTCATTTAACTTAATGAAAAACAAAACACCCGTTATCACTGGTCTAAGATCTCACTTAACAATAATTGTCTAGGTATCAATCAAATGTTTAGACGCCTTAGCAAAAAAAAAAAGAAATCAAATGCGATGCATTTAATTAAATCAAAATCACATTTCTGATCGTAATTAATTTTGTTCAGTTTTTTATTTTTATTCGCTTATTGATAAGGTGGCACGTTTTACGCTTTCTTAATTATTAAGAATGTGTTTACACAATATTATTTTGAGACCAAGACGGTAATCAGGTCGAAAGCTAAAAATTGTAAAAAGTGTTTGAAAAAGTGTTGTCAACACTTAGTGTTAATATTTCAAATTATTGTTTTATGGTTTTTCGACGGATGCAAGGTGAAGGAAAAGAGAAAGCTTTTGCGTTAGTGAATAACAAAATGCCAAACAAAAGTTAGTAAACAATTTAGGCTCTATGCTTGACAGATCACGGGGTTCACTAGGTCCATGGTTCAGATTTTCAAAAGTGCTTTCAGCGCGTTTAACGGAACGAATAAGCGGCAGTGTGGCAGGTTCAAAATTCTTTTGTGGAAAACATGCAGCTGACTGGTGGTAAACATGTACAATTTACATGTATGAGAACGTCCATCACTAGTAAAGGCTTGTTTGTCTGCTGAAACTTCACGCAAAAACCACTGAATGGAGCCTGAGCAAATCTTATTTTATTTTGTAGCCGATAATCGCGTAGGCAACATAAGAAAGTCATGTTATCCATGTTTAATACTAGGAGTTGCACAGAGAAGTAATTTTCTCTACCAGATCACAATAAAGACTATAATGCCCTACAGATAACATACTGCAATGGACTTCAAGAACCTACCATAGTTTCTGTGATAACGCCTCAAATCTAAACAAAGGTATCGTGGTGTTTTATATCTAAGCACAAATCAGAGAGAAAAATATCATTCGAGTGAATTTCCATTGAACTTGCGATTGTGTGTTAAGAACAATACCAAAATCAGAAAACTGAGTAAAAAGGTTTTAGTAGCTCTTAATATATATTGAAAAAAGATTAAATTATACATTCCAAAGGTTTCAAGCGAAAATCTAAAATTAAAAAACCCCGTTCACATTGTACAATTAGTTGGACAGACTTCGTTTGATGGAAGTTGGATGGTCTGATGTAGTTTGCGTTAACACTTATCAAGCTTGTAGTCCAACTTTATGTCACATACCCTTCCAAATCCAAATTTTTTAAAAAAGTTTATAAGAATTTAAAAAATCAAAACTTTTTAAATGTTGATATGCAATCTATCTCAAACAACTTAGGACATCTAAAATACATTAAAGGGAAGGTCAATTTTGAAAAAAGAGAAAACGGTACTAAAGGAGATACCGTTTTTAGGTTACTTACAATTTTTTTACGTCATAAGAAAGACAATCTAAAACTAATCCTTCACACAAAATTTAATCGAAATCGTTGAAGTATCGGTAGTATGCCAGGTACCGTTATTTCAAGGCGGTCATTCCAAAACCCCTATGTAGGCCACCCATAGGGTCTGAGGGGCCTACATAGGGGCCCCAAAATTTTAAAGAAAATCGGTCAAGTAGTTCAGGCTGTAGATTCATATACAGTCGGACATAAGGATAGGCAGAAAGACAAACACTTTTTTCGTATTCTGTATTATCGTACCTTAATTGTCATCTCAAATAATTTTTTTCTACACTTTTGCAAAACTTGCCATATAGTACTTATAGGAAAAGGAAAGACGCTTATTGGTCAAGTCATGTTGATTGCTCTGAAAAGCTTTAGAGAACAATATCCGCGTGATGCTGGTAGGTGAGTCTACCTATGTAATAAGTCTGTATATGTAATAATTCCCAGTGGACATTACAACAGTAAGGTTACTTTGTCTCTTCCCCTGGAAACCAGGTTGACACTGGCAGGCAAATCATTTAAGAATATTACCCAAAATTAAAAGAAACAAAAAAAAAAAATACACAAAGTACATAAGTTCAGAAGTCTCTATATTTCTGTATTCAGTCCACGTCCATGTAAGCTATTTCTACAGGGATTCGATGACAGCACAACAGAGGAGACCATTACTTAGATAAAAACTATTTTCGAGATGTGAATTACGTAGATTTGTTTTGTTGTGTTGCGTTCTACTATTAAAAGATATGTTCTGTTGTATAGTGACACTTTCTCAACCCAGTTCCGGGTGGTTGTCTAATGGGTTCATTACAATAAATGTCGTTCTGTTGAAAATGTAACTTACTTTTTAAAATAAACTTACAGCTGCATTCATAAAGAATTATTAGAGGATGAGTATAGCAACACACCCCTATGTGACACATTGTGTAAGTCACTCCATTATCCTTTGAAATTTCTTTATTAAAACGGCTGTTACGCTGACAAACACAATTGAACCCACTTATTTTAAGACAAGATTTAAAATTAACTGTCACCATTACAAAAGTCCCGGGCATATCAAGTTTTTCATTTGTGTTATCCAGACAAAAATAAATTCTGAAAAATAGAAGACTCTTGAACAGGAGAATTTTTAATGCAAAAGCTTTGCATAGCCTGGACTCGACTTGGTTCCTTTAGATGCTATTTACTTGAGCAATTAAATTTTAAGTAACTGAGCATCAAGGCTCAAACTCCCGTCTCCCGTACATGCCGAATTCTATTTTAAAAATATGATAAATGACCTTGCCTCCAAATATCGATTTACCTAGTTACAAAAGTGGGCTGGTACAGAACTTAAATTAAATTAAATGATGAGCCCATTGCCGTACCTGGGCGAAACGCAAATTTGGAGTTGAAGGTTGATCTTCACGATCATTTAAAATGCCTTTAAGAAATTTATTTCCTTTTAGGTTTTTGTATTTTAAATAAGTTTCTTCGTAGTCTGAATCTAAATACATCCCCATAGAGGAATAATTAAATTAGCTTTATATCTGCACATAGCTACTCCGCTGAAACATGTGGCCTGTTGGCCCAACCCTATGAGTTGTCAAAAAACCTGGGTTTTCCAGTACTCAAAAAACGCTAAACCACAAATCACCACACATCCCTGTCTTTAAAAAAAAATATATGCCATTTGACAGCCCTCAAATCGCCACAGCAAAAAGATAGGGCGAGTTGGGGGAAAACCTATGGCAAACCTATGGCTCAAAAAACACACAATTTGACATTCAGGACGAATTTAGGTTTCTCAAAAAACGCTTTGTGGTGACTCTAGGGCTTCAACGAACAAACCTATTGTAAGTTTTTGGTAAACATCGATCAAATATTTCGTGGTAAAACGCTACTGCAGCATCAAACCAACCCGATTTCAAACTTGTTTAAAGAACTACATTAAAAAAAAAAATTGTAGTCTGTGACCGCCCGGTTAAACACAAGACTCCATATATCTGGTTCTCTTTAAAATTATCTGGGAAGAAAACTAAACCGATTTGGGTCTACCTATGCTTCAACAGAAATGCACTTTTCTTTAAATAATCTTAATCGACAATAAAAATTTGAAACAATTGTTTTGCAACGATTCCATTTCTTGTTACACTGATGTACATACATACCTCTGTGAACTACAAATACTAGGATGGAGATAAACTATACGTTGAAAGCTGATTGATGGCCTCAAACCAGATTAAATTTTTCTTACTAATGAAACTTTATTTTCCCCAAAGATCAAACACCACTTAAACTGACAATTTTCCATTAAAATAACACAAAGTCACAAATTAATAAATTTAAGCAATTCTGACAAGCGCGAGGAAACAGCAAATCGATGCATCTGTTTAAAGACCGAAAATAAACTGAAATATTCTTAATTCTTTTGCTAATACAAGTGCAGAGGCAGACCAAAAGAAATAAGAAAAAAAAAGAGAAAAAAAAACAAAGTCAACGATTGCCAAGATCGAAGAACATGCGAATGGTAGGTACAGAGAAACAACTGCTGCTGCTGATTGCAAAAATATATACCTACATACGTTCAGTTTAAACGCGATTCAAGATGGAAAATACTTCACCCTGCAGAAACTCAATTATCTTAATCTCAAAAGAAAATGAAAAACAAAACCGAATACGAGTATATTGGTATTTCAAAAGTCTGACCGGCTTCGACACATTTCTTGTAAGAAGGACAAAAATAGCAGAAAAGTCAGACTCATTCAGCCGAGCCGATCGGATCGAGGGTATATTTGCCGACAGATAGCAGAGATACCATTGCAAATGTGTACAAACATTTCCAATTGTATCTAGATACGTATACAATGTAATATAAATTAGTATCTATTCTTAGGTTTTTATCTTTGGTATTTAATTTTTTCCAATGCGGTTTAACTATATTTTACTTCTTTTAAATTTATGTTCTTCCGAAGAGCACACGTAAGAGAGAGAGACGAGTCTCGTGGTGACGATGACAGATTGATCAGCCAAACAATTTAGGAACATAGGTAAATTAATACAGCAACTGTAGTGTACTCCTTCTTAGCTTTGTCAAATGTCTCCTCCTTTAATTGTTATTTTATTATTTTGTGTGTTTTGAGGAAATGACAATTTGGCGATAAGTTTGAGTTGGCTTGTGGTGTTGTGGGCGTGGGTTAATTATGCACAGCACGTGCGATTGTTTGAAAACACATTTAAATAAGAAAAGGAACGTCACACAATGGGGGAGGTAGCTTTCACTTACATAAGAGGACGATTTATTTTTGATTGTTTCTTTTCAAGAACTGAGAAAATAAAAGTGTTTGTAATGAATAATATTCGAAAGCAGGTAAGGACTACATTTTGAATATATAGCAGGAAAAAGCTTTTTCTAGAACCTAGACGCGTGGGAAGGTCTTTTTTTAATTGGTGAAATAGACTTTGTCGTGTGTTTCTAAATTCAACATTTTGCTGATTTTGCTACTCACCATTTTACAGAGAAAATTTATAAACAAAGTAAAAGTGCAAAAGCATACGTTCCTTTGGCTAAGATAAACTTGCAAAAATTGAGCTATCAATTCGTGACTCTAATGACGTCGCATTAAGATCCTGACGCCAATTTTATCGTAGATAAGTCCCCTTACTTAAAAGTAAGAAACATGCACAAAGATTTCCGCAGACGATATAAGAATTTTATTGAAAATTGTGCGAACTCTATGATTTGCTAGTAAAGTCAAGGATCACAAATGTTCGGGCTTATTAAGATGTCGGATGAGGTGATTTCATTCTCTTACCGATGCTTTGGAAGATACCAAAACGGTCGCTCAAGCACAAATGAAATGAAAAGATGACATGAAATTTATAGGCAAAAATCAGCTTCATAAATAAATTCAGAGCTATTTAGGGAAATCTAATAAATACGGCTGATAGTCTTTTGACTATGTAATTTTTTAAAGAACTCGAAATTGAATAGACTTTTTTATTGCATGAATCGATTAATGGTTAATTTTAAAGAAAAACCCGAAAGTACAATTAAATTAGAAGGTGCAAATCGAAGATATAGGTTCTAAATCATCTTCATTCGTTTTTTCAATATAATTCGAAAACGAAGCAAAATTTTGATGCAATTCCAAGGATGTTTTTTGTAGAGAGCATTTTCCAATCGAAATGCATGTTTTGAAAAATTATAAATAAAAATTTTTTATCGAAAATAGTAAAATTGCGGACAGAAAAATAGTCAATTTTTTCCAGTTTTTGAGTTTTGTAAGTTTTTTTTAATGGCATTTCTTTCTGGTTGCAGATAGGTACAGGCAATGCTTCAAAAAAATAAATTAAGTAAAACTTTCTTTAAAATTCTTTTACAGAGAACTTTCTATGTGTGAATTTCACCAAAATATAGACATTTACAGCTGGGTTCCACATTTCACTTTCACGTGAAATGAAATCGAAATCGATCGAAATTAAAATTGGGTGTTCTGCATTTCACTTTTATCGATATCGATTTCATATTTTTCGAAATCGAAGTTCAACAAAATCGTTGTGTTCCACAATTCGATTTCGCCGGTTTCCAAGTGATTTGAAATCACCCAAATTTATCTGTGTGGAATGATAGGAGAAAACAGACGCGTTTAAAAATGTAAGTAATGTTGTTTTAAGCAAGGGAAAGAATAAAACACAAGAGGAAATATACATAAGCTTTATGAGTCAACATAAAGTTCTTGCCAAAGGATTCATGAAAGGCGATCGTGTCGTCGCAGGTTTTTGTGGGAAAGACAGAAAGATACAACTGGATGGAAAAAGTTAGTAATAAAAAGAATCATTTGAAACAAATTTATCAATGAAAACATGAAAATACTTCAATTTCACTTGCCACATATCAATACACACGTTGCATCTGCTGTTTTTAATGGATTAGAAATGTCTCGCAATCTACGTCTTTTATTTTCTCTGTCGCATATCTTTTCTTTTTGATTTTCAAAACCGACGAAATAAGAACAGCACTCATATTTATATATGATCAGGAAACTCAAGAAACTATTGAAATCAAATAAATTGAATTGAATAAATTGGTATCAGCTGTTTCACTTGAAGTGATTTCGAAAAGTTTTCGAACTGATGAAATCGATCGAAATGCAGAATGCTGAAAATAAATTCACTCGATTTGTAATTTCGGTTTCGGATTCATTTCACTCTATATCTCCGATTTGCACCCTCTAATAATTTAATAGCACTTTCGATTCATGAAACAAAAGTCCATTCAACTTCGAGATCCTTTATACGTCCTTTTTTACGACATAATCAATAGACTAAAAGGTTACAAGCCAGAATATCTCTCTCTGGCTTCGTATTCCAAATATATGTGCATGTCAATAGCTGTTGGTGATCGACTCTTAGCGCTGACAGTAGGTACTTTTTTTTTAAATTTATTTAAAGTATATAAGAAAAGCATTTGAAAAAAATCAAATTGAAAACAAAAAAAGATCAGCCCATTAGAGTCTAACTGGTCCCAGAGCACAGATGGATGAAGCTAAGGTTTTTTCATTCATTTAGCTTCAAATATTTTTCACTCACTGGCTTTTGGGACACAATGGTCTTGAGTCAATAACGTTTGTGTCATATGAAATAAAATACAGTCAAACCTGGATTCTTGCTTATAGAGGTTTCTCACTAACCCGAGTTTCTCGCTAGTTAAGGTACATGGGTAGCGTTTCTCACTTATAGAGGTACGCAGCAATATCAAGTGACAGCAAGAACGAATGTAGTTAATATGTAATAATGATAAAATTACATAAACACAGGGCTACATGTCCATTCGAAAAGAATGCGATAAAATAACAAAATTTTTTTAGTTCCACGAAATAGAATGGGTACAATATTGACGAGAAAACAATACAAAAACAATGGTAGAAAGTTCCACGAAAGTTAAGAACGAGTCATAAAATAGTAGAATGTTAAATTTGTTTGCTCGACTGTCGCTTAGAGAGGTATAGTTAAGTAGCAGTCTCACTTACGGAGGTCAATGAGGGAAAAACGACTCTCTCTTACAGAGGTTTCTGTTTCTCGCTTAAAGAGGTTTTGGGAGTTTAAAATGTCGGGTCCTGGCTATTACTCTCACTTATAGAGTTTTCTCACTTATCCAGTTCTCACTTATCCAGGTTTGACGTACATGTGATAAGAACCTCAACTTTTAAGCTTAAAAGCCTTGAAATTGCAATGAAAATTCTCAAAACTTTACAAAAACTGTACAAAGGAAATAATGAGTATGGTCTGCGAGTATTTCAACCAAATGGTTCCAATAACTGCTCCTGTATAATGATTCAATTATTGATTTATAAGCTCTTTTCGTTTTGCAAACAGATAAATTTGAGCTGAAGCACACTGCAATCCAAAATTTTGGTTTTTTGGGGCAGGACAATGTGAGAAAACTGAAAGAATTTAAGCATATTGAAATGATCTTCACAAAAATACAAACATAGAGCTGCGAAACAGAGCCCGGGGACCCTTTGGGCCTAACACATGGAGGGGATTTACAAGTTTTCAGTGATTCCAGAGAGCTAGGTGAGAAAGTTCTTTTGATGTCAGTGAAAGTACAATGGGAGGACTTGCCAGTTTGTCGCGAAATGTGATGCTGTTAAATCAAAATGTTTCTTATGAAACACTAGGTAAGCCGCCCGAGGTCTGTAGTTTTAAGGCTGCCGATCTCGTTCCTATTTCTGGTTCTCATGGGATTAAAGAGATGAAATATACGCTATGGTAGGGATTATGTGGCATCCCATTGCCGAAAGAATTTTTTAAATCTGTCCAGTAGTTTCTAAGTTTCCATTTCCAACCCCGTTACTGAGGGAGTCTTAAGTTCCTGTGGAAATATGTGACATCTTTGCATGGGCTTACAAATTTATTGCTAGTAGCTCAATGTCCCCTAAAACAATAACATTCTTAAAATAAAGTATTAACAAAACACACACCATCTAAATCTTGAAATAAAATTAATAAACATATCAATTTGTAAGAGTGGTGATGGCTAGCAATTAAACTGATCCCATTTGATCTCCTGCAAATATTGATCTTAGATAAAGAAAGTGGCAAAAGATCAAAAAGTTGTACGTCAAAGGTTGCATGTAATTGCAAAATAATATTGCAAGTGTTAAATTATTTATTTATTTTGATAACACCGTTACAAATACAACTTGTTTATAAATAGAAGTTCAATTTGTTTGTTTGCTTGAAAAAAATAACATCGTCAATGCGGAACGTGTTGTTTTGTACAGTGGGAACCAAAAATTTTCGCCACAGAAAAACGAAATATCAACATTGGTAATATCAAAATAAAAAAAATTTAAACTGCAACATCTGCAGGGATTATACCAAATAAAATCTTTACCCGAATATTTGCAGCCCAATTTCAAACAGTAGTCATTTTTAACCAACCGCAAAATTTTTAATATGAAGCTTATTATACGGAAAAGTTATAATAAATCCAAGCACATCTATACACCACGAATTAAAAAAGCTATAATTGAATCGCCACGCAATGAAAGAACTGCTAAACGATCTCTAACTTGACGTGGTAGACACTAAATCAGAGTATGGATGAAAGTACGTTTCTGAAACCTTACATACATAAATGTATTTATAATATTAGGATGAGCTCACTAACTTGGAGCTAGTCAAACATCCAGCTCTGAAACTTAACACTAATTGAACAATTCGGAGGTATCTTTCGATAAACACACGTTTAATTTCTTTAAAATAACTGAACTACTCTTATCTTATCTATTAGTCGTCTGCATTCAGAAGATTGTGTCAGGATATCACTTGATCATATCAATACATTTGTAGACAGATGATACATTTTATTTTTATTACGAGATAAGAAGTTTCAACGGAAATTTTTGTTTTGGTCATCTTAGTGTTGAAAATGAGACACTTAGGAACAGGGCTCTGGTTAACGAACACATACAGTAAAAAAAAACACTTTCATCTTGTCGCTTCCATTGGGCAAGAAGAAAAGTAGCTGCTTTTATTAATCCCAATATAAATCGACATGAGTAATAAATTAAACCACCTACTAAAAATCTATCTAAAGGTATCCGAGTATTTTTGGTAAACCTTTCTATTCAAGTGATCAGCTGATAGAATATTTTTTTATTTCTTTTCATGTTGGTTGTTTGTTTTGGTGTGCATTTATTTCGGTCTCTTAAAATGCATGGTAAATAAAAAAAAATTCTAATCGTTTAGCAACGATGTTCAGAACGTTTTTCTGTTTTTAAAGTTTATATTTCAATATTTCACAGCTGTTGTCAACAGTAATATGGAAAAAGATGTCTGAATCGTTCAAAAAAGTATCCAGGTATCTACTGGTGTCCAGAAAAGCTTATCCGATATCCGTTCTTGAACGCGCCCATTAAGCCCATTTACTTATAAACATTTCTGTTAAATTGCTGGCCACATTAACTGATATCTTCGTCTTCATAAATTCAATTCTAACCGCAGCTTTTTTCAAAGTTACATTTATTTTCACTATTCAACAACATTAATAATAACCTATTAGTCTGGATAGCAGACTGAGTTTCCTAATCAATAGGTCTGTTCGTTGAACTTTCCCCAGGGTTGACCCAGGTTTTCTTGACAACCCTATGAGTTGTAAAAAAAATCTGGGCTTTCCACTCCTCAAAAAACGCTAAGCCACAAATCACCACACATCCCTGTCTTTAAAAAAAAATACATGCCATTTGACAGCCCTCAAATCGCCACAGCAAAAAGCTAGGGCGAGTTTGGGGAAAACCTATGGCAAACCTGTGGCTCAAAAAACACTCAATTTGACACTCAGGGTGAATTTAGGTTTCTCAAAAAAAGCTTTGTGGCGACCCTAGAGCAACCCCAGGGCTTCAACGAACAGGCCTAATATTAACTTTTCCAAATAATACTAATTAATAGTGTTGCCAACTTAGTGGAATTTCCACTAGATCTGGTGGTTTAGACGTGCCTTTCAGCGTGAAAAATTTGGTTTTAGTGGCTAGTGGATTTTTTAGCGAATTAGATTATTTAAGTTAGTGGTCAGCTTCGCGTTAAACCACTAGTTTTTTATTATGTTTCTAACCCTTGAATATGCACAAAATAGAGAAACTTAATAACATTTATCAGATCAAGCCCTCTTTGTTGTGTAGGTAACACCGAACATCCCGACAAGATGTTGGGGTTCTGGGATTGCCCGAAATTTCTTTTATAATTTTTTGAATGAACGAATATGAACTTTATTAGTACCTATACTGTTTTAAAGTTGATTTGATTTGAACAGGTTTTAATTATATACTGAGTCAATCAGTTCAGTAAAACGTATAGTTCGCTATTGTTTGTTATGTGAAATATTATCTACATACTTATGTAATGTTTTGCTTTTTTGGAGTAACAAAAATAATCACTTCATAATAACAATAAGGTTGTTGTTGTTTTATTTTCAAATGTTTAATGAGAAATTTTCTGTTCTTTTCTGATGTTTCTGATCTTTTTTGTGCTAAATGAGCTGTTCTAGAACAGCTCACAGCGTTTTCTGTACCTCCTTTTGAGCAAGAGCAAGTTTGGTGAAAACTGTCAAAATCAGCTGTTGACTTTTTGCTCGTAGTTTTTTAAACCCAATGTAGTTTTAATTTATTGTGAAAAGATCAAAAAAATTTTAAAAATCAGGAAAATAACACCTAACCTAGTGTTCAAAATAAAATTACATATGCGTGACGAAATTACGATAAATTAAGTTCATATCAGAAAAAGAAAAATTGGTGGTTGTTTTTTTCGTTTTTGTTGTTGCTTTTTTTGACAAGTTTGCTTGTTCTTACTTGCCTGATGTTTCTCACTGCTTCTATGCTGTGCTGTTCTGATCTTAAATAAAGCCATTGAATATATCTTTAAGTAATTTAGTGGAATTCTGGTGGTTTGTGAGGCCATTCAGGATTTAGTGGTTTCTGGTGGTTTACGCTGCAGCATTTCGTGGGTTGGTAAAAATAAAGTTGGCAACACTGCTAATTAAACAGAAAGCTCTTACACCCAAACGACTCGAGACAAAGGTTTTCTTAGATTAAGGCCATAGAAATGCAACTCGAAAAGTTAATAAGATTTTTGTTAGACTACATAAATGGCTCCATCAGTCTCACAAACTGTACCTTTTTATTGTATAAACTATGGCGAGCCTGGGTACATATTAAAGATTGAAGCAGTGTGCTGTTGTTATTAGGCAAAATATTTTGTTATCAAAAACAACAAGCCCCTAAACAGATGCTGTAACCCCAAATAGATACACTATCGGTCATGAGTCTAGAAGACACAGTTTCTTGGTACTTCATACAAAGCTGTTTACACTGAAGTACATTATGAGAGACAAAAATTTATAAATATATGAAACTGTGAAGCACACAACAGTTTTAGACCAGAGAAGTCCACAATCGACCAAATTATCACATTACGGCAGATCTTGGAAAAATCCGAGAGTATAATATCGATATTAAACATCTTTTTATTTCAAGGCCGACAGTATTTACAGAGACGAACTGTGCCATGTCTAGTTTCGGCATCCCTGCAAAACTCGTATACGACTATGCAGGATGACTTCGGAGAATCCACGCTGCTCCGTCAAGGTCGGTAAAGAACTCATCCAAACCTTGGATGTCGAAAAAGGCAAAACGTCACAATAGACAGACATAACTTCGAGGTACTACAAGACTTCGTCTACCTAGGATCCGCTGTAGACACGGACAACAACATCTGTTGCTTCTTTGGGTTAAGAAGGCGATTGAGAAACAAACCCCTTTCCTTGTATAAGACCTTGATCATCCCAGTCCTGCTTTACGGCACGGAAGCATGGACCTTATCGAAAGCGAATGAGGAAACCCTTCTTCGTTTCGAAAGAAAAATTCTCCGAATGATCTTTGGTCCCGTATGCGAAGACAATGTGTGGAGAAGAAATTACAACAACGAACTGTATGAGCTTTACCGTAACATGGGCACAGCCAGAAGAGTACGCATCGCGAGGCTACGATGGTTGGGCCATGTAGAGTGGATGGACCCAAACGCTCCGGCTCGACGGGTTTTCCAAAGCACATTGCAGGGAAAGACCTCGTCTTAGGTGGCGCAATCAAGTGGATGAAGGCCTCAACCGACTAAGAGCGCAAAACTGGAGAGAGCTCGCCCGAAATCGAAGTCGCTATGTTGGTTGAGGCCCAGGTTCACCCCCAACTGTATAGTACAGTGTGAGCCCCGCTAAAAACGTGTTTAAGGTTTTAAGCTCTAAGCCTAATTGAGCCCCAGTGCGTGACTTCTCAAGGCTATATCTCCAAACCTATTGTTCATTCATAAGTCAGTGAAAAAAATCGATTGGTTGAAATCTTGAGACTCTTTAACGAAACACAATAGTGACTTAGTGTTCTAGAACTTTACTCTCTTCAACAAAAATGTGCACTATGGGAAAGATAAGGATTTTCACCACGCACCCGCACGACTGTGATGTCTACAACTACTTTTGAAATGAAAGCTCTGGCGGGGTTTTGTAGTATGCTTCTCTAAGTTTTTAAACACACATTTTCGGGCGATAACAGCAGCGGCAGAAACGCTGTAAACAGGATTTTTGTCGTCACGACAACTGTAAATGTATGAAATTGCTGTCCCTGCCGCGTCAGTGTGGGTACTTTCATAAATCGCTATGTAAACACAATTTGACGGCTTATTTTGTGGCTGCCGCAACTACAAAAACGTTTCGGTTTGGGGGAGCTTTGGCTCTTATTTCGAAAACATCTAACCGGCAGAAGTTTCCACTCTTTAGACTAGAAAATGCCTGGAAGCAAAAGTTACTATGTTTATCGCTTTCTTGGATCTTCTTACTGCTGTATTATTAAAACCAAAACAAGACTTGAGAATTACTATATTGCGGCAGCTCTCATTTACGAAAAACTCGCACCCATAATTTAAAAACATGACAAAAAGCTTCTCCTTTAACCTTAAAAAGAGGGAGGAGTGGACTCACGTCTGAAATTATTTAAAATGTTTTGAAGGCCACGAGTTCTAATTTCAAACTTTTCACCATGATTCGTGACTTAAATTTATGAGTGACACCAACCAACAAAACACGCAAGCAAAATACACCGCTATGAAGCAAACTAAATAAAAGGACGTCATTCGTGTTTTGTTAACTTTGTAGGCCAACACTTCGACAGCCAACACTAACGACTTCCCGCTTTTTTTATTGCCTTTGAAATGCCATTTCGTTTTCTATAACGATTATATAATCTCATTGGTTATAACTTAATTAATTAAATTGGTATTTTCCAATAACTTTTGTCAAAATGATTTTTTTTTATTTTACAGTATTTTCGATTAAAAAAAAAAAATAATAAAAAATATCCCACTCCTTGAAGTAAAATGCCGAAAATATCAATACCAAATGTGCTCAATGGATATGAAGGACTAAAATAGATTGATTTAATTTGGAACTTACTTGTATTCTCACAGCCACAATATATATGTGTAAATCCTTATGCAATTAGAAGTTGGTTATTTTCGTCTGTTTCAAAATCGGCATTAAACCATTGACACTTGCGAAAAAAATTAACTAATTGGAAACTCTCCCAAAACAAAATACACTGCAGTTATCAACATGCACTGTGATTAACTCTCAAACTTGATGATCAAATTAACTCCAGGAGAAAACACTTGGCATAAAAGATAAAACACAAATTCAAATCATTGAAAATCAAGAACAAAAAACGCCGCAACAATAATTAGGAGTGTGTTAGGAGACGTAGTCAGACAAATTCACAGCGAACGGTTAAGCATTATTCTCTTTTCCATCAGTCGTCGCGCAGTAAGAATGTCATTCAAGGGCGTTGCAAGGTCATCGGCACGAGTTTTTATTTTCACACACACGCGGGGTAGACGAAAAAAAAAATTATATATCGAGACCGTGACGAAGAACGAGGAATATTAACAAACGATGGTTGAACTTAAATTTAAATTTTTTAAAAGACGAATATCATCAACAAAAACAATAACTTTCAGTTGAAGAAAAAACATGTTAAAACGTATGTGGGTATACAAAGTATTTTTGGTTTTGCCGTACGTCCAGGATTTTGATCCGATTCAATCAGTGTCGTTTGGTGGAAATGGATTCGTTTGCTTTAGGAGCGACTTTATTTAGGAGAGTCAGCAACAGCAAAAGCAATCTTTCTACTGTCAAGTGTATGATTGCGTTTGAGAGAGAGACAGAGTGTAAATACTCCAAAGATTTATTTGAGAAGAATCAAATCAGTCCCTCGCCATTCGCCAACTAAGTCGGAGAGCCCAAAACAAACTGAAAAATTTATATGAGACTTTCGGTATTCGGCGAAAGCACTTGAACACTTTCCATGCCACCTACATATGTACATTCAACCATCCACCCTCTTGCCATGTGATTATGCTTTTTACTAAAGCTTCTTCAGATACCATAGAAATAGAATTCGTGAAAGTGATTCATGAGAGCGTAGCACCGCGATAATAACAAAATAAACACAAACAAGTCGAAAGCTTTTTCTCTGTTAATTTGTTCCTCTCAATCGCTCGTTCTCGAGAGACCGGCTTTTTACCCATTCATTGTTGAGCTGCAGAAAATCAAATAAACACAAGAGACAAAACCTTTATGACGAGACATACTAAACATGGATTGGCACTTTTTTTTTTAAACAAATATGTAAGTATTGCCATAGGAGCATAACTAGTCGCATGAATTAAGCTATTCGAAAAACGAAGTCTAATTTTAGCATTGGTCGAATTTAATTTTTTGATTAATTTTATAGTTTTGTTAAAAATTTGTTGGAGAGATAAGACTTAACACTTTAAATTATGCTCGTTTTTGATAGTGGCAGTAATTTTAAATTCTTACTCATTCTGAAAATAGTTCAATGCCCGGTTATCAGTAGGTACTAACTAAAAAGTAAACAAAAGGGGGAACATGAACATGATATCCCTTAGAAAACCTTGTACACGATTACACTAATGTGCGCAGAATCTCTTTCGAATTTCGGCGAAAGTGAAAGGATATTCAAGGGTATTTATGTCAAATTCAGTATACCCTAGAGATGACCTACAAATTATTACTGCTTTGTGGTAGGACAAGGGCTTTTAGTCTCTCATCAGTCGTCGGAAACAGTTCGTATTGAAAGCTTTTACAAAACGAGCCCATGAAACTCAAAAGTGTCAATTAATATATTTGATAAACCTATGTTTAAAAAAGTAAAATAAAATAACGAAATACGGTTTTATGTGATTAGTTCTTTTTCTTTCAGTAGGATGTCTTTTATGTACAAGCACCTGTTTGTATGAAATCCATAGGCTTATAATCTTGTTCAGTATCCATTCCACACACTTTACTTTAGGCTCATGTTGCACTTCCAAAGCTTACATGCAAACGTAGAAAAAAAGGTAGAAAAGCTTGTACAAATTAAGAGCCTGTCTTATCATTGAAAATATTTTACATAATGTTCACTCAATCGGGTTTCGTTTCAGTAAGCATTGATATTAAAGCCCCCTAATACGTGTTGTAAAACGTGTAAGTGCGTTACCCATGAATAAACGCGTGTACTTAGAGCAATACGTGCCTTATGACGGTCTCTTATCCATTTGACAATAAAATAAGAAATATATTTTGTTGAACTTTATCCAGAGATGACTCAGAAAACGACAAACAACAAAATCACTGCAAAGTCCTGTCATTTGAATAAAAATACATCCCAACTGACAGCCCTCAAATCGCCCCAGGAAAAACCTAGAACGAGTTGAGGGCAAACCTAGGTCAACCTCAGGGCTCAAAAAGCACTCAGTTCGAGGGCGACCCCAGGGCTTCAACGAACGAACCTCATGATTCATAATGTACTTTTATTCAGGACTGAACTTACATATCGTACCAATCAAGTGATATAGTAAAAAGTCTTAAGGCGGCATTACACTATCATATATATATGAACAAAGTTGTCATATAATGTATGGCACATTTTCTGTAAATATTGCAAGTGCTATTACACTCTGCCATATATATATGGACAATTTGTATGGCAAACAATAATTATATGACAAAGAAAAGTATCGCTATCACACTTATATGGCAGCCTGTGCCATATAAAGTATGGCAAGCATTAATATAAGGAACTAGCCATATAAAATTCGATTGATTTTATATGACTTGCGCTTGTCATACAATCGGCATCCTATGTTTTTTATTTTTATTTCTCTATTTGTAGTTATTTCTTTAATTGTATTTGTACGTTGAATGCACTGAGTGCTTATGTCAAATCATTTATTACACATGTATACTCGTACATAGATGTAAATTTCAATAAAAAGTGACAGAGATAATAATGAAGAAAAAAAAAAAGAAATATGCCTTTATTTCTACACGACTTGACACAAGACGAACATACTTATATGGAGACAATTATGATTTGGTATTACACTACACCATATATATATGGCTCTAGAATCATTGTCATATATATGGAGACATACAAATACTGCCATATATGTATGACTATCACACTTATATGACGATGTTGTGCCATATTTTTTTTGTCAACTTGCCATATTTATATGATAGTGTAATACCTACCGCCTTTAGCGATTGTTCAAGAAGGGGGTTTTTCATGGAAATTAGTTTATGAAATTTATAAAACTTAAAGAAAATACATTTCCGAGACACTATCCAGTTCGTGGTTTTTGTAAGCTGTTAAGTATTGTCGGATTATAAATATGTAAGCACGATCTGTAATATCGAAGACTTACGCTTTCTAATACTTAGGGCAAGTTTGTTCAAGCTTGATTATTTCTAATCAATGATTATTCCAGATGATAATCATAGATTCGGTTTGTTCACGTAATTTTTAATCAAGGAATCTCTGATCAGAGGTTTAAATCAATGATTTTGCTAACCAGTCAATTTTTCTGGGTAAGCTCCATTTAAACATCGATTAACTGAAATTCAGTTTTTTCAGACTTGATTTTTGTTCAAATCACATAAAATATTTTTTTGGAAATCAATAAGCATATTCACTGAATTGTTTGAAATGGAGTAAATTCTTCTATAAATTAATTAATGAAGAGATTCTACCGGATGTGCATGAAGAAAACATAGCACTTGTTGAATCAATTGATGTCGCCAGGATGAAATTATATTCAAATCTCGATAGTTTTGACAACCGAAAAAAACTGACTCCATCATGAAAAAGTGTACCTATACTATGTATTTTCAATAGTTTCCTTGATTAAGTTTTGAATAGACTGGAAAATGGAACGATTTTTGAATAACCCATTACATATTTGCTAACCAAGCTATGAAAGAGGTGAACAAATACTCTTTGGTGATCACAGATTCTTAATCATGGATTAAGTAGAATCCTTGATAACCAAATTGCTTATTTAGCCCACTCTCAACAAAACGGCCCTAAGAATAAGAAATAAATTCATCTTGTGTTGGAGAACCTGGGACGAACGATGTACGATCAAATGGCAAATGAAGCCGAATCCTCACTATTTTGATGTTATTATAAGCCGTGTTTTATTGGGTATTTTTATATTCGCTTCAATAAAACGCTGTTCTCACTAAACTCCATTTACCAGCCATCCCTCTGTTGTTCACTTCTGTAAGTGACTTATTTTTGTTCACTTATCGTTTTTCACTAATCGTTGCTGTTTTTAGCGATGTTTTGCTAAAGTGAATACAGATTCCCAATAAAACTCGGCTATAGTAAACTAAACCAACCAACCGAGGGAAAACAACCTACTTTCTTGATTCTTGCACAGTTAACAAATTGAGCACAATTTTTCAAATAAGAGAAGAGATATTAAGCTTAAACTTCCGCCCCCACCAGTCCGACTTACCAAATATGTAGTACCATTGCATATAGAAACTATAGTAAGTTCAAAAGGCGATTTAATAATCTTATGTACTGGAGGACACCGGTGGCGGTGGCTCAGCAATCGCTTTAGTACACATCAATAGTCTATTGATTATGTAATTTCTTAAGGAACTCGACATTGAATGGACTTTTATTGCATGAATCGATTGATGGGTAAATTTTAGAGAAAAAACCGAAAGTGCTATTAAGTTAGAGGGTGCGATTCGGAGATATGGGTTCTAAACCATCTTCATTCGTTTTTTCAATATATCTCGAGAACGAAGCAAAATTTTGATGAAGTTCCAGACGTTTTTTGTAGAAATCAAATTTTTCCATCGAAATAATTCTTTTAAAAAATTATAAAAAAATATTTTTTATCCAAAATAATAAAACTCCCGACAGAAAAAAGGCAATTTTTTTCCTGACAAAACTCAAATCTCAAAATTGGAAAAAATTGCCCTTTTTTGTAGGGAATTTTACTAATTTGGATAAAAAATTTTTATTTATAATTTTTAAAAGATGCATTTCGATGGAAAAATTACTCCCTACAAAAAACATTCCCGGAATTGCATCAAAATTTTTCTTCGTTTTCGAGATATTTTGAAAAAACTAATGAAGATTGGTTAGAACCCATGTCTCCGAATCGCACGCTCTAATTTATTAGCACTTTCGGTATTTTTTTTATAAAATTAATCCATTAATCGATTCACGCAATAAAAGTTAATTCAATGTCGAGTTCCTTTATTTGACCTTTTTTACGATATGATCAATAGACTATAAGCTTGGCACGGAGATTGCTAAGTTGGACCGGAGACAATAGTTTCTCGCAAACAGTCCAAAAGTCTACACAATCCAACTCTAATTTCTATATAGGTACAATGGTAGTTTGAACACCAAAGATGATACTCTTCCCTTTCCTGCTGTTTGCCCGAATCTAAAGGAATTTCTTACTCTGTACTTTGGAAAGGTTACTTTAAAAAGAAATGAAGCCCTGAAAATTTTAAATGGAATACTATACAACTTTACTATGGAGGTTTTTCGATACAGAAGGCGAATAAGACGATGAAGATTTTTAACTTTTTCAATTCGGAATAGCAAGTAATAATATATCTAAGTTATATAAAGTTGTCAACCTGGTAGACCGCAATAGGCCAAACCAAATAGACTTATACCGCCGGATTAATATACGCGGAAAAGCTGGGTTAAGCCTTATTGCATGGATTAAGTGGAAAATTGTATAGCGTTTATTAATACGGCGGATAATATTTAACAACTATGAAACGAAAAAGTAATTACTTGCTTAAGTAGGTACTTCCTAAGGCTAAGTGCAAAATTATGCAGTTGATGATAAGCCATCCTAGTAGCGGTAGTAGCATTTCAAAAGTTCCTCGGGAGTTACTTTGATGAAATCAATTTTCATCTGAGTTCATTTAAACATTGGCATTCTTCCTATTTTGTAACGAGTTATTTTTCAATTTTAGAAATTGAAAAAAAAATTATTTGAATCAATAATAAGGCCGATTTAATTTAACGTTTATCGTCTTAGTCCAATTTTAGCATGCTCTTCCTTATATTTCGGTGGATATCTAATATATATAATACTTCAATGATCAAAAGAAAATACTGGTAAAAAAAAAATCTCTCATTATAAAAATTTATCACTATATACTTTTTTTTGGATTACTTCATTTATTTTTTACTATCAATTTTATTTGATTATTGTTTTTCTAATTTTTTAATAGAGAAAATTCCGATCAATTTACGTTTTTATTTATTTATTGTCTCAGGTGAGGAATACAGCTGGCTATTTCACTAGAGCAAGATAGAAGAGAGAGAGACAGGTAATGTTTCGACGATGTTCAAAGGAATCAATCAATAATTCTACCATTATACATATTTTCTGGTTTTTCAGTTTCTTGGATGCAGGAAACATTCATGGATAATGGCCATGGGGGAATGTTAAACTTCAACGACAAAAAACACCATTGAGTTTTCGAAGCATTGAATTCTACTTGATTTTTAAAACCCCATGTAACAATGCTGTCAAGGTCAGAATTCAATGAGCTTGTCATACGCAACCGTTCCAGGTCCACATCCGAAGAACGAGGTTTTGGAAACGAATATGAAAAGCTGAGGGTCAAGTTGTCAGCAAAACAGTTAAGCGGATTAGAAATTTCAGACAAGAGATCATTTATAAAAATAAGGAAGAGAGTCGGAAACAAAACGGAACCCTGAGGCACAACAGCATTTAAAAAGTGGATATCACACAAACCTTACAAAGCGTTTTGATACGGTTCATATTATTAAGATAGCAAATTTCTTATTCTTACGTCTACTATTGCAGGTCACCTTCAATTGTTCGAGGAATGGTTGAGTGAAAAGTACAAGGATCAATAGTAGTATAGCCCTAAAAAATTATTCAATTCCCTAATGCTCATTTTAAACATCTTATCATTTGCTATAAGAAAATATATTATAAAATATAACATAAACATAAATCTACCTAACCTAGAAAGTAAAAGGGAATACTTTAATATTTGCTCTAGTCTAGTGTCTAGTATGATTTTTGCCTTAGATAGACTATCTAAATATTCCTGGTGCACGCAACCTCCCACACCATCTCGGCGGATGTGAAGTTGTAAATTCAGGTAAGATTAAGGTGTTCACTAATATCAGTCCAGGATTTGTCTCATCATGACCTTATACTCAATACTCTGCGTACTGTCAGATGTCTTGTCAAACTATCAAAATTGATAGGTCAAGCCAAAACATTCAATTCAGTTAACTAACTACAATTTAAGTTAAATACAAAATGTCATTAATTCATTAATAAACTAACTGTCTACACTCAAAGGCCAAAATTCAAAAATTCAAACAATTTATGTTCCTTTATATGGGTTTCCCTTAATTTTTTGGGTCTTCTCAGTTGCTGATTTGATTATATTCCATTCGAAAATAATAGTTCATTCTAAAAACTGAGTTTGAGGTTATTTAAAAAAACCCCTAAGGTGCCAGCAACCGCACTGATGTAAGTTTGAAATGTGGTAAGTTGTGGTCACCTAACGACAAATGTACAAAAAAAAATTTCATAGACGATCTCACATCAACTAATTTTATATTCTGACAACATAATGGTAGCTTTTATAGTCATTGCCGAAGTTGACTTTCTGGTTATAATCTGAAGTTAAAATATAACTCAAACTTTAAAATGTGACAACTTTAAAATGGACTTGGCTAAAATATATGTAAAAAGTACAAACATTTTTACAGTTCATAAAAATTTTTCACTGAAAGCTCAGTATTTGCCCTGATATACTTGATCAGAACAGTAATCTATCTATCTATCTATCTATCTATATATATAAAATAGGATGTATGTATGTATGTATGTCCGGGGTAAACTCCTAAACCACTTCAGATTTTTAGGGAATTTTCAGGGTAGACAAAGTTCAGTCCAGGGATGGTTCCTGTCAAGGTTTGATCCCCATATTCCAACAGGAACGGGGTTGGGAATGGAAAATTAGAAGCTACTCCACAGATTTTTCAGATCTAGGGGTGCTACATTATCTGCCTTCATCAGTAACTTAAACTATATTTCATCCCTATAATGCCACGGGAACAGAAACGGGAACGAGAACGGGAACCTTAAAGTCTAGGATGTAACATTATCCCTCAGTGAAATAGATTTACATTTATTTCATTCACATATTTCCACGGGAACAGAAGATTCCAGCAGGAATGGGTTGGGAACGGAAACTTGGAACTACTGGACAGACTTCAAAAATTCTTTCAGCATTAGGATGCCACAGAGTCCCACAGTAAGAAAGATTATATTTCATCCCCAATTTCCCACGGAAAACTAAAAACAAGAACGTGAAACTTAGAACTACAGACCCGAGCAAAGCTGGGCGGCTCAGCTAGTTAGTAATAAATAAGTATACGGTAGTAAATCACACAAAATGTCAAGCAAATAAAAAGCGTCAGAGAAGTAAGAGAAACGTGACACACGCACATGTGGGTTAGCCTTGACTCACTCGGACGTTTTCTTATCATTTGGCGTAAGTTTCTTACAGTCGTATTTATAATGCCATTCCAAAGTATGTCTAACTTTGGACAGCTCTTAGAACAGCGTCCAATTCCAAATCGTATTTATAAACACTTTCATCGCTGTCTAAGAAATGTCTAACTTTAGACACCGAAATTGGTTGTCTAAACTATGGCTAAAGTGACCATTGATACAGCAAAAAACAATTTTGTTGAACATGATATAAAACACTGTTAAGAGTGCTAAGATCGAAAAAATTAAGTAGTTTGAGGTGCAAAAATACTACTTTTAATAATTCCATTTATAAATTGCACAAATTTGATCATTTCATGTTACTTGGAAAAGCTGAAACACAAAGTCAAATCAGCTGTTTTTTCGGCCAAGTTCAAGTCCTACGCCACTCTCTTTCAGAGCCTTATAGTTGTTGTACTCGTATACCAAAGCACAGACAATGGTACTGCACGGATACATCATGAACGCTGCCATTTAGTTTTTCATTCGGAGTTGACAGTTTTAGGGGTTGTTAAGACAACTGTTGGAATGCATTTATAAATACAAAATTGGCTAAGACTTGTCCAACTCTTTAGACACCGTCTAGCTGGACAACTGTCTAAGGATGTTCTAAGCAATTTTTATAAATACGACTGTTAGTGTATAAAGAACAGGGTGTCTTGTGCAAAAGAATATTGAAAGTTGAAGTGCTGTAAAAGAACGTCGTGAGGAAGTGAGAAGTCCTGGAGTTTGTTATTTCAAACTACCAGGCACCGAAGAGAGGTAAGCAAATTTTTTCTTTTTTCAATCGTTCATTCACTGATGTAACGCACCTCAGGTGGGACAACGACTTACTCTATTCTCCAGAAAACGCAATTTCATAAATGAACATTCTTTTGAAAACAGTTCAACGACATCCAAAAATATTTGCTTTTTGGAAACAAAAAGAATATTTTCAATTGTGGTATTTTATTGATAAGTAGTACCTTTTTGAAAAGTTTGGCACACTTACGTCGTTGTTCCACCGGATGTGCGATATGCAAATGCCTGTAAATAAGTTTAATAAATATGATCTCTTGATGTTCATAGCATTAATGGCTTGTGTCAACATAAAAACAAATATTAAATTTTCTTGAAATGTCAATAACATACATACCAATAAACTTCTTTCGATACTTTGATTAACTTTTTGGGTTTTTTTTATTATTATTTTGCGGGTTATATTTTAAAAAAAATACCTTCAAAAGCATAAGTGTGAAGTGGAAATAAATGAGCAACCTAGTATTTCCTCCTTTTTCACTGATTTTAAAGAATATGAAGGTGCGAAATTGACAAGACCTACACAAGATTTTTTAAATGCTTTAGAGAACCTTGAACAAAAATTTATTTCAAACTTTCCAAATACATACATAATGTACTTTTTGAAATGAAAATGTTTGATGTTCTAAATAGTGAATTCAATTACAGTTGTTGTAAAAATCAAAACAAAGAATTTATTACAAAGTTTTATATACGAGTACGAGTTTACCATATTCTTAAGTTCTTCAACACTAACAATAAGAAATCAAACAACAAACAAAAATACCTTAGTGTAGGGTGTCCATCTGAGGTCTGTCTTAAAAGAGAACATTTTGCTCTAGAATCCAAAAAAAGGAGACATTCGAAAAATACTAAAGAGAACAAAAAGAGAACAGAGGAGAAAATAAGGAAATATTTTTGATAGGTATAGTGTTTTTGCATTTCGTCGGAAAAGTGCTTTTCCTTTTTGCATTTGTTTTCTATGAAATCGAAATTTTTTAGGTACATGAATACATTAATTCATTTTCAAATGAATATTTAACTCTGGTTTCTTGTTAAATAATAACTTACATACTTACATATTTTTATATTTTGAAAATGTCGCCGCAGTTCGCACAACGCACAATTAAAGAGGAATGGAGATCTTTTTTATGTAACAACGACCACCGGCTTTCACTTTACATACCATGAGTATTTATGTAGTTTGTGGTAGCAATGGGCTTTTTCTGCATATGTCTTTGTTGCTTCTCTTCCTAGCTTACAGGAAATATAGCACGAGAGAATGAGATGAATGATTTTGAAGTAGTGTAGTTAAACTGACGTCTTTAAGAAAAGCTGAATATTAGGTTTTTTTTAGTAAGAAGAAATATATTTAATCACGCCAATGTATTCGAAAGAACAGCAATAATTCTTTACACCACGTTTGAATTTAATTGAGCTGCTAAAAAATTTATGAAATTAATTCCAACAAAAAAAGTTATATATGTATAAAGAAAAAAGAGAATAAAAAAAGAACAAAACGAGAAAAGATAGTGTAAAATAGATCGGACCTAAAAAAGAGAACATGTTCTCTTTTAAAGAGATAAGATGGACACCCTACCTTAGTGTAATACGCATGTGATACTTTTATATTATAATATATTTACTATCTAACGTTATGAAACTTAAATACAAATGCATTCAAAAAATGTATGCTTATGATTTTTTTGCCGGGTCACCCTGTGCCGCAAAAGTATGACAATCTGATTCTCTTTTTTCTCTTTTCTACTTGAACACATCTTATGACCATCTACTTCTCGTGTCTGTGTAACTATAAAATGCGAACTGATAAGAAACACGTGGGGAGTGTCCCTACTCATTATTAGATATACTCTGGCCTTGACAATGTAAGTGCAAGCAGCAGCATGGTAATTTCACAGTGCATTATTTTTATATGATGTGCGCACGACACCACAGTGGAGTGTAAGTATAAATAGGGCAGCCAAACGAAAGAAAATCACCAGTCTGCCGGCACCGGTCTAAGTGTGCAGTTCTTTCCAAGTAACGAGTCGTAATTAAGAAAACCAGTCCAACGGTACTAAATAAAAAGTACAATAAACTGAAGTAAGTTTGTAAAGGTATTATTGAAAAATATATTTTTGACTATATTTCGTGCCACCGCACCGGGGGCAAAGACTAGTACTCGTTGACCGGCCATAGCTTGTGTTTCTAACCTACCAGGGTCTTCGGGCGCCTGTGTTTCTGACCTTTGTGAAGTATTTTTTTAAGCACGTTACAATGTTACATGCGTCTGATAGTACAGAAGTGCATAAAACTAAAACGCGACGATTATAGATTATGAAGCACAGATGTCAAAAAAAGAAACTCAATATCGATGTTCGAAGTTGCTATATAATTATATAACTTCTTCACAGCTTTGTATTCGAAAATGAAATAGTTTTGTCTAAAAGCAATTTTTTTACTTTATGACTTTATTATAAAAGTTTTATTTACTAGTTTTCTTATTTTAATAGGCATATATACTGGCACTTGATCGAATAAAATTATGGCTGCACTGCTGCAGATGAAGTTCCAATGCTGCAGATGAACATTTTCATCTGCGCCTATAATTTTTCATCTGGATTCCGCAAGAGTGAGTATTGAAAACTCACACTCATGGCCCTCTGAAAACTCACGTTCTGAAAGACTATGAGTAAATTTGAAGGATAGTGTACACGACTTCTGTTAAAAAAAAACACCTTCACCCTTGCGGAATCTTAAATTGACAGTCATATTTATAAAATTTCCTTAGAACATCCTTAGACAGTTGTCCAGCTAGACGGTGTCTAAAGAGCTGGACAGGCTTTAGCAAATTTTGTATTTATAATAATCAACAGTTGTCTAAATAACCCCTAAAACTGTCAACTTCGAATGAAAAACTAAATGGCAGCGTTCATGATGTATCCGTGCAGTACCATTGTCTGTGTTTTGGTATACGTGTACAACAACTATAAAGCTCTGAAAGAGAGTGGCGTAGGACTTGAACTAGACAGAAAAAACAGCGGATTTGACTTTGTGTTAAAGCTTTTCCAAGTCTCATAAAATGATCAAATTTGTGTAATTTATAAATGGAATTATTGAAAGTAGTATTTTTGAACCTCAAACTACTTAATTTTTTCGATCTTAACACTCTCAACAGTGTTTTATAACATGTTCAACAAAATTGTTTTTTTGCTGTATCAATGGTCACGTTAGCCATAGTTTAGACAGCCAATTTCGGTGTCTAAAGTTAGACATTTCTTAGACAGCGATGAAAGTGTTTATAAACACGATTTGGACTTGGACACTGTTTTAAGGGCTGTCTAAAGTTAGACATGCTTTGGAATGGGATTATAAATACAACTGATGAGAGTGTACACAATTTTTCGTGTAAGCAATAAAAACTCACTCTTGCGGATCTAGCCCCTGCAGTCCTGCACCCCATACTTAAGGAAGTGCGGACGTCTTTCTGCTTTATGAGACAAGTATGAACTTCTTTTATCCTTCTGTACTAGCAGAAGCATGTAAATCCACCATAAACATTGCCTTTTTTCTGTTGGTAGATAATGCGGATTTACATGCATCTGCTAGTAAAAAAGTGCAGAAAAGTAAAGAGGAACGGATGAAGCACAAAAGTTAAAAAGAGAAACTCGATATCGTTTTTAGAAGATGCTATAAATCAGTTTAATCTTGTTGACAGCTTTGGATTTGAAAATGAAATGTTTTTGCGTCAAAATTTTTTTTAAATTTTTTATTTTAACAATTTTGCTTACTATTTTTTTTTTTTTTACTAGCTTTCAATAGATATACTGGCACCTAAACGAATGAAATTATCATTGCAGATGAAAAATTAAGGAAGTGCAGAAGGTGTCTTCCCTCTTTATCAGACAAGTATGGTTTGCATATGGTGTTTGCAGTATGTGTGGCCCGGATCGGGTGGTTGATCTGGTACCACCAGTGACGATCGTAGGTAATAAGGCGGAGTACGAAAATAATGTAGATCACTATACACTATGATTCTGAACGTTGAACGAAGACATTGTTTTTATTTCTTGTTGCGTGCGTTACAACAGAATTTTTCATCTTGTGTCTACTTTCTTTTTTCATCTACACTATCAGATGCATGTAGGTCCACCATAATGGATTCTTGAAATTATTTCTGTCAATTTTAGCCGTGTTTTATTAGGAGTTTCCATATTCACTTCACTTGCGAGTCTCAATAAAACGCTTTTCTGGCTATATTCACTCACCAAGTTCACTTTCACTATACGCTATAATAAAACGCTGTTCTCACTAAACTCCATTTACCAACCATCTCTGTTGTTCAATTCGGCAAGTGAGTGTCCTTTGTCAGCTTACGCTATTCACTATAGAGTTGTTGTTTTTCCATGAGCGATGTTTCGCTGAAGTGAATATATATTCCCAATAAAACACGGCTTTTATTACCCGCGGGCGCGCTCTATTTGCAACAAGAAAGTGACTACCACCTGCACATAATAGCCGAGTTTTATTGGGAGTTTTTATATTCACTTCACTTGGGCGGTCAATAAAACGCTGTGCTCACTTATACAACATTATTCCATAAACTCCATTTACCAAGCATTCCTGTTGCTCACTTCTGCAAGTGAGTTATATTTGTCCACTTACGTTGTTAACTTTAGAGTTGTTGTTTTTTGATGAGCGATGTTTTGCGATATTTTGCTAAAGTGAATATAAATTCTCACTGAAACACGGCTAGTGCTGGATTTACATGCATCTGCTACTGCAGAAAATCCGAAAAGTAAAGTCTTATTTATAAACATATATATATATTATCGGCGGATTAAGGTTACTACGAACTTAATACTCCACTAATACTCCAAACCTTATTTATAAAAAAAATACACCAGTATTAGCGACGGATTAAGCTAATACTGGTTCATAGGAGTTTTAAGGGAAGATTAAGGTCGTATTATGGTCAAATGTCATTTTGAGGACAAAAGTGTAGGAAAAATATTGTTGAAATTTCTGGAGGAAAAGTGGAAAATATTTTGGTTTTGAGAATAATTTAAATTCTTTTTCCGCCTTAAATACACAGATAAATAAATTAATAAATTAAAACTAGTATTTCTTGTTTTGTTTTGTTTAATATCCATTTTAGAAAAATTTCCGCCAACCACAAAAAAAATAATATAAATCATAACACTCGGGTTCAACGCAATTTAGTTTTTCATGTAATCTAACTTTTTTTTCAACCTCTAATTGGTCAGAAGTCACGTATCAAAAGAAGAACTGAAACTCTGGCCAATCAGAGTCCGAAAGAAGTAAGAATATCTGAAAAAACTTAATGCGTTGATCGTACACAATGAAGTCAGCTGGGATTTGTTTACGTTTATAGTAACCAGAGCTACAGATTAGTTACGCCTTGCTTATGTCAAATTTTTCATAAAAAAAATGACCCATCTGTAGCTCTGGTTACTATAAACGTAAACAAATCCCAGCTGACTTCATTGTGCACGTTCAACGCATTGAGTTTTTTCAGATATTCTTACTTCTTTCGGACTCTGACAGCCTTATTTATTAGATTTCGCTAATACTCGGTTCAACCTGGTATTAGTTGATACTAGTATTAGCACTTAATACTCCCTTACGCCAGGTCGAGCGAATCCTTATTTATAAAACGTTTTTCAACCCGTATTAGTTAATACTTGCTTATGTCAAATTTTTCATAAGAAAAATGAACCATCTATAGCTTTGGTTACTATAAACGTCAACAAATGCCATTGCGCACGTTCAATGAATTAAGTTTTTTCAGATAATCTAACTTCTTTCGGGCTCTGATTGGCCAGAGTCTTAGATTTTCTTTTGATGCGTGACTTGTGACCAATCAGAGGCCAAAAAAGTTATAGATTATCTGAAAAACTTAATTGCGTTGAACCCGAGCATTATGATTGTTTTTTTTTTTGTGGTTGGCTGAAATTTTTCCAAAATGGATATTGTAACGTGCGCTTAGTTCGCAAAAATAAAACTCTACCTTTCAATTTAATTCTACCACTTTATTCAGTATCTACTTTCGATATACACTTTATTCGAACTCAACTCGACTTTTGGACTATCACTTGTATTTACTCTTAACTTTATCACTCTATAAACAAAAACTGCCCTCTGGTTGCCTCGGGCGGGCTATTTATATCGAATGACATGCCATCTAGAACTCTCCAGTAACTTCTACATTGTCTCCACATTTGCTGTCTACTCTCTGTCTGTTTGTCTCTCTACACTCACACACACTGGCTTACAAGCAACGCCTGTCATTCCGTTAAAGTGTTGCCAGTTGTGTTTTCGGTTGAACGTTTTTCGATTAGGAAATTGGTATAAAATGTTGGGTTCACGTTACACTGCCCCCTCCTTAGGATTGTTCGTCCCGAATAAATCCATCTGCAGCCTCGCCACTATATCGATGCAGCCTGTCACAATGAACTACTTTTAACTTGCCTCTTAGTCCTCTTTGGATGCGGTAAACCACGTCGTTAATCCTCGTGACTACAGTATAAGGACCTTCCCAGTTCTGCTGAAGTTTCGGTGACAATGCCTTTTGACGATGAGGATTATAAAGCCACACACGTTCTCCTGCTTGGAATGCTGCCGTTCTCGCTTTTGTGTCATACCGAGTCTTCATCCGGTCGCCATACACTGTGGCCCATGTCCCTGTTCTATTAGGTCTATCTGTCAGCCTACCCACCTCTATGTTTGAATCACAGACATAACAATTTCGGAACCACTTCTCCACGTCACCTCTAACATGCAGCCAGTAAAAGCGTTTTCGCACATTCTCCAGCGTCTTGTTGACTCCCAGGTGGCTTCCTGTAGGGCTTCTATGCATCTTTTGTAAAACCTCTTTGATTTTCGATTTAGGAACAATAAGCTGCATTACAAAGGATTTACCGTCAGGAGATTCCCATTTGCGCTGGAGTACGCCTTCTTGCACGCGAAGCGAGTCCCACTGTGCCCAATAAGCTTTGACAACAGAGCTTTGGTCCGAAATGTCGTTCCAGTCAGGTTTCGTGTTGTTCTCTTTCCATTTGAGAATCGGTCCGATGTCTGGATCCTTCTTTTGATCAGACCTCAATTCTTCCTTGTTCCATCCGAATATGGGTTCCACTCTCATCCGCTGAGTCTTGGTCTCTACTTTCCGCCAGCAATTCCATTGGGGGTTCTCTACCTGATGTCCAATTCGGTATTGATAAGTCTGCGGTCTTACTCTACAGCTCGCGGATTGATTTTCTTGGACTTCACAACGTCGACAAGCAGTTTCAGTTTTAATTGGTGGCAACCAGCATTGTCGCTGTAAGTGCCCCGTCTTATTACAATTCCAACATCTGGCAAGTCCGTGCCGCTGGTTCCTTTGTAGCTTAATTCCTGGGCATGATCCAGCTTCGAATATGGCTTCTCTTTGACAATGTACCATTTGAGAAGCTTGCTCAGATGCTTCCAACATTAATGCAAACTCTAGAGTTTCGGAAAGAGTTCGTGTTCTAGCAGTTCGCACAGATCTCTGAAGATGTTTGTCAGAAATGGCACGAACGAAGGATTCGACAGCCAGATGGTTGATGATTTCTTCTCCAGCATCCGGGTATGCCAGGTGAGCCAGTCTTTCGACGTCTGCTTGGAGCTGCTGTAGACTTTCACTCCTTTTCTGGACTCTGCTATTGAGTTGGACTCGGAAGACCTCTTTCAAGTGGCTATCACCAAAGCGTTTATCTATAGCTGCCACGAGAGAACTGAAATCGTAGCTCTTACCAGCTGGAACAGTTTGAAGTAATTCAGCTGCTGGTCCTCTAAGAGCAAGAGTCAGTGCTATGTATTTGTCTTCGTCATCCCAGCCATTTGCTGTCGCAGCTGCCTCGAATTGTCTCCTGTAAACTGACCAAGACGACTGTCCGTCGAATGTTGGTGGTTGTACTTCTCTTTCCTTTAGACAATCTCCACAAGTTTTCCGTAGCTCCATTTTCCGCATCTGGTCTAGTTCCTTAGCCATGTTTTCGATTCGTTTCTCCAAAGTGGCAAGCTGACTTTCGCATTGACTCTCAAGCTTGGAAAATCGTTTCTCAACACATTCAATGCGTTTTTCTAGGCCACAAACATTTTTCTCAATGTTACCTAATTTGCTTTCTAGAATGTTTTTCTGACCTTCCAAAACATTCTGTTGCGCCTCAAGTCTTTCGAGAATATTCTGTTGTTCTTTCTTTTGTTCGTTTCGTTGCTCTTCCAGATTCTTTTGTTGTACTTCGAGTCTTTCGAGAACATTCTGTTGTTCCTTCTTTTGTTCGTTTCGTTGTTCTTCAATCAGCTTCTTTTGTTCGTTTCGTTGTTCTTCAATCAGCTTCTTTTGCTCGTTTCGTTGTGCTTCAAGTTGTTCGAGAACATTCTGCTGTTCCTTCTTTTGCTCATTTCGTTGTTCTAACAAAAGTTTCATCATACTAGAAAAATCTATATTTTCACTTACTTCCTCTTCTTCCACTTCTGTTTCAAAAACAAAAGTGTTTACGTCTTCCCCTTGCTGTTCCAAATAGTTACGCAAGCGCAGGACGAGCTCATTTTTCGATCCCGCTCTAGAAAGATTTCGCTTACCTAACTCACTTTCAAGCTCAATGCAAGTGAGCTCTTCTAACAACTTACCCATTTTCACTGTATATAATTATTATTTTCTTTTTACTTTTTTTTTTTTTTACACTTTACTAGTCAAATAAGTTTTATTTACACTTCTGACACCAATGTAACGTGCGCTTAGTTCGCAAAAATAAAACTCTACCTTTCAATTTAATTCTACCACTTTATTCAGTATCTACTTTCGATATACACTTTATTCGAACTCAACTCGACTTTTGGACTATCACTTGTATTTACTCTTAACTTTATCACTCTATAAACAAAAACTGCCCTCTGGTTGCCTCGGGCGGGCTATTTATATCGAATGACATGCCATCTAGAACTCTCCAGTAACTTCTACATTGTCTCCACATTTGCTGTCTACTCTCTGTCTGTCTGTCTCTCTACACTCACACACACTGGCTTACAAGCAACGCCTGTCATTCCATTAAAGTGTTGCCAGTTGTGTTTTCGGTTGAACGTTTTTCGATTAGGAAATTGGTATAAAATGTTGGGTTCACGTTACAATATTAAACAAAACAAAACAAGAAATATTAGTTTTCATTTATTAATTTATTTATCTCGTAGTTAAGGCGGAAAAGGAATTAAAATTATTCACAAAACCAAAATATTTTTCCACTTTTCCTCCAAAAATTTGAACAAAATGACATTTAGACCTTAATACGACCTTAATACTCCCTTAAAACTCCTATGAACCAGTATTAGCTTAATCCGCCGCTAATACTGGTGTATTTTTTTTATAAATAAGGTTTGGAGTATTAGTGGAGTATTAAGTTCGTAGTAACCTTAATCCGCCGATAATACGGGTTTATAAATAAGGCTGTGATCGTCCAGAGTTTCAGTTCTTCTTTTGATACGTGACTTCTGACCAATTAGAGGTTGAAAAAAAAGGTAGATTACCTGAAAAACTAAATTGCATTGAACCCAAGTGTTGTGATTTATTTTTTTTGTGGTTGGCGAAAAATTTTCTTAAATGGATATTAAGCAAAACAAAACAAGAAATATTAGTTTTCATTTATTAATTTATTTATCTCGTACTTAAGGCGGAAAAAGAATTAAATATGAAATATGAAATATGAAATTATTCACACAACCAAAATTATTTTCCATTTATGACATTAGACCTTAATACGACCTTAATACTCCTTTAATACTCCTATAAACATGAACCAGTATTAGCTTAATCCGCCTCTAATACTGGTGTATTTTTGTTATAAATAAGGTTTGGAGTATTAGAGGGGTATTAAACTCGTAATAACCCTGAAGCCTTGGCCAAACCAACGCGGTGAGATCGTACGATGCGATTGCGATAAGTCAAATCCCTTTGCATTAAGTCAAACGTCCATAAACGATTGACTTAATGTATTGGTTTGCGCAAGGCTTAATCCGCCGATAAAACGAGTTTATAAATAAGGCTGCTTGTGTCTACTTCCTTTTTTCATCTGCACTTGGAGATGTATGCAAATCAATCATAGGGGGTGTGTTTCCTTATTCATTCCGGATATTCGGAATATTCGGAATACCATTTTTGCGTTTCTTTATTCAATGGAATATTTCGGATAAACTATTTTCTTGTTTCTTTATTCATTCTGGAATATTTGGAATGCATTCTTTTCATTCCTAGTCAAGAGGTGGTTTAAATGGAATATTCTGTAGTTTGACAGATACATACATACTTTCATTGTCAGTTGTTGCTTGTTGCTAGTTCTGTTTCTTTATTTATTCTGTTCTGGATATTCTGGATAAATATTTTGTCTTTTCTGTCTTTTCTTTTCCTTATTCGGAAAAAATAAAGAAACACACCCATAATGTCACACCGCCCAGATCGCGTATTGCGTGACACAGCCCTAATAACTATTTGTGGAACATTGATGAGAGGTAGCCATTACTTTCCACACACAAATACGTCCCACTACGTAGTTTGACGTTTGAAGTTTTTTTTTGTATTATGCGAGGATTTATTTGTATACAAACCAAAACTTATAAAGCATCAGAATAGCGTTTTGATTTCATATTCGTAATTTGCAGTGCACAACGAAAACACCTAAACAAGCAATCAAGAATAAAATTATAGGATATTTCAAAATCAAGGTAATTGAATTTATTTATAAGACACTATCCAACTTATATAAGTTTTCAAGATGTGATTTAGTTGCAACATACTTGCAAGTCAAGACAAGAAAATCCTATTCTTTCCAGAACCAACTGCGGTTGTGAAATTCCGTGTTTTTGAGCCATTGATTTGCCATGAACTCACTTTAAAGTTTGAAGTAGCTATCGGCTTTTGCTTAACTGCATTCCATTAACCCTTTGAACTTACACAAATGTGTACCATCCGTCCCTAAAATCTGTCGATTTTTTTTATTGATACTAGTAAGGCTCTTTAACTTATTACAACACACAAAAACTCTGTAACCTTATAACTTGAATAGAAACACAAATTCCTGAGGTTTGACAAGTCGGCATAAGTTTGCCTTGGACATTTATGTAGTTCAACGAACGACTTGCTTTGAAATCGAAATCAGAATTTTCAAGACTACGGTTGAATTTACTTGTTAAAAACTATGTAACTGTCTACACGTCAGCCATTCTTTATCAAACTTCACTTAAAGTTTTCAAACTCAAGCTCTTGTGAATCATAATACCTATTATCTTGAAAAAGAAGCTTTATTTAATTATTGTAATTCCTTAAGTAAAAAAAATTGTATGTGTAATGTTTCATATACCTTAAACTAGATGGAATACGTTGATAACATCCATGGAACCATTCAAATACCGGAGTATATTCAGAGCATCATAGAGACACCTCACTTCCAAAGATTAAAGAAAATTAGCCAACTTGGCATAGCATACATGGACAGACATACTCGTTACGATCATTGTATAGGGTACTGCAAATATATTTTTTCAAATTGAATTTTCTTACTAATAACCTTAATGTTTTTCAACTATAGGACATATCATTTAGCTGCTAAAACTCTGGATGCTCTGGAAAGAAATACTGAAGGTCTAATAATTGATGATTTGCATAAGAAAGCTGTGTCAGTGAGTATCCATTTATACCTACATTTTGTTTCCGTTTATGTATCTTACTGCACTTGAATGGTTCTTGGTTGGTTACAAAAAAATCAATTTTGGTACCACATAAGTACGTCTGTTGTGTTTTATCATAAAACTACTTAATGACATCCATAAAGTTCAAGTTCGTTTACTTGAAAGAAGTACTTCATGTCCACGTTAACTTACTACAAATCCACGTGAATTTGACATTGGTTGAAAATCATTTTTTGTATATTTGTGTAATAGATAACGTTTTCTGCTAAACTACTTGAATTTGCAACTTTGTCACAAGTTCTTTTAGCACGTTTCACGATATTTGTGCTGTTTCTAGTGCTTATTATCTGACCGTTTGAGATTTGTTTTTATTATAACTACAATACAAATACCAATGCACATTAAATGGCTGTTTTAAAATATGAAACAAGAGTCTTGAAAAAAAGTTGGAAATTCAGTTAGATAGTTAAAGGGTATTCGTTTTTTACCTTCACATAAATGCTGTGAAGAATGTTGTATGTGCTATTAAATGGGGCCTTAAGGCTGCGTTTAAAAAAAGTAATATACCCGATAAGTATTGCAGTCTTGATAGAATGCTTTCAAGTACAACACGCTGTGCATAAACTGGGTTTTTATCAATGGGCATTTAAAGACAAAACATACACAGTTTTGAAACAAGTCTTGCCCTCTTTTTTGTGCATCTTTAAATAAATCAATAAATAAATAGGGTGGCGCAGCATTGTTCTTTGCCGTGGCTTAACGCATTTTATAGACCTACAATTTTATGCCAATTTCGAACAGCTCAAAATGATATTAGAGAAGTTGCCAACTCCTCATTTGAACCTCGTAATAGCAGACATGCTTACCAATACTCCACGGCAATTACAAATCAAAACTAAAAAAACCTCCAGCATAGTTAAAAGCTCTCGTCAAAACTGTGCATAAAACTGATCAAATAAGAAATCCGATTAGAACCATTTATTCATAGTTGCTTATGTACGTCATTCAGCACACTCAAAGTGCAAGTTTATGTTTGATTCTAGGTATCATTTTCTTCATTTATATTCATAGAATGTGCTTCAAATGTTTATTCTTCCGTTAGATAGCTGCTCTTCTGCATGATGTTGGCCATGGTCCCTTTTCCCATACATGGGAGCGCGTTTGCTGTGGAGAGTATCACGTAGGTATTAACCTCATAGATCTTTTAGTAGCCGTTTTAAATATTATGAATTTTCAGCATGAAGAAAATGCCAAGTCCTGTGTAAATGCAATTTTTGACGGAATTGGAAAGAGTTTAACAGAATCGAAAGATAATCGCGGCTACCTTAAAGAATTAGTAAAATCTCTCATAATAGGCGACAGTAGTCGCCTTAAAGATAAAAAGTATTGTTTTCTGTTCGAAGTGAGTACTCTTAATATCACATCATTGATTTGACAATAACGAAAATATCATTACCAAGATTTTGAATAATAAGCATTGCAATATAGATGTTGACAAATGGGACTATTTGCAGCGGGACTATTGTCACATGAAAAAAATCTACTCTTTCAACAAGAATTTGAACTTTGAAGATGTTTTTTTGAGTATACCTTGCAAAAATAAATAACTTGTTTAGAATTTATTAAAGCTAGAGACTTTCAGATGCTCGCGCTAGTCCAGATGGAGCCCACATCGAATATCGCTATTGTGATTTTAATAAAATTTACAATATCTTTGAAGCAAGAACGTACTTTCACATAAAATATTATCAAGTTCCTTTCAATGTGTGCTTGGAAAATATATTAAAGTATTTATTGTCGGTGAGCGAGAATGACTTGGGACGTATAGACGGGTAAGACTTGTAAACTGATACTATTTTCAAGGAGTTTGTTGTTAACGGCTTTATTGTTTTATTGTTTTTTAAGCATGAAGGTTAAAGAGATCCGAAGTCGGGATCTAAATTGGTTCCTTCAATTGGATGACGATAAGATTATGAAACTTCTTAAAGAACTGAAATCACCAGAGAAAATTGTTCAGCTTGTCAAGTGCTTGGAAAATAGAAACATTACTGAAATATTTCCGAAGACAGATGAGGAAAAGGTACGTACAGAAAATAGTTTACATAAATCAACTGAATCTCTTTCTACAAATCCGCATCCAAATAAGCTGTTTCTATTGTCTCATTTGGTGTCACAGTTTTTCATCTTCTTTATACCCTACCCATTCCATTAGATTCGATTAGATTAAGGGGACATGTTGAGCTTGCTCAGCTCTGGGCAATGCGGTGTCTGAATGATACCTATTGTGCCAGCCCATGTGAGGTTTCAGGGCAGTTCTCCTGCTCCTGAGTTGAACCAGAAGTTAGGAATCTTCTGTGGGTGAATGAGTTTGAGTCTATCTAGGGGGATGATTTTATAGTTAAGTATTTGATTTCTAAGGCGGAAAAGTGCTGGACATTCTGTAATAGTATGCAGAGATGTTTCTTCATTTTCGAGGCATAGTTTACAGATGGGGTCCGCTATCAGCCTCACTTGGTGAAGATGTTTCTTTGAAGAACAGTGGCCGGCTAGTAGTCCTGTGCAAATTTTTAGGGTTTTCCTATTGAGTTTTTTCAGTATTTCTGGCAAAAATAGTTTTGAACAAGTTTTTCCAGATAAGTTACGCCAAGCTTTATTTGATTCTTCCAGTAAGATGTTCTTGGCAGTGTTTTTAAAGGTGCTTTTATTTACACCGTAGAAGGGTTCAGATCCGACGAATGGATTAAATGCGCTGTCTTTAGCTAAGATGTCTACCTTCTCGTTAACATCATAGCCTTTGTGGAGGATTACAGCGTTTTTCTTTGCTTATTCAGAGAGTGAATTTTTTATCTCTTGGACTAGTTTAACGCCTTTAGTGCGGCTTGGCTGTATGAGAAAATGAATATTGATTTGTTTTTCGTGTTCGATGAACATATTATTCTCGAACATTCGTTAATGGCAAAGACTTAAGCTTGGAAAATGGACGAAGGACTACCCAGACTTACTGGAACCTGTACCAGTTTTCATTTTTGAGCCGTCCGTATACCAGACCATATCTTGCCTTGATGCATGAGGCTTTGTGTTCTCCCAGTCTTCCCTAGGGAGATGACAATTTAGAAGTTGAGTTTGAAGTTGTACATGGGAATAATAGCATCCAAGCACATACTAAAGGTATTAAGTTTTTCACGACTTTCCGTTATCGACAGATGGAAAAGACTGTGTGTCGCCAGTCTTGCTTCCATTTTTATAAAAAGGTGAATTGGAGGTAGTCCTACAATGACGTTTAGATTGTATGTTGGTGTTGTACGCATGCATCTAGTAATGCTTGTTGTTGTTAATCTTGAATTATTTCTAGTTTTTGGATTGTCGTTATTTCTTTTGTTTACCCATTCCATTGCATTACCAACCAAATTCATAGAGTTATATCTTTTCCGGTTGTAAATTATAAGCTCGCCCGTGATTTTCATTTCTAGTTGAAAAATGTTACCACTGATTTTCTTCAATTTTATTTAGTTGTCAAAACAACTTTAAAATTTGATCTTATTTTACCTGCTCACAGCATTCTCAAGTTGATAATGACTTTTCCATTACCTTCATATTATAGTTCATTTTTAAAGACTTACTCTAATGCAATATGCAACCAGTTGGTTGTTCTTTTGTTTATTTTCTACAAACTCTGGCTTATCTTGAAGTTAAATTGTAACATTCAAATTAGGATACCAAAAATTAGTGTCTATTAACAAGGGTGAATTGGTTCTTGATATTTTACCTCTGAAAGCAACTATTTAGCTAGACTTGTTTTAAAAAGACACAACTAAGATATCTGTAAATACATTTCTGGAGAAAACAACTGTTCAACTAGAAGTTAAGCATTCAGCACTTCGCACTTGGATTGAACAGCTTTCTTTTTGTTTTTGGCGAGCTGAACAGGTTCTTGAGATTTTTACATTTGGGAGTAAAATGAGCCATAGTCATATTTATAAAAGAATCTTAACTGTAGATTAGTAATGCTTTTCCCTTTCCGTTGGATGAAAAGAAACCCACTTGGTTTGTATAGAAAAGTTGTGTTAATGAGTATCTATACCTACGTTTTGTTTGCGTATTTGTATCTAATTGCACTTGAGTGGTTCTTGGTTAGTAGTTATAAAAAAGTCCAATTTTGGTGCCATAAAAGTACGTCTGTTGTGTTTTATCATAAAACAACTTGATGACATCAATAAAATTAAAGTTCGTTACTTGAAATGAGCGCTACAAATCCACGTGAATTGGAAATTGGCTGATGATCATTTTTTGTATATTTGTGTAATAGATAACGTTTTCTGCTAAACTACTTGAAATTACAATGTTGTCACTTGTTCTCTTGGCACGTTTTCAGATAAGCTAGTGCTTACTAACTGACCGTTTGAGATTTGATTTTGTTATAACTTCAATACAAACCATTTTATTGGTATAAAAATAAATGAATCGCTTCTCACGATTCTGAAAAGAAAATTTCGCTTTTCGAATTGCAGTGAAGAACCTAGTTAAAGAAAAATAACAGATGAAAATGAAATGTCATTCCTAAAATGATATTTTTTATTTTTAAATGTAAGTACATAAGTAAGGTAAAACGATCCATATTTCCACTCTCTACATGTACAAAGACAATGCGGTAAACTGAAGCGGAAATTTTGGAAATTATATTGTTTTTAAAAATTAGACAGTTGGTAAGGCACTTATCTATTACTTGAAGGCTTGTCAATCCAATCGCATTCCTAAATTGCTTTATACAAATTTATAAAAATTTCTTTGGAACTCAACTTCAGAAAACCAACCTTTTAAATCGAACCTCTAGTAAAAATAGTTTGACTTTTATTATTGGTAATTTTTAAAAAGCAATTTCGAAATATATTCATTGGGCGAAATAGACTCGATTAAAATTGAATCATCATCTGTAAACTTGATTTTTTTTAGCTGGCGGTACCTGAGCATATGACGGTTGAAATTCAAATAGCTTATGCTGGTGAAGAGTTAAAAAAAAGTGAAAAAATAAATTTCTACGGAAATGAAAAGTAAGTTAAAATCAAAACATTTTTATTCTAATGAAAATATCTAAACAAAACTCATTTCAGTGAAAAGCCAGTAATTGAGCAAAGGAAAGGATTCCACAAGTCAGTCAGTTTCTTTCAAATAAAACAATAACCACTGAGCAAGCACAAAATCTTAAAACCTGCGAATATTGTTCTTGTTAGTTAATTTTGATTTATTTATTATAGATTTTATTTTGTGTTAACAATTCACTAATTTGAGTTTTATGAATTTATTCATGTGTTAATTATTATTGTTTTGTTTTTTTCTTTCTTTAATATTTCGTATGGTAATATTTTCTATTTTGTTTTAAAAATTTATTTTCATGTTCCGGTTGTTGAAAAGGAATTAAAAAAAACTTTTAAACTAGTTTTGGTATTCTCAATTTCATTTAACTTTAAGTTTGACGAACGTTGTCTTTATTCTGGACCAACCAGTCGAGGATATGACTATGATTTTGGAATTTATCGGTTATGTTATTTCGAACATTTTTGAAGGTACGAAGAGTGGAAATGTGAATTGAATTTCAAATATCAATTTTTTTTGTAGCATCACTTTAGATCCTTCAACCGACTAGAGTCTAGTTAAACGAATTGGAAATGTAAGAGGTGGCCCTTCTTTAAGTAGTTAGTTGATTTATTAATTTTTTCGGTAAAACCCGGCTGTTGGAACAGAAATAGGGGAACACAATCAAGATAATGGTGAAACATGTTAATAAAATCATATTCTGATTTGTTAACTATACTATAAACATTTAAGTCCGTTACATTTATTGAAAAACGATTTTCTTTTTTATTTGCTTTTGTTTAAAGTTAAAATCTATTTTGTTTGCAAGGAAACTGTTCAAATCTGTAATTAGACCTGTGAGCCTGTGACATGTTTAAAGTGCAGTAAAAAACGCATGGTACCAAATCGTTGGCACCTACTGCTTTCAAGAGTTTACTTAAAATATGGAAGCGCCTATATGCACTCAAAAAAGGTCGTGTAGGCTGGTTTTGGTTTGTTTAACACCGCATCTTGAGTAATATGAGTACAAAAATGGTCGTTTAGGCTGGTGTTGGTTCATTTAATACCACCTTTTTGCAGTCGTTTCAAGTAGAAAATCTCATGCCATTGCTAGAATTCGCTCGAGTTTTAGGTGTTATCTAGTTTTGTCATTGAAATAAAAAGTTAAATAATTTCATTTTTCAATCACAGTACTTGCAGTTAGAAAATGCAAGGTTAAAATAATTTTATTTTAAATCGCAGGGCCTACAGTAAAATAATGGTTTGAAATTCACGTCCGAATAAAATAAATCCTAACTAATATTATAAATGTGAAAGTCCCTCTGTCTGTCCGGCTTTCTATGTTACCATCTCCCGCCCAAACTACCAAACTGATTGATATGAAATTTTGTACAGAGATAGTTTAGAACCAGAGGAAGGACATAGGCTATATATTTTATCCCTAAATTCCCACGGGAACGGGAACGTATACGGGAATTTAGAAACTACAACACCGATTTCAAAAATTTTTCCACCGATAGAATGCTTTACTATCCCAAAGTAACATAAACTTTAATTCATCCTTATATTCCTGCGGGAACGGGAGTCCTTACTAATATAATAAGTGCGAATGAAGCTCTGTCTGTCCGTCGTTCTATGTTACCATCTCCCGCCCAAACTAATAAACCGATTTAAATGAAATTTTGTACAAAGATTGGACTGAACTTAAGGACGGACATAGGCTTTATTTCATTCGAATATTCCCTCGGGAACCGGTCCTCACTATTATTATAAATGCAAAAGTAGCTCTGCCTGATCACCTTTCTATGTTACAATCTCCCGCCCAAACTAATAAACCGATTTACATGAAATTTTGTACAAAGATTGCTCAGAACCTTAGGAAGGACATAGGCTATATATTTTATCCCTATATTCCCACGGGAACGAAAACGTTTACGGGAACTTAGAAACTACAACACCGATTTCAAAAATTTTTCCACCGTTAGAATGCTACACTATTCCTGAGTAACATAAACTTTAATTCATCCACATATTCCTATGGGAACGGGAGTCCTTACTAATATAATAAGTGTGAAAGAAGCTATGTCTGTCCGTCGTTCTATGTTACCATCTCCCGCCCAAACTAATAAACCGATTTAAATGAAATTTTGTACAAAGATTGCTCAGAACCTGAGGAAGGACATAGGCTTTATATTTTATACCTATATTCCCACAGGAACGGGAACGTATACGGGAACTTAGAAACTACAACACCGATTTCAAAAATTTTTCCACCGTTAAAATGCTACACTATCCCTGAGTAACATTAACTTTAATTCATCCACATATTCCTACGGGAACGGGAGTCCTTACTAATATAATAAGTGTGAAAGTAGCTCTGCCTGTCCGTCGTTCTATGTTACCATCTTCCGCTCAAACTAATAAACTGATTTAAATTAAATTTTTTACAAAGATTATTCAGAACCTGAGGAAGGACATACGCTATATATTTATTCCCTATATTCCCAGGGGAGCAGGAACATATACGGGAACTTTGACACTATGGCACCGATTTCAAAAACTCTTCCACCGTTGGAATGCTCCATAATCCCCGAGCAACATAAACTTTTATTCATCCCCATATCCGTCACGGGAACGGTCACCATGTTTCCACGGGAACGGGAGTCTTTACTAATATTATAAGTCCGAAGTTAAATCTGTCTGTCTATTTCTCTTTGTTACCATTAACTGCCCAAACTATTGAACGTATTTATATGAATTTTGGTACAGAGACAGTCAAGAACCTGAGGATGGACATATATGTTAAGCAATATGTTTTATCCCTGTATTCCCATGGGAACGGGAACTTGGAAAATACAGCACCCATTTCAAAAAATGTCCACCGTTAGAATACTGCACTATTCCCGAGTAATGTAAACTTCAAGTCATCCTCCGGAAACGCCCTCATGTTCCCACGGGAATGGAAAACTTTATTAACATTATAAATCCGAATTTAACTCTGTCTGTCTGTTTTTCTTTGTTTATATTTACCACCCAAACTATTGAACCGATTTATATGAATTTTGGTACAGAGATAGTCTAGAACCCGAAGATGGACATCCTTACTAATATTACAAATCCAAAATTAACTCTGTCTGTTCGTGTTTCTTTGTTACCATCTCCCGCCCAGAAAACTGATCCGATTTAAATGGAATTTAATTAAGAGATAGCCTAGAGCCTGAGGAAAGACATAGGCTTAATAAGTAATCCCTATATTTCTACGGGATCGACACCGTAAACGGGAACCTTAAGACTGCTGGGTCGATAAAAGTTCTTTCACTGCGGGGTGATTTCTGTCAAACTGTCGAAAATACATTAGACCTGAGAAGAAATGTCTATCTTGATCTTCAAATAATAATTGGCAATCGGGAATGGCTGTTTGAAAGGCGATTTCGGCGCCGACTAATGAGATAGTTAACCATATAAACTAATAGAATATGTTTGACGTATTGGGGGACGTTGGCGAATGTCTATCAATAGACAATATTATGGACACTGAGCAAGTCACATCATACCCTACAGAGTTTCTCAATTTCTTAGGATTATTAGGAGTGGCAGCAAGTTGGTGTTCCAGTGCCAAAAATGAGTAATCCAGAATTGTACACAGCTACAAATTACACATCTGGGATGCGGCATTAATAATGACTGGAACGAAAAAAGGAGAAAACGTTTTGATTCCCCGTTTTCCTTTAATTCCCACTGATTGGACATCATAAATAAGGCTCAGACGCTTTAAGTTGCAGGTGTTCGTTTAGAAAAAAATCCCATGGCAACTTTATGTGGCAGAATCACGTATATCAATCCCACAAAACCTTTTTATTTCGCAAAAGATGGAAAAAATAAGAACGTCGTGTGCAAACATATACTAAAATAAAATAAAATAACAATAAATTACTAAAACGCATGAATGTGTCTTATTTGCAAAATAAGTAGCCTAAAAAATTAAGAATGCTGCCGAAAGTCACTATTCCACGCGGACGAAGTCGCGGGCACAGCTAGTTTACTATAAAATAAAGTCATTTTAACTTTTTATTTCGATGACAAAACTAATAACCTATTCCAATATTAGGTTTGCTTGTTGAAGCCCTGGGGTCGTCACAAAGCGTTTTTTGAGAAACCTAAAGTCGCCCTGAATGTCAAATTGAGTGTTTTTTGATTCCTAGGGTTGACCTAGGTTTTCCTTCAACTCGCCCTAGGATTTTGCTATGGCGAGTTGAGGGCTGTCAAATGGCATGTATTTTTTTTTAATGACGTCTGGTGATTTGTTGTTTAGCATTTTTTGAGGACTAAAAAACTCAGGTTTTTTTGACAACTCATAGGGTTGTCAAGAAAACCTGGGCCAACCCTGGGGAAAATTCAACGAACGGACCTATTATTCATTTTTTTAGTGGAATCTTATCGATGAAGTTAACTTCGTTCATGACAACCACATTTCTCTTCTATTTGCAAACTCCAATTTAATTTTTTTGTCTTCTTTTTTTATAGCCAAACGTGAGAATGGATAAGAAGACCGGCAGTTTCTAAGTGTTCTTAGGACATTAGCTAAACAGATCGTCCTGATGACTGAACCAGCATTCATTTTCATTTTCTTACAAGGGCTCGCTTTTTACGTTCAGATAAACCGTACGGCGCATGACACATCCTTATCCTTATCCTTACATAGCATAAAACAAAATCACTTGACGCTGCCTGTCCTTATGTATGCTTAGATCTTTAAAACTACACAACAGAGTAGTTTATATCTCATCTCCGTATTTCCACGGCAACAGGAACGGGAACGAGAGCGGGGACACACACGGAGACTTATTAACTGCTAGATCGATATAAAAATCTTTTCACCATTAATATGCTTCTTTTTTAAAAGAAACATATAGTAGTTGCGCGTTACTCGAGCGCGTCAGAAAATCATATGGCGAGAAACCTTGCACCCTGTATTGTACTACTACCATATATGAACCCTTAATGTTGGGGTGTACGTTGAGGGCAACCCGTCAGATTAGTAAAAAAAAATCGATCCTCAGAAAAACTCAAGCACGTCAGATTAAGAGAAGGTAAGTTAATTGCAACCAGAAAAGTGTATATTTCAATAATCTGACAATTTGAGTGTGACCTAAGTAAGTAGGTGTAAAAAATCGACATTTTGAAATACCCGAGCGCGATTAGCTTTTTTTTAAATTTTGAAGGTTATTCTATCTGGATTACGGAAAAAATATAAACTGACAGTTTTCTAGGTAAAATCGTCAATAAAAGTTGATCCAAAAGACCTTTTTTGGAGGAAACTAAATTCTCTACAAATTTATAATTTTTCTGTAGCTTTTGTTGTTTACGAAATAACTGCCAAAAAACGTAAATTTTATGGAAAAATGTGGTTTAGTGGCCGGTACTACCTCGCCGGTGTGAGTAACGACTTTGCCACAATGAACACTTTTGTAGAGCAAGTGAAAACTTGTAATAATGCTGGAAAGATCCCATCTAGACTTGGAGATTTGAAGGGTTGAAATGTACTTGTAACCCATTCGAGCCTTTTTTTTTTTTAACAAACTATCGTTGCTGTCTTTTAGTCTTGTTTATCAGAACTATTCACAGGTATCGGTCTTTCATATTTTGTTATTGATATGTTTCTAGGGAAGTGAGTGTTGAGAGGAAGGACGAAGAAGAAATCTTTTTTATCATTGTCATTTTCTGTGAAGCTGCGTCAGCGTTTTTCAAGGCCATCGTAGTGTGCACCTTTTCCCTTGAAAGAGCTTTACGCAGTCTGCCTGCTGCTGGTGTTTCGTAGAAGAGTACAAAAGTTCCTCTTGTTGCTTGACTCACTTCTTTGATATAGGCCGTGAGTTCGTCATAGTAAGCATGCCAAAGTTGTGTAAGGACATTGAATGAACAACAACACTACCTTAACTCCTGGAGTCATCTGATATAAGTAGATTATGATATGGTTCGGTTCCAACTTCATATTTCCTTTGCAGGGGTCTGTGAGTGAGGGTAAAACAACGATAACAAAAAAAAAAAAAAAAAAAAAATACTTTGAACGTTGTCACAAGGTTTTTTTTTTTTTGTTTTTAAATTATGTTTTTGATTTTGAGGTAGTAATTTTTGTTTGACAAAGTGCTCCAATCCTGAAATGGATAGGCATAAGCTTCTCATATGTAAAGATTTTCTTACCCACTTCATCCGATAATCATAAGTTTGTCCGTAGTTTAAAAAAAGAAAAAAACCATAACTCAAATTATTTTATAAGTAGTTAAATATATTTAGCTGTTAACAATTTTTAGTTTGGAGTTTCAACAAATTTTAAAAACAATCTTAGAAATAAAAATAAAAAATCGTATAGTGTTGTAAATACTTATCGTTTTGTGAGTGTATGCAATGCATTAGGATTAGGATGTATCTTAAAGATACAGTATTAGTTTAACTAATTGAAGGATAATAATTTAGTGATCACAATTTTGTATTTTAAAAATAAAATAATGAATATCATTTTTCGTGCACTCTTTACTGAATTTGATTATTTGATAACCTTACCTAGTGACGGTGAACATCAAAAGTAATTTGGCATTTATTGTGCACATGTGCAAGCTCATCATGACCATACTCGATGGCGCCCTTACAAAGAGCTTGTGTTGTAAAGCCACAAAGACAAAGTTGGACTACAAAGTTCTTAGAAACTAATTTTACAAAATAAATACAATATCTGAATGCAACTTAAACTTTAGCGAAAATGTACACAGGTCAACAAAAACAGTCTTTGTGTTCTACTTTATTGGGTCCCTATAATTTTCTGTGGAAGATGGGCCGCCAAATATTGTTTATGAAGTCTTTGGCGGCAGAACTGATAGAACTCAATTTCATTGGTAAAGTTTTTCCTCACAAGATCTTTGACTTTCTCGCTTACCGGAGGCTTAAAGTTGTTTTTATTGATTTTCGTTAAGTATTCTGCACTAGCTGTAGAAAAAAAGAACTATTAAGAAATTTTTCAAAAACGTGTTGTTTCATTAGTTTTGCATACATTCATAAATGTCACGGACGCCTTGAAAAAACTTTGGGATGTATTTCTCAAATACTGACAGTGTAGTGTTCATGTCCTCTAGTACTCCAACCACCGAGTATTGACTCTCAACAGCGTATTTAGCTCTTTCAAGTGCTCCGACGGTATTGAAAGGCCTGTGAAAATTAAAATTGAATTTAGAAAACAAAAAAACAAAAACGCTTCACATTACTTACGTGCACTCATAGTCGTGTCCACAAAAGAACAAACTTTGTCGTCTGTGATCGCCTATGCCTTCAACTGTTACACCTTGTGTGTATGTGCATTCTTGGTCACCTGACAAAACGCACGATTCAAAATCCTTTTTCAACCATGAAGGATGCGGGAGTGGCAGATCGGGGAATGCAGCTTTTCTCTCAACAAAATACCACGGTGCTCGAACATAATAGAACCAACTAATGACTCGTTCTACAGGATCACGCACTACATTTATATAAATTGGCGTTGGTAGACTAAATTTTGTAAAGTTTGTATAGCAAACGTGTTTTATGAAAACAGATGGTTCAGGCAGATCACTGATCACTTCAGCAAGTTCTTGTTGTTGTTCGTCGGCCAGCCGTATTGTTTCGACCTTTTGCACAGCGTCTCGATGGAATTGAAAATTATTGCGTTCTGATAGTCGCCGCATAAGTTCCATGAAAGTTTGACTTCCTACTTTCGGCACACGATTGAAAAAGACCAAATCCAGTTGGGCTTTTCGGGTGTTGTTTAGGTCACGCACATTGAGCGACTGCATCTACATTTTAAAAAATAATTATATTCACATTTCAGACATCATCAATTAACCTGTCGCAGACGACTTGTATGTTACCTGGGTTTTGATCGACGCTGTGATTGAAATTTCAAAAAAAAGCCTAGCCAACATTCTGAGTCAATCGTTTTTTCTTTCAAATTGCATTTTATTTAAGTACTAAAATATATAGCAGTACTAAATATAATTCATATATGACATTGAAAAAGTTGCCAATAATTGAAATAATTTCTCATTGAAGTTCTAATTATCTCTGGACTAAAATGAAAAGATTTGCAACTGCTGTTGACGTTAAATTGTAAATAAGACCCATTTGTCTTTATTTGGAGTTGACATTTTAAGCGTTTGAGTGCTTTTGGTTTCAAATGTTAATTCGTACCTATTCATTGCATTTTCAAAGACCAGAGTTTACAAAAGCGAAATTGAAAAATAAATAAAAAAAAATAGTGAATATTTGCTACAAAATTTGCTAGTTCTGATAAAACCATTAACAAGTCTTAAATATCTATTGTCGAACATTCATTACAATTTGATTCCCTTTGAAAATACTCACCCGACAGACAGACAGAGAACATCCACAAATTAAACAAAACGTCGCAATAAACAGACATACAACGGGACTTTTTCTTTTTGTTGTTGTTGTTATAATGCAGGGGAAAAGCAGAGTCTGGTAAAGCATTCTACATTCAGATTGTGCGACAAAAATGTAAATCTTTGTACTTAACTGTACGCCCGAGATCGGGTTCAAGGTTGAACTGATGAGCATCCTAGCGAGGCAGGTGTTGCGGCTGAATTGCTTCAAGGAATGCAACTTGCTTTTTTACTACAGCACTAACGTTTTGACGATGTTCATTAATCAAACGATCATCAATTAGACTTTACGCTTTGTCAAACAAACTAATCAAGAGGGCTCAAAAACGTTTGGGGAGCACTTGACTAAATATGGGAATCATTCTACTCAGATTCTTATTACCTCATGCAACAACGCTGCCAAGATCAGAATTCAAAGAGCTAATCATACGCAATCCCATTCAGCTTGGACGATGAACAAGAATGCCGTTCTCCCGACCTAGAACAAGTTAAGCTTGCCATATGCAACCTTAAATCAAATAAGACTGCAGGTGCAGATGGCCTTGATGCCGAACTTTTCAAGGCAGCTGGAGACCAGTTGGAAAGGAGCATGCATTAGCTGATCTGCATGATATGGTCGGAAGCAAGCATGCCCGATGAATGGAACGTCAGTACGTATGCCTGATGCTAAAGAAGGGAGACCCTCACAATTGCACCAATTATGGAGGGATAAGCCTTCTTAACGTCGGTTATAAGATCTTGTCTGCTGTAATATGTGAACGTCTGAAACCCCACGTCAACAACCTGATAGGTCCTTATCAATGTGGTTTTAGACCAGAGAAGTCCAAAATAGACCAAACTTTCACATAATATCGATTTTCATTATCTCTTTATCGATTTCAAGGCCGCGTATGACAGTATTTACAGAGACGAGCTTATATCTCGACACTTTAAAAATGCACCTAGACTATGTAGTCAAGATACTTGAAATAAAAAATGAAAGGTTGCCAAAAATAATCTTAACCAGTTTATTAGTAAACAGAAAAGGATTTGTCAAGGAATTGCACCACTTAGCAGCAGTATGTAAACTTAACTGGAAAATCGAACTGGATGAACCTGTAGCAATTGTAAAGGCGAAGTTCACCGATCTTCTGAATGCAACCGGTTTCAGGATGTACGAGCAATTCAAAAAGGAAGCAAAAGAATCCCAGTATAGGATGATTTACAGCAAACTGAATTACAATCTGGAAGCAAACACGTACTTCGTCAATTCAAATAAAGTTAACTTAATAAGTACGATCTTCAAATTGAGAGGCGAACTTACAAATTTAAACTTCGTACCCCACACATCAGACTTGCTAATACTCTGCAGCATCTGTAATCTAAAGGTAAGGGAAGACGTATTTTATTTTCTTGGGTCATGTCCAATTTTCAAAGAAATCCGACTAAGGTGGTTGGGAGCAAAATTCATAGACAAAGGCAAAGTAGTCAAAATCTTAAATGGAGAACGAGGCTGGGATCTGTTGTATAATTATGCAGTCAACGCACTTCGATATCGTAGCAAAATAATAAATGAAGATTTTTAAGAAACACAAACTTATATGGTAGTATAATAATTGAATCATACATTAAAAATTAAACCTTAATATACAAAATTAAAAACTTATTATTAATCTGGTAGACGGCCTTAGGCCAAACCATATACTTTTATTTTTATTTTTATTTTATTTACATTGTAAATATTGTTGATTCAAATTGAAATAATAAAAAAGTAAATTAAATTAACTAACTAACTACAGAGACGAGCTGTACAGAACCATGTCTAGTTTCGGCATCCCTACAAAACTCGTACGACTATGCAGGATGACTTTGGATAATTCACGCTGCTCCGTCAAGGTCGGTAAAGAACTCACCGAGACCTTTGTTGTCAAAAAAGGTTTGAGGCAAGGCGACAAACTTTAATGCGATTTCTTCAAAATATTGTAAGAAACTCAAACGTCAACATTCGAGGAATAATCTTTTCAAAAGTCTGTACAATTACTCGCCTACGCAGACGATATTGACGTAATGGGAAGAAAAAAGCGTGATGTCATTGGTGCGAGCATTGAAACAGAAGCTGCAGAAATGGGTTTGATGGTTAATGAGGGCAAAACAAAGTATATGTTGTCATCAAACAAGGAAACAGAACATCGTCGAATTGGACAAAACGTCACAATAGACAGACATAACTTCGAGGTAGTACAGGACTTCGTCTACCTAGCTCCGCTGTAGATACGGACAACAACATCAGTGTGGAGATCAAACGGAGAATAACTCTTGCCAACCGTTGCTTCTTTGGGTTAAGAAGGCAATTGAGAAACAAAACCCTCTCCAGAAAAACCAAGTAACCTTGTATAAGACCCTTATCATCCCAGTCCTGCTTTACGGCGCGGAAGCATGGACCTTATCGAAAGCGTAAGAGGAAACCCTTGGTCATTTCGAAAGAAAAATTCTCCGAATGATCTGTATGAGCTGTACCGCGACATGGACATAGCCAGAAGAGTACGCATCGCGAGGCGACGATGCAATGGTTGGGCCATGTAGAGTGGATGGACCCAAACGCACCGGCTCGACAGGTTTTTGAAAGCCCATAGCAGGGAAATCGCGAAAAGGGAAGACTTCGTCTTAGGTGGCGCAATCAAGTGGATGAAGACCTCAACCGACTTGGAGTGCGAAACTGGAGAGAGCTCTCCCGAAATCGAAGTCATTATAGAAGGATGTTGGTTGAGGCCCAGGTTCACCCTGCACTGTAATGCCCACCTAAGCAAGTAAGTAAGTAAGTAAGTGAAGTATAAAATTACGACTTGGTTTGGTCCAAGTTTTTGTATAGCTTATCGTTTTTCAATTGCAGTTGAATCAGCCTATTTGAAACGTCAGCGTCGCGTCAGTTTGTAGAACTCTTTTATTTTCAAGCTGTATTTTGATTCAATGAGGTCGGATTCTATTTCAGACTATGACTATGACATCTATTTTTGGAATATAAACAATGAAAGCCTAGCGGAATTTAGTCTCTGGAAAATAAAACGAAAAGAAAAATGAAAACAATTTTTATTTTTATTAGATTTGAATTATGTATTTCATTTCAATTTCAAGGATAGATATTGTTTGTAAAGCCTTTGTTTGCAAAAGTAGTAAAAATCATATTCTTCGGTAAAGTTCTTCCTCAGCATTTCCCTTACGTCCTCATAAATTTTTGGTTTTCGAGTGTTTTTGTTCTGATTCCTTATTTTGTCGTAGTGCACTTAAATAAAAGTTAAGAAAAAAATTATTTAAGATATCAGTACAGCGACTAGGATCTGCCTTACACTCAAACATAAGACTTGCACCATGGAAGTAACGCGGTATAAATTTTTCAAATACAGCCAGAGTAATGTTGGTTTCTTCCCAGCTTCCTACCACAGCATAATACTTTTCGACGTTCCGTTTTGCAATCTGAATAGCAACCGGAGAGTTAAAAGGTCTGTAAGAATATTGTCCGTTATAATGTCTGTAAATGAATTATTCGAAATACTAAATCTTACACGCAGATTTCTTGATGACCACAGAAAAATAAAGATTGTCTTCTATGGTCTCCAGTAAAGTCATCTACAGCAAACTGCTCATAGACACATTCAGGATCTCCAGTTCGTACACATTTGTTAAAATCTTTTTTATACCACTCTGTGCTCTTAATTGGAGCATCGGGATTTTTCTTGAAGTATATTGCGTTTTTATATGCACTACGGACGTAGAAGAACCAACTTATGGCTCGTTCTACAGGATCACGCACCAAGTTGATATAAATGGGTTGAGGTCGGTTGAAATCGGTAAAGTTTATAAAATTGATATGCTCTACAAATACGGTTTCCTTTTTCGAATTTGATATTTTCTTAACTTCAAACTCAAGTTCAGAACGGTCCAATGAACGTTTCCTGTTTATCGGAGTAGTTGTCTTAGCATTAAAGTCGTTAAATCTTGCTAAAACTTTAAGTAATTCTATCATGGCTTCACTGCCAACTTTAGTAGCCCGATTGAATAACAACAAATCCGAATTGGAGTTCTTCGTGTTATTGAGCGCGTCAGAACTCAAAGACTGAAGCTGTAAAATTGTAGAACATTGTCAATAGTCAACTTTATTTTATCTTGATTTTAAGGCACGCAAGCATTTTTAAGGTGAAGAAATAATCCTGGATGTTCAAAGGTGTATCTCAATTGATGGATGAAGAAGGAGAAAATGCAGAAAATTAAAGGTGAAGTAGAGCAAAGTGATATGAGCCGTTTTCCATGATCTGTTAAGCAATTGTTTCTTACTAGAACGCCGCAGCATTTTAATGTTAAAGATTTTAGTATGCACCTTCAATACAAGTCTGTAGGCTCTTTATCCAACTAGCTTTGAAATTTTAGTGGTGATGGCTTTCTACCTGTCATTTACTTAACCTTGGAAGCTCGGCTAACCGTGACTTAGGTCCTATTTAAGGTGTTGGCTCCAAAGGAATAAAATAAAACAAACAATTTTTAATGTTTAATTAGAATTTATTTTTTGGATCTTGGGTCATTGAGCAAGCTCTTGTCAAAGTTCATAATTTCGTCAAGTTTAACTGCCAGGTACTGTTTGTAGAGTCGCTGTCTGCAGAACTGATAAAACTCAATTTCCCGAGTGAAGTTTTTCCGAACAATGTCTTTGATTTCTTCACTTATATGTGGTTTAATTGGATTACTGTTTTGAATATCTTCATTCAGACCCACTAAAAAAGAATTTAAATATATGTTGAGTGTGTTCATCTATGCACCATATTTGCACTGACTAAAACATTTTCCACTTTAAAGTTTTCTATTCGATTGTTTGCATGTATAAAATTATTTTTGGAGAGAAAAAACTTGAACAATTCGGATTTGAGGAGCTAATAAAACATTTTAATACAAAAATTACGCATGGTTCTTTTGTGAATACATTTGATAGCTTGAGGCTTTTAAGTGAACAAGAACCAATTCTACTAACTTATTGAAAGGGTCCTTTTGGTAGATCTGACAAACTGTCATTTTTAACCAACAGCTTAACCTGTCTTAACCTAGAGTCTAAATGAAAATCTGACCAAAATTAGACCTACACGTATGTTATTTGAAAGTAGATTGCATCGTAGCTTTGTATTCGGTATCATTTTCTGTCGGTGGTAATACATATAAAGGGTTTTCCAATGGGAACTTGACAACTTTGAATTTAATATGTGGACGCACCCTACTACTAATCCACAAATCATCAAGCTTTCATTGTGAACTCATTCAATAAACTCAATATTTTTACCATGGTAAAGTACACTAACGAGTAACGTCTGCAAATTATGAAAATTTTCTACCAAAATTCGGAGTCGGTGATCGCAACTTTGATAGCGTCAACTCCAATTTTCGTACATCTTTCTCGCCCTGGTAACCTGTCTTACAAGTTTAGTCAAATTTCAGTCTATAGATTTTCGCTGGTTGGTGTTGCCGTGTCAGTGAGACAACGTATTGGTCGAAGTGTAGAAAATATCATTGCCTGAACGGCAATGATATTTTGGTACAACGACTCGACCGCTACCAACTTGCATATGGCCATATGAACGAAGTCGAGTTGCATTCTTAATTGTTTTGATTGCATTTCAGGCCGATAATAAAGTTTTCAAAATACGTAAAACGGTTTGCGTTAAGAAAAAAACTATCAAGTCCTTATTGGAAAACCAGACATTAATGTCGTTTTCCAAAATATCACTCCCAAATGAAATCGGGAGTGATTTGGAGAGTTGGAGTGATTTTTTGACAGATAAGCTATACTAGAAATGTCAAAGCTGACACTTCAATTCTCCAATTCACTCCCGATTTGGTTTTTGGAAAACGACATAACTGGAGCGCTCCGATTGAAATGCCAGTCCATTGCACCGCCATAGCAACCTTCTTTCTTTGACAAACAAAAAAAAAAAAACAAAATGCCCCGGGCTACATACACAAGTTTTCTGCAGTCTTTTCTGCTTAGGGAATATCGCAGCTTTCTTACTAACGTTGGGCGAGCAAACGTTGGAGTTGTGTGCATCTAAAGGATGCATGCCATTTCCAATTGTGCTCTTGACAGATCCAGCCTTTGATAGAAGCCACTGACAACCCCAGTAGAACATGCGCTGGTTGATGTCCTAAGAGAGCTTTATAAAATCGTGATGGTCTGAAACTGGAATCTAAACTAGACTCGAAGATTTTAGTCTTCCGTACACATTTAGTGAGGTCTTAGTTTTCTGGATACTGGGCCTGATTTTGAGCAAGTGGCTGGCGTGGTTAACTCGAATAAGTTTAACCAAGAGGACTGATTTTCGCGACCACTTTTTGCAGCATTTTGGGCCGTTTGTTAGCGATAACGTGCCGAATATTCTTTTCCAAGACGTTGATTGCCTCAGGCTTTTCTGTGTAGAAAAGTGACTTTACAAAGCCCTACAAAAAATAGTCCAGCGGTTTTAAAACACCCGATCTTAGAGGTGACTCACAGGTTTAAAACTCGAAATTATGTAAAATCGGCTTCCACAAAGTTTTCGTTACAAGACCATTGGTCGTGCGGTTTCAATTCTTTTACGATGAAATGGCAAACCAAACTAAGCACAAATTAAATGACAGCTGTCAAAAAGACAAAAGTGTTGCCAGATTGAACCACACGAAAAGTAAGAAAAAGAAAACACACTTCAAAAGTATATTTTACTTTAACCTTACTTCAAATCGAACTATAGATTTTAAATTTTGAAACAAAACACTTAAATGTAAGTTTCATGTATTGATTTAAAATAAAACATATTCTTATGCCATAAGTGCTTTAAAAAGATATCGTGCAAATGGGCTCCCACGGCTTACTCGAATGATAAGCGACCACTGATCACTTTTTAGAGTAACTGGGGTCGTACATAGTTAACAACAATTTGAAAGCGTTGTTAAAAAGTAAGTTTTTTCATTGTGAAATGGTACTGACCGCAAATATACCGCCAATTTTCAAATCGATACTACAAACAGTGTTCACAATTTAGAAGCTTAATCGGGAATTTCTTCCAGAAATTGGTGACGCTAATTTCAAATTAGAAAGAACTTCGTCCTAATTAAAGTTTAGATAGAGGCCTCCTTTGCGAGTAAGTCAACTCGAAAAACATTTGTATTATTCTCTAACGACAAACATTTGAAGAGTGAGATATTGAATTAGCCGAAGTCAAGAAAATTCGAGAACCTAAAACTGATAAATGCTGTACCACAGCGAGCAATCGCTCGTAACGTTTGCTCATAACAAGAATGCAATAAGTCGATGAATAAATTTGGATTTACAATTTAATTACCCATTCGCAATCAGAAAAAATTAGGGGTACCTTCCATTTCCCCCATAAGGTATGGCAAGAAATACGCTCTGTTGCGCTAATTAATTTATTCTTTGTATTTTGTAAACGGTCACAGACTTTATTTAATAAAAAAAAAAAAAAAACAAATGAATTAAAGTTTGCTGTGGTGCACCTGGCGTAAAAGTTAGCATTGCCGACTTTTAGCTGGAAGTTTTGGGATTGAATTATAGAAACTGACTTTAGCGGAAGCTAGAAAGTCCTGTTATGAAAAGCTCTAGCTCATTTTTTTCGAGTTCTGCCTTTGAGGCGTTGCGAATTTGGTGGATGTGAAATTCGTTATAAGTATACATACTGAAATTAATAAATAGAAGTCGTCTAAACAGCCATGCTTTATAATCTTTTGTTTGATGTAAATTTCTGTGCCTTTAAATTGAATGAAAAAAAAAAAAATTAAAAAAAAAGAAGTACTCATACGCCAGAGTAACCACCAAAGCCAAAAACTACTTGGAGAAAACGTTTTCATGCATTAGCTTTGAATTAATCGAAGCCATTCGATTTGAAACTTCTTTGTCTTAAGCAAATTCACAAAGTAACACTACACAAGGACAAAAAAAAAAAACAATTAATTTTTCATGCAAACAGTTTCGAGTAGCAAACTATTTCATTAAAATAATGCAAATAAGTGCACAATGGACATATAACTTGCTTACTGTAGTATAATTGTTTTGCTCCCTTGAAATATTTTGGAATATATTTCTCCAGTACGGTCAGTGTAATATTTGTATCCTCCCATGTCCCAACCACTGCATACTCTCTCTCAACATTTCGTTTTGCAATTTGCAATGGCATTTTCGCATTGAATGGCCTTAGAAAGATTTTATTTTGTTTTTTTTAATTAAGCGTTCAATCAGTCTAACTCACATGCATAGGTTTGAATTGTGACCACAAAAGAACAAACTTTGTCTCCTATGATCTCCTACTTTCTCCAAATCTGATCCCTCGATATAAGTACAAACTTTCTCACCATTTCTGACACATTGATCATAGTCCATATTAACCCATTGGGGTTTTGGCATTTCTCTGTTTTTTTGTTTCCTATTTGGCAGAAATACCCATGGTGAACGAATGAAGTAGAACCAACTAATAACTCTCTCAACTGGATCTCGAACCATATTTATGTAAATGGGTCGTGTTTGTTCATATTTTGTAAAGTTCATATAGTTGACATGGCTGACGAATGCGTGGGGTTCCTCTAAGTTTGCTATGCTATCAACCTGTTCTTCTTCTGCTTCCCTTTTAAGAATTGGCCTAAGTCCATATAAGTGAGCGTCAACGGTTACTTCGTATTGGTGAACTTTTCCAAGTTTTTGCATCAAATTAATTAGTTGAACACTTCCTGTTTTGGGAACACGGTTGAACAAGAGAATATCCATTTCTGCCCGTTTTGTGTTGTTCAAGTTATCAGCATTGAGGTTGAAAATCTGTTCGGGAAACGTTATGTATGTCTGTATTTAACTGCACACAATGTTAAAACTGATATATTTATGTAGCTCAAGCAGGAAGGAAAGATAAATTGGAAAATTTAGACTGTGGCAAACTTTTGTATTGTGGAGATCAAATGGCATAGTAATGAATGAAAAAAAAGTTGGCAGATCCAAAACACCTTAGATAAACATTTTTCCTGCAAAGTAAAACACATAATTGTCCTCACTGCTTATAAGGCAGTTAGCGGCTTTACATTAAAACCCGATTTAAGCTGATTCTTTTTCAGACTATGCTTTTAGTGTCTCATTAAAAGTATCAAAGCTAAAAATAAAAATGTGTATGCGTAGTTAGAAAGTAAAAAGATTGAGATTTTATTTCATCGAGTTTGCTTCTGGTTGATTCAAAGTTTTGTCTACTCTGGCGTATGAGTGCTTTTCTCGATTTTATGATGTGAATTTTGATCCTCGTATAACTTTTTAGGATACGAGCTATATGTACCTCGAATTTCTACTTCATTTGCTAACGATTATAAAAATAAGGTTTCGACACTGAGTCCTTGCTGGGACTTTTTTTTGTAATTCTATAACTGTCCATTATTCTAACACCCTTACAAAGTATGTTAGATAAGAGGAACGCCATTGGTACGCTGAATTTGCATTAGTGGATGAACTGGAATATATACTGTCAACCTATTCTTATCTGCTTTGAAGAAATCGGTCAGTATGTCTTCCGCATGAGCAACTTTGGTGGAATTAAGCTATGTAAACCAAATTTTTTTGTTGGTCGAGTGTTATGATATTAGTTTAGTCTATCAAATTCTTCTTCTTCCTTTACTGTGCCAAGAACATTGTGATCTCGAAAGTATCACAACTTTCCCCCTTTTCTACTTCACACTAATAGTCCCCTTGTGAAGTACCTCGTGTTGACCTCAGAAGGAATCGTCCTGGTTTGGATAGTTCCGTGCGTGGGGCCAACCAAATGCGAACATCGTTGAGTTAATTTGACTTGCCATGCTTTTTGTTTCTTGGCGATCATGGCGGAGTTTTTCATATTATTGCCTTTTCGAAAGGTTTCTCTGGAGCTCTCCTTGGAATAAGACAACAGCAGTTGAACTGTTCTCTCTTTTTTTCTGAGGTGGCATTTTTGGCGTAAAGGGGTCTATTGATCTTGGTACTTCTAATGAAATCAAGTTTTTTACTCCTACTATCATACGATATACGAAGCACCTTCATCTCAGCGCCCGTCAACCAACTCTCATGCTTTCTGTATTTGTATTTGATTGATGGATGTAAAATCGCGGTTTAGAGTCTTGCCTTCAACTTAGGGGGAGTTTTGTCTATCATCTTGCAAGTTGAATGGGTCGTTCAATTTGACAGTAATATCTGGCCAACCATTTAAGTTTAGTTTAGAGGCAGGACTTTAAACTTAAATCTTAAATCTGGTAATAATTTTCGGAGTTGGTCTTTTTACAGTTGTCGTTTGATATACGCTCAGTTTTATTTGTCATTTCTTTGCAGAAGAATTGACGCCACACGAGCGCTGGGCACTGCGTATTTTCGCAAAGTTGTCTCGAAACGAAATTGCTGTTGACATCAATTTTAACATAATTTCGAGTTTTAAACTAAAACAAAAGAGTGTTTCCCATGTCTTTTCTTTTGTTATTAAAAAAACCTGTTTCCTCTTTTACAACAACGCAGAGTTTACAGGCAGAATTCTTCGTAGTTCTGGTTCTTATGGTCCCTAGAGTTGACAAGTAAATTTTTTTTTTTAGAAAATTAGGGCAGCAGGGATACTTTATCGAACAAGATGAATTCGTGGTCGCCTAGTCAAACCCAACAGATCAGAAGCGGGAATTTTGATTTAAAATGATCAAGGTTGTCAGTGGTGCTCTTCACTTAGTGCTGGACAAGAAGAAGAAAGATACTTTGAGCTGCGGGATCAATGGCAACAATAATCACTTTCAATTTCCCGATGAATATAATGACATATACAGAGTGTCCCGTAATTCGTGTTACATACTTTGGGATGTGATTCTTGGTCATATCTTAAGAAGAAAAATGCCGTTTCTCATTTTTGACACCACTTTAGGAAAATTTTAAAAAAGCTAACTTTGGTGTACTTTGACCTGCGTTAAATTCGATTTTTCTGTCAATACTGATGGTAAAGACCTAATTTGAAACTTAATTTTTTGTAGAAATAATAATCTTTAAATAAATAAATAAATAAATAAATAGGGTGGCGCAACAGAGCGAGGAGCCCCTGGGCCTAGCGCATTTCTCACAACCATGCCTTGTGAGGGAATGGAGGGGACCTAAAATTGTCTGCCGGTTCCGAACAACTAATTGAGAAAGCGCTTTTCATGGTAATGAATTTTCTAACGGATGACTTGCCAATTCCTCGCGAAAGGCGATACCCGCGGTAAAAAATTTTTTGCCACTGCTGGGATTCGAATCTCGAACCTCGAACCTCTGGGTTAGCAGGTGGACATGCTAACCATCACACCAACGGTACCACCATAACCTTTAAATCCGTATTTAAATTGGGCTCCTGTAGGCTAAGAGTTGCCAGATTTTCAATTTTAAATGGAGCTCAAATTTTTTCCCTTAGCAAAGTTTTGATTTTGAAGTAATTTTTTTTCAGAAAATGTCTTTTAAACATAGAGTTTCTTTGTTTTCAGCAGATGTAGGAAACAATAATAAAAATAAAACTCATTAATAAGTGCGCTTAAAAACTCCTATATTTTAAAATATAAAACAGATAAGAAATCTAATTTTGGGGTTTTTACGGATTTTTATTGCAACAGCTTGCAATGAGATTAGTTTTCCAAGAAATTATTATTTTAAGGTAATTTTTATGTGCACTGATGAAAAAGGTAAGGAGTGTATTTGACCTGCTACCAAAATCCTAATTGACTTACCTCTTCGCAGGGAGATTTGAGTTTGGGGTATGATTCAAATGTTGAATTTTCAAAACGTAAATAAATCGTATAAATGAATAAGAAAACAAATTTGTTCATCATTTTATCGAAATAAAAGTCACGATCGCAGTTTGATCAGAGAGCTTTTGGAAATGCCTTGATTTACGAAAGAAGAATACTCAGACAGAAGAAGAGCACAACGAAGATACCAGGAACTTTATCCTGAAATACGACTTCCTTCTTAATTTTTTTTTTTGAAATACCTTTTCAAGGCTTCGAGAAACTGGATCAGTATTAACTGCAAGACCTTACGCAGGAGTTGCAACCATAAGAAGAGTTTCGGTCAATGAATGAAGAAAAGTGAAGGAGAGTAATTTAAGAACTTGTTATAATTGTATTTGTATGGTCAAAACTTTGCTGACCTGTAGGAGCCGAATTTGAAGGATTATTATTTCCACAAAAAATTTAATCTAAAATTAGGTTTCTGCATTGACAGAGAAATCGAATTTAACATAGATCAGGGTACACCAAAGTTAGCCTTTTTTTAAATAGTCAAAAAGTGATGTAAAAGTTGAGAAACGGCCTTTACTGTAGAACAATTTTTTCTTATGAGATGACCAAGAATCACATTACAAAATATGTAACACGAATTATACACATACATATATGGGTTTTCCATGATTTAGTTTTTACTTATAGACTGGAAAACGGAACGATTTTGTAATGATCCATGATTTCTTTACCAAGCTGTAAAAAAAAGAGCAAAAAGGCTTTGATTACCACAGATTCTAAATCATGAAATTAAGAAGAAACCCTGATAATCAAATCGCTGATTTAACCCACTGTGAAAAAACTGGCCTTTCTTTTTCTTTTAACCTAATCCAGACTCGTCACGAGTTTATGAAATGAGATCAATTCAAATCAATTTATATCTTTTTTTCTTCCTGACAGTTATTTTGAACTTGTTGCCCGGTTGACTGGAATAATATGTCAAAAGTGGGTGCAAGTGTGTGTGTTTTTTTTTTATTGCAACAACCGAAATTGAAATTCTATTAACAGCGCATCTGACGGCGCAATCTTACCCACTTTTCAAACGAGTTTATCGTTTAATTTTTCCCGGGCCATAACACGTATCGCATTGCGGAATTCAGACTTTAACCGGCAGTAGTAAAGTAGTGTGAAGCAATCATATCCAAAATGATCGAATCGAGATGAACAAAACGAGTAACAAGTCTTGTTATTTACTTCCTTTCACTTAGTTCAGAAGGTGCACAATGTGTTAACTGTCAAGTGGGTTGATGTTGTTGAACCACTACTCTCATATTCATTTCATTTTATTTTCATTGAGTAAGAGCACCACCTGTACACAAGACGTATGTAGAATCTCGGAAACAACACATCTCTTATTTTTCTTTTATACGATTTTGTAAAGAGTTGAAGTTGAGTGAGGCCAGAACACTTTAGGGCACGGAAGGTCTGGTTTTAAGCTACCACTAACCGGTAGTCTACCAGGGGGTCAATTCCCGATCTGTGAAGCTGTGAAGTGAAAAAAAATATATCATTTCAGTTTTCATACAGTTTTTTCATTTTATCACTTCACGAATCCATTCTAAGCGATTCCGGATCTAAAAAGTACTAAAATGTTCTAAATGATAAATTCTGACAGTATTCTCTCATTTTCTCTCTCATTTCAATTGGATTCCAATTGGATTTTTCATCGTTTGAGTTTTGCGGCCATTTTTCATAATTGAATTTTTCACCGACTCATACGGCAATGAAAAGTAATTTATCATATGAAAAAAAATTGGCATTTGAGGTTGGATTTTCATTAATGGAGAATCGAATTTTCGGTGAAGCTGTGATAAATGTTTTCACTTCACAGCTTCACAGATCGGGAATTGACCCCCAGTTGTTTGATATATACAATAGTTTTTATTTGGCCGGAGCGAATTTTTGAACTCATTCATTGATAAGTCGTCCGTGGGCACACTCAGAGAATAGTGTAAGTCAAACCCGCTTAGCGGGATCAATTTGAAGTGAAACAGAAATTGGTATGAGACGTTTGGTGTGCATTCTGGTTGGGCAGTATTGTTCACGAATTAAGAATACGAGCTTGTATCGGACATGTCATCTGTCTTTTATGTCACGCGTCGTAATTTATAGCTGTTTCGTTAAATGGGACACGAAAACCATTTGAGTCTGGAACTAAATCAAACTGAATTTCAATAACAATTCCATTCGCATCGTAGTCCACTTCAATACTGCTATGAAATCTACTCACGTTGTGTCAGTTTAAAGTCATGCATAATTTTAACAAATGCAAAGCAATGAAATTGGTGTCAATAAAAAAGTAGGAACAAAGTTAAGAGAAAAAGAGATCATTGTTCAGCAGTTATTTCTTAACCTTTTGATGTAAAGCTTTTTTTAATTCAAGTTTCTAAGGTTCCAAAAGATCTCGACTTTTTGCGGTCCACTGAAGTTTCTTCTTTTTTGCATATTCTTTGACAGTAAGAGCCACGAGCAGTGTGATCTCGAAGGGATCTCAACTTCCCATCTCCCACTTATCCGCTTCTCACAAATGATCCGCACGTATGGTACGCCCGCTGTTTTATTGGCCCTAGGAGGCTGTTATGTGACTTGATCGCATAACTTTAAAGATGGCTATTGCACAAAATCTACTAGCTATTTCTTCGAATAAAGAAATAGAGAATAGTGTGGTGCAACAGAGCGAGGAGCTTTTCGACCAATCGTATTTCTCACAACTATGGAGGGGACCTTAAATTTTCAGCTGATTCCGAACGGCAAATTGAAAAAGCGCTCTTCATGACAATGAATTTACCATCGGAGGATTTGCCAATTCCTCGCGAAAGGCGATACCCGTGGTAAAATATTTTTGTTTCTGTTGGAATTAGAACCACGAACCTCCTGCTAAACAGGCATGCTAGCCAACATGTCGCAGGTACTACGATACTTCAATATATCCCAAGAAATAACCTAGTTCGGTCAATTATAAAGTTGAAGTTCAATATTGAAGTTGAAGTTGAAGAATACTGCCACAAACCGCATTGAGATGATATTAATTTTGAGATTGTTTAATTTCAACTAAATGAAATTTAAAATCAAAGTCATCACGAGTATAAACTAAAGACTTAACTCTTTTGTACTGAGAAGCTTTTTTGGAAATTCAGTTGAATAAAGGCAAACCCGCCTCAGAAATTTCCTAATATTCTTATCTGAATGGAGCTTCGCTTTACCTCTTTTATTTTTTTTTAGTGTAATCTTAAACATAAAGGAGTTCAACAGCTTTCTTAAGTCTTCCAAATAATGGTTTTGAAGAACTTTTTCAGTGTACTTAGTGGTAATATCCCGTATCACGCAGGCCTGAGTTTAATATTAGAAAATACGCAGCATAGCAATAAAAATCAGTGAAGTTTTTTTTTTTGATTTTTAATTTATTTTTAAATTCACATTTTTGGAAATCAGATTCAAAAGCTTTCTGGCAGTAACATGTAGTCGTCTTCATCTCCTAATTTTGTGGTTATCGCAGCATATTGCCGATAGAGTCTCTGTCTACAAAATTCATAAAACTCGATTTCTCTTGTAAAGTTTTTTCTTACTAATTCCCGCACTTCTTGGGTCACAGTTCTTTTCATTTTATTCTTGTTCACATTCGACAAATTATCGTATTCCACTACAACAAAAAAAGTAAAAATTGTTTTAATAATCAAAGCAGCTTCCCTGGTACAACTTGAACTTACAGTAGTAGGCAGCTTTGGCGTATTTAAAGAACTTTGGTATATAATGTTCTAGAACGGACAATGTAATATTTGTGTCTTCCCAGATTCCTACGACAGCGTATTCTTGCTCTACCACTCGCTTTGCTCGTTGGAGTGAACTGTTCGAATTAAAAGGTCTGCCAAGAAATATCGGTGAAGAATTTCGTTATAGCCTTTTTTTTCATTCGCTTTACTTACAAACATTTCTTTTTATCCTGACCACAGAAAAACAACATTTGTCTTCGATGATCTCCTACGCCGTTCACTTGATTCTGTACGAAACGGCAATACGGACTGTTGGTTTTCACGCAAGTTTCAAAGTCCATATCTAAAAACGTTTGATCGGGCACCTTGATAGCCTGATCGCCATGCTTTTTCTTCAAATCCTGATAGTATTCGTTGCGTCGGATGTAGTAGTGCCAGCTAATAACTCTTTCAATTGGATCTCTTACAAGATTGATGTAGATCGGCCGTGGAAGTGATAGATCTGTAAAATTAATATAAGCCACATGTTGGCTGTATGCATATGGTGGAGGTAAAAAATTAATTATATCATTGGCTAATGTATTCAGCATTGGGGCATCTAATGACACAGTTTCATGTATTTTGGGAGGATCCTTCGTGGTTATGAAATTGTTTATTCTTCCGAGACGTAGAATTAGCTCCATCAGTGATTGACTTCCACTTTTGGGTACACGATTGAACATAAGTATGTCAATTTCAGCTTTTTTTGTGTTGTTGAGATCGTTGTCAAGCGTTTCCTGTAGGTGTAGATTTGACAGTAAATGAATCAGATTACAAGATTGGTTTTGGGCCAACTGAAGTATGCTATGCATTCATTAGTGATTGAAGAATTTTTTAAAGAAATAAGTGTAGGAAAAGCAGAGTGACGGAAAGGATTCCAATGAATGGAGAAAAGTGGAAAATTGTTGTGAAAAACTCTGGAATGTATCGCGTGCATATCTCGCTATAGCCTGACGAGCCTACAGATGCAAGTTCTAATAAAAGACCTGATATAAGTGAGCTTTTTCGTTTTCCAACGCAGTTTTCATTTTTTTTTTGTTGGAGGTTTTTTTTAAAATACCAGCTGGAGCACTCAGACCTAAATACCGGTCCATTGTACTACCAGTTAGCAACCTTCTATTTGTCATAGCTTTCCAGATGTTCGGAGGAAAGCCAAAAGACGCTGCCATGATAAGGAGCCTAAGTTACCAGCTCTCACCATATCTGCGCCGAGTATCTGTAACCTTATGCGAGAAAAAGCAGGACATTCACAGAGTAAATGCTCTGCGGTGTCCTCATCTTCTCCACAAGATTAACAGAGTGTGGTGTCGCTTAAGCTCAGCACATTTAAATGTTTGGCAAAAGAGAAGTGCCCGCTGGTAACGCCAATAAGCTTTCTAAAGTCTTTTCTACTACGTGCTAGCAAAAATTTTGCAGTCTTCTTACTAACGTTGGGGAGCATACGCTTGGTTTGTCTGCATCTAATGGAGGCATGCCATTTACAATTGTGCTCTTCACAGATCCAATCGTTGATTGAAGCCCTCACTGAGGACGCTGGCAGACCTAGCGACGATTCAGGTTCTGAGAAAGCTGTCTGAGATCCCTGCTTAGCGAGTTCATTGGCGATCTCATTTCCAGTTATGCCGTGATGGCCCGGAACCCAAATGAGACTCAAGGAATTCAATCTTCCGACCGCATTCAGAGAGCTCTTGCATTCCTGGATCACTTTCGAAGTGGTTAGAGGGTTGAGAAGGGCTTAAGCACAGCTTGGCTGTCGCTGCAAACAAAGATACTTCTCCCCGTCCATCCATTGTTCGTTATGTGGCTCAAGGCCATTAGGATAGCATAATCCTCCGCATGGAAAACGGATGCGTATGATCCCAAAGATGAGTGCAGTCATTTTCAGTTTTTATTTAGTGGACGATATTTCCACATCTAGGCAGAAGGTCCTAGAGGTTACCTAGACCATTTTATATAATTATTAACTCCTAACTCTTTGACAAACCTTGATCAGATGATAAATTATGCCAATCGTTGGCCTGGTTCAGGAAGAAGTAAAAAGACCAAAAATTACATTCCAAGACTTTGTTTTAAAGGAGTGAGCTAAGCTTTTTCTCCTGAAGCATCCAGCGTCTTTAGGATTGAACATACTGAAGCTCCTGAGCTCTAGAAGGCAAATAGCTTGGTAAATGAAATCATAAGTTGGGTGGTGCAACAAAGCTCGACCAACCTAGGGGCCTTACGCTTTTCAAGGACATACTATTTAATGCTGATTCCGAACAGCTAAGTCCAAAAGCGCTTTTCATGGCAATTAGATTACTTTTGGAGAGCTTGACAATTCTTCGCAAGATGCGATACCCTTAAGAGAGCAATTGAAAGTCTTTGAGTTTTAAAACTTGAACTTCTCCGTAACAGGGAGTCTCAAAAGAAATTTGAATCTGACAAGACATTCTTGAAGGTTCTTTCAAAATTTGACTGTGAGACTTGATAGCTCAAAAATTGTTTGCTAAATTAACTTGAACTAAAATTTTAATGAGAGAACAGGGTATCAGCTTTTAAAAATACTTTAGTAGGTGGTAGTAAGTTGATTTTTAATTATTGTTTTTATCGAATTTATTCAATTTCTTATAAAACTGGCCCCATATTGACCATATGTTCTTAAAGCCTAATGTAGGTCTGAATGAAAGGCGTATACCAACAAATTGATAAAAGTGTAGACTTCTTCGAGCAAAATAAAAGGTTTTGGTAACCATCTTGACCGTGAATGAAGAATTTATTTTTAAAATACCTACAAATTTGGGTGTTTGAGGAACATTTTAGCTTTTAAATACAGATTTTTTCGCCACCACTCACCAAAACTCAAACACGGTCGCAGTTTGATAAAAACGTCACAAACTCTAACTTAATTCCTTAAAAAAAATGACTCGAATTTAGAAGACAATTAAATATATATTTAAATAATTGATTTAACACTAAATGATGGCAAACGGTCACTGGGCTCGAGCTGAGTACAGCAATCATACTTAACTAATTTAAATTTATCGCAATATACTGCTTATACAATCTCTGCTTGCAAAAGTGGTAAAATTCAATTTCATTCGACATATTACGGTTTAACAAATCTCTGATTTCTTGTGTGACTGGTGGTCTTGAAATATTCTTATTGACTTCCAAAGATTTTTTGCTCTCTAAAAAGAAAAAGAAAGCTTGATCAATGAAAAAGAAAAATATTCAAGTCCGGAAGATATCTTGCGGTCTTCCAAGCTCTTGCAAATGAATTCCTCATCAGAATTTCGTAACCTTACTTACTATGATACATCTCTGTGGCGCCTGTAAAAAACTTTGGAATATATTTTTCCAAAACAGTCAATGTTACATTGGTGTCCTCCCACGAGCCAACCACAGCGTAGTCCTTTTCAACTGTTCGTTTTGCCACTTGCATAGCATGGTACGAGTTGAACGGTCTACTCAGGTTTAAAATAAAATATCAAATTTGTTTACTATTGAGTGCTTATACTCACAAACAAACTTTATCATCCTGGCCACAGAAGAACAACATCTGCCTTCGATGATCGCGAAGGTTCTTCGTGCTATCTTGTGGATACACACACTCCGGGTCACTTTCTCGAAGACATTTTGTGAAATCCTTATTCAAAAATTCATCGGAAGGCATATAAGTATTGGGAAAGTGTTTCTTGCGATCAGCTATATACCAAGGTGCTCGAATGTAGTAAAACCAACTGACCAGTCTCTCAATGGGATCTCGAACTAGATTGACATAAATTGGCTTTGGGTAGTCCAGCTGAGTGAAGTTCAAATAAGCAATGTGTTTTGAATATGAAGCTGGCTCTTTGAGTTCCATAATTTCTTCAGCAATTTGATAGGCTCTATCCGGTGTTACCATAATCGTCTCCATTTGTGAGGGCTTATCGCGCACGAGTAGATAGCCGTTGGGCTCCGCTATGCGTTTCATCAATTGCATCAGGCTTTGGCTGCCAACTTTTGGCACACGATTGAAAAACAATATATCAACTTCAGCTTTCTGAGTGTTGTTCAGTTCGTGGGCGTTCAAAGTTTCAATCTGTTTTTACAAAAAGTTCGATACAATTTCAAGTGATTGATGCTCTGTTGAACTCATTATTGATTTCTGAGTAATTCAATTGGCTTAATGCGCGGATGGATATGTTGAACTAGTAACCATTTGAAAGTAATTTACACAAGAGCAGTTTGCTAAAGAGAGTTAAAATCTTTTCAATACAAGTAAATACTAACAGCACTTAATTTAATATGCCAGCGGCAGGGAGATACATATGTACACGATTCAACCGTTATGTTAGTTTTTTGTGCTTTTTGTAACACGTAGCTATCACTTAAAAGTTTCCTCTAACCCAAGAACCAACCGGCAAATATTTTTCCTTGAAAACACAGCTTCCGAGTGATGTTCAAAGAAAGTTCAATGATCTGCAAATTAACTTACCAAAAGCTTACATCTTTAAGGTCACAAAAAATGCCACAATATACAGACACAATCTATAAAGCCCTATAAAGTCCGAGCAGATATGAGATTCACCTCAAAAGTGCTTCAAAAGCCTTAACAGACGTTTACTTCAGCACGTTCACTTTAGTTCCTCAAATTTATCAATGTATTAGTTGAACAGATTTTTGATTTCAAGCCAAGATACACAGCCGATAGCAGCTTCAAGAACAGTTGTAGCAGAGATAAGCTTTTAATATCTACGTAGGTTTACGATGATTGGATGATTGATGAGTGATGACCCCAAAAGAAGATTCATTATGATGAAAAAAATGAGAAAAAAAAGAATGGTAGCCGAGCAGCATTCTATTCCACAATGGAGATAAAAGAATTGAAATTTCTTTTTTGTAAAAAGTAATTTTGTGATAGTAAAATGGTGGAAGACTAGATCTTACATGCTATGATCTAAAAGATGAAATACAAAGAAAAGATTTGAAATATCAATCACCAGCGTAGATTCGGCTACCAGTGCAACATTTCCTCGTTAGCTTAAGACCAATTTGTCGTATGATTTCAATGAATTCCCCTCAATGTAATGCAAAATAGAAAAACAATCAATAAAAAAGCTTACCTGTCCCGTGCTCTTGAGGTATTGATAGGTCCCGTGCAGTGTATTTATGTCATCTGAATGTCCTGAAAAAATGTAGTTGAAAATGAAGCACTTAAGGACAATTTTTTGTAAATTATTTAATTTTTGAAACAGAGTTCTTATCAAAATTTTTTAAATGTACTTTCTCAATAGAAGACAATGTTTTTGAAAACAGCTCACAAGTAAAAACGAGGATCTTTGTTGGATTTTAAATCAGTTCCTTCTTTTACTTGTATCACATAATCGTAGTAGAAAATGTTGGAACGTTACCGTTCAGAGGATGTCTCTGAAGTTGCCCAAAAAAAAAACAGAAACAAGTAACCATACAGCCAAAGAAAAAGCACATCAAAAGTTGATGGAAAAGAGAACAATTGCTAGTGCAACTTTCGGCCTTCAACGAGATTTTCAAGGAGAAGTGAGAAAAAAAAAATAGTTTTCAAAAAGAAAAAGAAACTGCGGGATGAGTGCTCTTTGGAGGAAATTGAGATATACTACAATCAGCGCTGCCACTTAATAGACGGTTGAGGGCAGTATATATGTGAAAAAAGCGCAGTAGATTCAACAAGAGCGCAGTAGATTTTAAAAAATATAACAAATAATACAAAAATGGAATTCAATCCATTTTATAAAAAAAAACAAGTTTTAAAAGGAACTCAGCAAAAACAAAATAAAATTTCAATCAACTTAATTCACAAAAAATCACATGTTAAAATGAACAATTATAAATGTCTCATAAATATTCGACTCAAAATTGACTTCATAAGCGAACTCAAGAGTTACAAAAAAAAAAAAAAACAAATACAATAAATTAAATTAACAAAAATCACAATTGGAGAATATATTGGTACTGGCACCTTCATGTTAAATAATTAGTTTCTTACGTATTTGCCATCGAATAGGTATTTTAAATTTTTTGAAAAAATCGATAATTCTTGGCGAATCTGAGGGAGACCAACAATTGCTTTTGGGATCCGTAAGCTCATTGGCTAAAATAATATTTTTATTTGTTGTGTTAATGTTGAAAAAGCGTTTGTGTTGTCAGTTTTTACCAAATTAACTAATGGAAATTTTCTTTCAGCAGCTGCACTAGTGTGGGGTAATGAGCAAAATAAAAGCATAAATTCTGAAAATTCTGCTTATACTAGCTCACCTAGCGCGTTTTATTTATTGTACTCGCTCTTAACCAACCTTTTTAATATGAGACGGATAATTGTAGGGAAGTTCTGCTTAAGATGACATACATACTACTTAAAAAACAGTCTTAAACACTCACTTTAGAAGAAAATTCATCGTTAACACAACTGACAAACAAAAATTTATTCGACTCAAAATCTTTCTCGATGTTCTAGTAGAAAAACAATCGCCAAATAAGAACATCTGCAACATGATGTTTGTTGCCATTGTAAAACTGTTAATTTGCGACTGTTCAAAAAAAAAAAAACTGTACCAGTTGTGGTTATTGAGTAAATGCAAGTATGTCATTTTGTCGGGTAACTATGTCATTTTAAGCAGATCTCCCCTATTTTTTCATAACATCACTTTTGCCTTAACATTGAATATTAAGTTTTCGACATTTTCATTTGAAAATGGAAACTCTTCCAAAATTGGTAAAATTATCTGCAAGTACTTTCCACTATTTGGCCCACATCGAAATTATTTAAGTCACTTAAATTTTTTTGTTGTTGAAGTCAAACCGTTTTGTAATTTGGATAGACAGTTCCTTGTAAAAATTTAACAGATTATTTTTAATTTCGATTATACCTCCCTCAAGAATATCATTTGAATTTAAATAATAAATTAGTGCCAAAGTACATGTCTGAAAGTGGCAAATACAGAGCAGAATCTTCAAAATTTACATTGAGGTAGAAATCTAGCATTACTTGATAAAGCAAATGAATTTTAGTTGATTCGCTCTGAAAAAGCTTATTGCTCTGGTTTACTAGATTTAGCACAAATGAAAAAAAAAGATACAGCTTATTTATCGGGTTCATAAAAAATTTAGCAATTTTTGTTACTGAACTTTGATTTTCGAACAATTGCAAATTGAAATAATATTGCTACGGTTGCCACTGCTCCAAAAGCCTGTTGATTCCATAGAAAGCCAACGTGTGGAAGATAAAACCAAAATACTATTGCTTCTCAAGATTCTTGAAACTCTTTCAATGCACCAATGCTAGGTTAATTAAAAATTCCTTAAATAGGAGCAGATTCGTTTTGCTGCGCATTTTGGCCTAAAGCTTGCAAACTTAAATGTTAAAAGGCAAGTGCAGATGGCCGAGCTTTTCAAGGCAGTTGGAGATCAGTCGGAAAACACCAGCTGATCTGCATGTTACGCTTACTTAGGGGACGGGTAGAGCTTGCTCAGCTCTGATGTTACGCTTACTTAATTAGGGAAGCATTATAGTTTGGGGTGAACCTGGGCCTCAACCAACATCCTTCGATGACGACTTCGATTTCGGGTAAGCTTTCTCCAGTTTTATTCTCTTAGTCGCTTGAGATCTTCTTGCACTTGAATACACCACCTAAGAAGAATTCTTCAGCTTCCGCAACTTTTTTGCAATGTGCTGTCGAAAATTCGCTGAGCCGGAGTGTTGGTCAGCTCTACATATTGCAGCCATTGTACTCTTCTAGCTATGCCCATGTCGCGGTATAGCTCATTCAGTTCGGTGTTAAATCATATGGTGGGAAGCAAGTATGCCCTATGAATGGAACTTAGAATCGTGTGCCCGCCGATCCTTAAAAAAGAAAACCTTTACAATTGCCCCAATTATAGAGGAATAAGCCTCCTTAACGTCGCGTATAAGGCGTATAAGGTCTTGTCTGCTATAATCTATAAACTCTGTAACCTCACGTCAACAATTTAATAAGCCTTTATCAATGTGGTTTTAAACCAGAAAAGTCCAAATGGACCAAATTTTCACGTAACGGCAGATTTTGGAAAGAAACCGAAAATACAATTTTATCGATTTCAAGACCGCATTCGACAGTATTCACAGAGACGAACCGAACAGAGCCACGCCACGTCAGGTTTCGGCATCCCTATAAGAAATGTGCTATGCAGGATGACTTTAGAAAGTCGAAGCTGATCTGCCAGGGTCGATAAAGAACTCACCGACACCTTTTTCGAAATCAAAGGTTTCACTTTCAACAAGGCAACAAACTGTCTGGCGATTTCTTTAACACCTGAGGCCGACAATATTAAAGTGATAAATAAATAAATAGGGTGGCGCATTAGAGCGAGAAGCCCCATGGCCTAGCGCATTTCTCATAATTATGTCTTGTGAAGAAATAAAGGGGACGCTTTTCATAGCGATGAATTTACTAATGGAGGACTTGCCAATTCCTCACGGGAGACGATACCCATGAAAAAACATTTTTCTCTGTTGGGATTTGAACCAGGAACCTTTGGGACATGCTAACCATCACGCCATGTTTAAACGTGATGTCTCTGGTGCTTTTGTGAGCACTGGAACATAAGCGGCAAAAATGGGATGTCAATGGGGGCAAAACGAAGTAAATGCTGGCACAAGGAAAGATAGGTGCAGTGCATTAAGGCCAGTGGAAATAAGACCCGCGGTTTTTAATTCCTCTTTGTTTTGGAAATAAACCCCACGGGGGTTATTTCCATGAAGAAATGGCAGTAAGAGCCGCGGGCCATAGTTCTTTTTTCTGCGAACTCTAATATCATTTCGTATTGGAAAGAAGTCACACCGTTTGCACTTTAATTTATTTTCAATGTGAATAAACTGGCACAGGGACGCAACTCGACTGACATAAGTTCAAGTTTTGATTGTGGACTATGACATACCAAAGAGGAACACACGCCATAAGAAATATCTATGGAACTATTCATCATATAGTATATGTCAAGTGCGGTCAGTTCGCGCGAATTTCTAAAGTTCAACCACAAGCCCGTATTACCCGGACGCAAATTTTGTTCGCTTCACTTTTTGCTCACGGATAACATAATGAAGCTAAAAGCGAAGCGAACAAAATTTTCTCAAGGGAGTATGGATGTGTGGTGTAAAAAAAAAAATTCGCGCGAATTTTTATTTTCACACCACACATCCATACTCCCTTGAGAAAATTTTTTTCGCTTCGCTTTTAGCTTCATTATTTTATCCGAATCGAAGCGAACCAAATTTCCCTTCGGATAGTACGGGCTTGTGGACGAACATAAAAGATTCACACGAACAGACCAGGAGATAGTATCTAAGAGCAAAACACACATTAAGAAAATAAATTAAGTAATTAAGTGCTTATAAGAAAGTGGACTGAGTTTCCATCATGCTTTGTCACGAAGTGGGAAACAGCGTGAGCTATGAATTCATATCCATTGCAATGTTTTTCGGTACCTCAAAATGTTTTTCCTTCAAATAAAAGGAAACCAGAATATATACATTTAGCGCATCCAATATGTTCTTAATCCTTTCTAAGAAGGAAAACTAATTTTTAGATCCCATATGCATTAGACTCATATAAATGCTGCTTCAAAATAGCAACAAAAGACATGGGCCTAAATTCTTTTTCTTTGGTGGGTCTTATTGCCTCTACAAAGTGGAAACAAAGCCCGTGGGTGTTATTTCCATTTTTTTGAGCAATAAGGGCCACGGGTCTTATTGCCTTGGGGCTTATTGCATTGCACCGGAAAGATAACTGCGACCAATCGGACAAAACGTCAGAATAGACAGACATAGCTTCGAGGTAGTACAGAACTTCTTCTACCTGTTGAATCCGCTATGGACACGGAAAACAATGTCAACTCTTGGCATTGGCAACCGTAGCTTTTTTGCGTTAAGAAGTCAATTGAGAAACATAACCCTCCCTATAGAAACACCGATATGATATGAGCAAATACAACAAGACTTTCCTGTGTGAGTACATAAATTCCCATTGAAGATTCATCAATGCAAATAGTTTTTTAAATATTAAGCAATTGCAACGTGATATAATCTAAAACTTTAGACACAGTAGAAATCCTTGAATGCGTTTTGCTCTATAGTTCCATTTAGCAATGAGTTGCATCGGAAAGTTGCTACCGGGGGCGATCATTAATAATAACTATTATTATTCCCAATCCTTTCATTAGTTATACGCACATTCAAAGGCAGATAAGACATCAAGTTCCTTCTTCACGCCGTTCGTTACCTGCATTCGAATGCGTTCCTCACTCTAAGTCTATGATGAATACACACTATCATCAGATACAAGGTAGACCATTCGATCTGAACATTGGTTAGTTATTTGTTCAACTTCCTTTCACTTTTTGCAATTAAAAGAGATACATCATTTCTCAAAAACAAAAAAAATCAACTCCTGGCTAACAATTAATCAAGATGCACTAATCCGGGCCAACAATTTTCCTCATTAAAACACACGAAATAAGCGATTTTTTTTCAATTAAAATTAACAAAAAACATAAACAAAAAACACTACTTTGGCAGGGATAATAAGGCAATAGATGATAAAATACACGCATCCAAACCGGAAAAGCCTTTTGATGAAAGTTTTATCTGTCATGGCTCGGTCGTTGTAAGAAAGTGATTGTGCCTTTAAGGAAAACTTTGCCGCCACCCTACAACCGGTGCAGTAACTTTCTTTTGCAGCGTGACAAAACCAGATCTCGGCATTGGTATCCGATGATGACGGCTAGGCGTGTACTGTTTGTATAATTTGTTATTTGCTGTCCGAAAGTGTCCATTAACGGATATTTGGTGCAGCAGCTATGGCATCGGTCTGGATATCTTAATCGTGAGCAGCTTATACTTTCGTTCCTCCAATTAAGGAAGTTTTTTCATTGACGTTTATATTGAAAGTTGGATATAAGAAATGGCTTATTAATCTGGGTTGGAATTTTTTTCTTCGATAAAGACATTGCCAAATCGGTTTGCTTTTTTTGTTGGATAAAGAAAAATGCTATCACCATATGCGAAAATATAGTCATTTGATGTCAATTTGGTTTTAGTGTGAATCAGCGAAAGTAATTGTGTCGAGTTTTGTTCCAATTTGTGAGTTCGCTCACACAAAAGTAATAATCATAAAGAAATGAAGATGACTTTTTTATTAAAAATGATTTTGGATTTTTGGTGGTTTGAAAATAGTTTTCTGTGTTTGTTTTATTTTGCCTGTTTCTTCCCTGCCGACCAAGTGATCATTTTTATCGTTTTATGCGAGTTGTTGCTTTTTTTTGCGCATATTTTATTTATTCATCTGCTATTTTGTCAAGGAATTTGGTCGGTATAATATGTCGTTCTTGCAACAGTAATTACCTAATCATAATGTTATACCCTTTCACTCAGTGATAGTATTTCACCAATTAAGTTATTAGCATTTTATAATATAGTTCAGTAGTTACATGATTTAGTGGTTTAGTAATTAAGTCCCGTTTTCTGGTGAAATTTACTACTTCAATAACTTTGGTAGAATTGTTTATGAAGTGTTGATCGTAATATCAATCTTTTTATAGCGGATAACACTCAATGAGCTCAAAAGAATTAGGACTTGGAGCAAATTAGGTGCTAATGCATTCTTCCGATTGCCGTTTTTTAACCGTCACGTAATATATCTATCTCTCTATAACATAACTACTTGCAAATTTTTTCTGTTCTCTACCCATGAATAGCATATTTGATTCTAATGTAGCGCGTAGCACTTTTAAATGAAATAACAAATAATAAAGAAAACTGGGGGCTTAATGCATTTCAATCGCCGAAAATGCTATGCCGACATAAGAAATACCTAGCTTTGAGGTAATATAGGACTTCTTTTTCCAAGGATTCGATATAGACACGGAAAACAACATCAGTGCGGCGATGCATGGTCTGAGTTGCGACATGAACATATCTAGAAATCGAAATTGTAGGCGAAATATGTTGGTTGAAGCTCAGGCTCACCCCAAATTGTAATGGCCACCTAAGTAAGTAAGCAAGTAGTCAAAATTGTAATTCTTCAACATAAAATCAATTTCAAAAATGGAAAAAGCTTCTACAATGCCACTTTGCCCTGCCTACATAACGATACTTTTTCCATTTAGGGGCGCCTATAGGCATATTTTTTGTCTGGGCACTGATTCAAGCGGAGTGCCAGAAATAAGGTTAAATAATTTAAATGATTTGGCAACTTGGTAAATGTAATGCTTTAACTTCTCACTATACAGGGTGTCCCGTAATTCGTTTTACATACTTTGGGATATGATTATTGGTCATATTCTAAGAAAAAAATTGTTCTACAGTAAAGTCAAAAGTTTCTCAAGTATGACATCACTTTTTGACAATTTAAAAAAAGTCTAACTTTGGTGTACCCTAACCTGTGTTAAATTCGATATCTCTGTCAATACAGATGATAGAGACCTTATCTTAGACTTAATTTTTTGTAGAAATAACAATTTTTAAGACTGTATTTAAGTTGAGCTTTCATAGGTTAAGGGTTGCCAGATTTTCAATTTTAATTGGTGTCCAAATTTTCTTCCCCAAACAAAGTTTTGACTTTGAGGTAATTTTTTCGCAGAAAATACCTGATAAACATAGAGTTTCTTTATTTTTTACAGATGAAAAAAAACAATAATAAAAAAAAAACTTAGTAATAAGTGCACTCAAATACCCTGCCTTTTTAAGATACTTGGAAAAAACTAAAACAGGTAAAAATTCTAATTTTGTCTTTTTTACGGTTTTTTATTGCAACAACTTGCAAAGGGAACAGTTTTCCAAGAACTTTTAGTAGTTTGTTATGTATTTTATACAAATACAATTATAAGAAGTCAAAGTGCCCTCCTTCGTTTTGAATCCATGCCAGAGCCCGTTTTTGGATTTCATTGTGGGTGTTTGCTGTCGATAACTCTTTACTTGTAGTCATGTAATCTTTGAAACTGTGTTAAAATTTGACTCCTGTAGGCTAAGGGTTGCCAGATTTTCAGTTAGGATAAAGTTCCTGGTATCCCTTGTTGTGCTTTTCTTCAATTTCCATTAAAAAACTCATACAAATAAAAAATAACTGCGTATTCTTCTCTCGTAAATGAAAGCATTTCAAAAAACTCTCTGATCAAACTGCAATCGTGACTTAATTTGACAAACTAATTAACAAATTTATTTTCTTATTCTTTTATACGACTTATTTACCTATTGAACATTCATACCCCAAATTTAAAGCAAACACCCACAATGAAATCCAAAAACGGACTCTGGCATGGATTCAAAACGAAGGAGGGCACTTTGAGCACTTCTTATAATTGTATTTGTATAAAATACATAACAAACTACTAAAAGTTCTTGGAAAACTGCTCCCTTTGCAAGTTGTTGCAATAAGAAACCGTAAAAAAGACAAAATTAGAATTTTTACCTGTTTTAGTTTTTTCCAAGTATCTTAAAAAGGCAGGGTTTTTGAGTGCACTTATTATTAAGTTTTTTTTTTATTATTGTTTTGTTCATCTGTAAAAAATAAAGAAACTCTATGTTTATCAGGTATTTTCTGCGAAAAAATTACCTCAAAGTCAAAACTTTGTTTGGGGAAGAAAATTTGGACACCACTTAAAATTGAAAATCTGGCAACCCTTAACCTATGAAAGCTCAACTTAAATACAGTCTTAAAGATTGTTATTTCTACAAAAAATTAAGTCTAAGATAAGGTCTCTATCATCTGTATTGACAGAGATATCGAATTTAACACAGGTTAGGGTACACCAAAGTTAGACTTTTTTTAAATTGTCAAAAAGTGATGTCATACTTGAGAAACTTTTGACTTTACTGTAGAACAATTTTTTTCTTAGAATATGACCAAGAATCATATCCTAAAGTATGTAAAACGAATTACGGGACACCCTGTATATAAAAAAAAAAGATTTTCTAAACACCAAGCTAATACTTCATCCTAGTCGTTTTAAAGTCGATACTCCAACTACATTTCGAACTCTAGACGGTAGATCGCTTATGAATAATACGAGTGTAAGGAGGAGAGGTCCCAAATATCTTCCTTGTGGAACGCCTGAATGATTAAGAATCTCTTTTGAAACCACTGTTGCAATTTTTACATATTGCACAGTGCGATTGGTCACATAATTCAGAATATTGTGTTGAACTGTGTCAAATACTTTGGAAAAGTCTGTATACATAGACAGCATAGACAGGGATTTCTGTAAAAAAATATTTCTCACATTTTTCCATTTCTTCAAAACTGAAAAAGATTTTCACGTAAAGTTTTCATTGTTCGACTCGGAATTAATCAGAGCATTCATTATTTAATAAAGCAATTTTATATTCAAAATTTTGGCTTTAAAAATTGGTTACTCAAAACCATTCAATAAATCACCTTGACTTAAAGAAAGAAAGCATGAGCTTTCAAAAAGACGTACGTTGTTTAGTTGATATTAAATACATTTGTTTTAAATTGTAATTTTTTTCTCTACAATTTCCAGAACCCTCCATTGACGATTTTTTTCTTGTTTCGACCAAATTCATCTATTTTGGGCTTTTGACGTATGTTATGCGAAACACCCTGTATATTGGATTTATCATCGATAATATTCACTTATCCTAAAAGTTATCGCTAGAAAAACTTATGACTAGGTTCAACTGTAACTTACGTGATTCAAGAAACTTCCCCATTAATATTGAATATAACAAATTTGAGCGTAATCGTTCAAACAATCAAATCTTTTTTGTGACGAATTAGTGACCAAATAATAAATCAGTAAGCAAGTACAGCAGGATTCCGAACAAAAAAAAACGTTATATAAATATTGGAGTGACCGTCAAGGGGTATAATTTCAAAAATCTCTTTCTGTTCTTTCCCTCTTATGCAAAGTAAATTGGCCCTATATTTCGAGTGAAGAAAAATTCAAATGTACTGTGCTCGCATGTAGAATTACTCTTAAAAGCCTGATTCACGAATAAAAAAGTATTGCATTATTAATTTTCAATAGGGCTATATTCACAAGAACCTAAAGCCAAACTACCAACATCAGTGATCGAGTGAATGAGTTTAAGTTTTAAGATGACAGCATACCTACGTGATCTCACGTATCGTTAAGCTATTAAAAAAAAAAAAAAAAAATTGGGGACGCCCCCCAGATTGGTTCTAAATCAGGGAAAAAATTTCCTAATTTCTTAAGAAGTCTTAGCTTTTAAAGGAAACAATAATAGTTTATAGCCTCTAAGAAAACAGTGGCGCCCTCTTTGCTTTTATACTTTCATACGGTATCATACGCATAATACCTACTATCATACCTATTATACGTATGAATGATCAAACATCCGCCATTTACGCAACACTGAACACAGAATATCGCCCCTGCTCTAGTAACAACCAGTATCAAAAATGGGTCAGGAAGAATTAGCGATAAAAATATGAAAAAAATAGAGAATTTTTTTTAAATTTTTTAGAATCGATTTAGGGGGCGTCGCACTTAGTTTTCGCAAAAAAGTAAAATAGGGACCACATCAATCAATTCGATTTCAGAGCTGTCCACTCCTGACTCCACTAAGTTATCAAATTTTAAGAATCAAGTAGTTTGTTCAAAGTAACCTTAACTGTAAATATTCGACTGATTTAGTGTTGCTAAACACTGAAAATTCTTCAGCACGGCACTAAAGACTCACCTTCAAACTAATTCCGTTTAATTTTTCTAGTTCCCTTGTGAATATTGCTTGGAACTTATTCGAAAAAGAAATTTTTGTGTACAGAAGCTCAGAAATCTTCCATTCAAGAAATCTGTTACGGATATAACAAGACTCCGTACTTGGGCCGATTCTTTTCAATATGTTTATGTCCTTGAAAATAATACCAATGTTGTCATATTTGCATATGGCACTGCGCTCTTTGCTTCAAGTAATCTCCATCAAGAAGTACTTAACTTATAAATTTAGAAAGTTCGCTAGACACCCTATTACATTTTTTCAACAAATGGAAAATAAAAGTTATTCTAATAATGTCAACTTATGTGGTTTACTAAATGTAGAAATCGAAGTTTTCTTTTCCAATCTATGCTTAAAATAAACTTCGTTGATATCCATTGGCCTGATCATTGTAAATACCTTCGAGTTTTATAAAAAGCTTACTTTTGAAAAACAAATATCTTTACAATCCACAAAATTAATCTGTTTGTTAAAATCTGATATATCCATCAATTTATCAATAGAAGGTCTAAACTAAGCATAGGTACATAGTAAAATTTTAATTTACAAAACTGTTTTCCCCACAATTGCTTGCCTATGGTACCTCAGTATGGTTTGACAGTGCTGAGCATAAAAAAGCTTATGTAGGCTGAATTTTTAATGAATGCTTAATTTCCCATGGTTTTATTCAACTAATAGGCTTTTAAATAAAACAAATGCCAGTTCAATGAAATCTGTTCTTTACAATCTACAAGGAAAGTTTTTGAAAGATATTCTTACTCTGATAATCAAATTTTATTTTATCTTTAACTTATATTAGTTGGTGTACAAGTTTTTTTTTTCATGTAGTGTTTTCCGTTAGACATTATATTTTTCTTGTAACGTTAAAAATGTTGTCATAAATTTATTAAAAAAATTAAAAACTATCATTTAATTAGTATTTATCGTATTATTAGAAACAAATGTCGGTTCTTCAAATTTCCTCGAGTACCTACAAAAGCATTACATTCGTTTCAATTTCCTTCTCATTGGAGAGGTTGTATTTTCATATTGAATTGCGAATAAAATTGAGCTGAACTCAACGTGAGCTGTAATTCAGGCCAGTTGCTTCAGTTGATCTTAAAACACGTCTTTTAAGAAATTTATTTTATTTCTTTTTAGATTCCTATTTTTCAATAAAAGTTCCAACTCCAGGACAAAAACATAAACAATAATAAAAACTTTTTTTGTTATTGTTCCAATTAATGCATTTGCCTTGTTCGAACTTTGCTGGCTTGCTTTTAAAATTGGTTGCCTATCTCTGTATCTCAACCTGCTTACTTTTCATACATGGTTATATTCCTTAAGGCGGGAGACCACTTTAGGTGCCAACAAAAAATATGTTTTTTTGAGATTTTTTTTACAAGGAATAAAGTAGCCCAATCATTTTCAAAATTAAGAGAAATGTTTATTAGAGCTGTCCAGTATTTTTAAAAAAGATATCTCTTCTATGACCAGCAAAATGGTGGCGTTATTGAAGTTTTCCGGACGCCTGTTTCCGGCGACATCGAAAACTGCTGTAGTTTTCACTCTGTTTTGGTTTATCTGAGAAAAATTTACCAAAGTTCATTCTTTTACTGACATAATTATTAAGGTGAAGGATCACCTATAAAATAATGAAAAAATGCAAAATTCGAATTTGGGGGCCTTTTTAATCCAAAATTTGAATTTTCGGCAGTTTTTTTCTCGAAATATATAAGAAATATATATAGGTATATCCGTTCAATTATTACTGAGAATAATCTCCCAAAATTTCATCTAAATCGGTCGCTTACTTTCTGAGCTACAACACGAGTAATTTTTGAAAAGTAGTTTGGGGATAAAGTAGTTTCACCGGGAGAAAATTCTTAACTGTAGTAACTTACGGATTGATCGGCGGCGGCGATTCTAGGCGTGTGCATCTATTCGATATTTTCAGTTTTCAATTGATCATAACATACTTTGGATTTTCAAAATATATAATGAAAAAAAAAAATTGATTTTTTGAAAAGTCTTAAAGTGGTCTCCTCCTTTAACAGAATGCTCCTTTTTTCCGGAAATTTTCTAGAAACTCAAAGGGTTGTGCATGAATTAATCTCGATGTTCATCAATACCAAACAAAAGGTAACGCAATCACTTGTCTCACATGAATTCAATTCGAATATATTCAACTTAAGACAAAAACAGGTGAGTGCCACGAGCCAAGACCTATGATACGATGCCACTCATGATGTGTGCACGCCATCATAATTCGTCAAAGTGAAGGTGAAAACTGAAATCATAATGAATCAAATAAGCACCTGTCCCAAACTTTCATTTCCAACAATCGCGCATCTCACTACTCATAAAGTTTAAATTCGAAAGGCACACACAGACACACAAGTCTGTCCCAACAACGCAAGATATTTGAAATTCACTTATCTTTTCCTTCCTAAAATTAAATCGAATTACACCTGAGCAGACCCAAGGCAGTGTGCTCTATTTATTCCAAAGACTGCATTTTTTCATATAACTTTGATTACTGTGAACCAAAGACCTCGACCTTAATATTGCCACCAGCAGGTAAATTACTTTAATGACAAGGGTCATGCTATTGTCTACAGGCTGAAAAATAATCACCCAGTGTCGATTCCGTCAAATAACATTACAAAAGAAAAAAAAAACATGAAAAACAAAAAACAAAACAACCGCATGCTACTTACCCAAAGACAAAAGCTCCATGGCACAAAAACACTTCAATCAATTTATACACAAGCACCGCCTTTGCTTTCGGATACTTTTGCATTCTTCAAGCTCTGCTAAGCTTCCGTGCATAAAAGACGGGCGAGCGTTCTTTTTTCTTATTACATGACGATGACGACGAGTACGTATACGTACTTCTTAAGGAGCTACAAAAAGAAATCGTTCAATCGTGCGGAAATCCATTTCATTCGTTATCGCTTCCCACTGTAGTCGATATGCCACCCCACCCTATTGTTGTTAATTCATCAGCATACACCACACCTGTCTATCATATTTCCTATTGTTTCGATTGATTTAGATTTGCCCCGCATAATAATGAACAAGGGTTCACAAGGTGAATTTCAGCAGTTGGATGAGTATGAGAAATTGAATTCATATTTTTTTGTTTTCTCATTTTCAAAAAAGAAGTAAAGTGATAAGTCTAAAGTATTGAGCAGTCATACATGGTTTTGATATGTGATTCGTATTTTTATATACATATGATGAAAACAATATTACGTCAAGTCATTCTCATCATATCTTTCAGACTCTACGCTTTTCATTGAGACTTCTCGAACCTGTGTGTTGCTTAAGGGTGATGGTGCGTATACCCGATAAATTAAGTAACAATTAACGATTACTCTGCACAACATAGTCTTTACTACTGATGGCACGCACATAGATCCAACAAGCTGATGTACAAGCAGCTGCTGAGACCTGTCATCAAGTACGGAAACCCAGCTTGATTCACCATCTCGAAGACCGCGATGAAGGATTTCGTCATTTTCGAAAGGAAGATTCTGAGACTCTGCACTTTCAACCACCAGCGCCAGAGACATTACAGTAACCAACCTCTGAAAATGACGCCTTTGGACCAATACGTCTTATCGACAGTATTGAAAATGGTTTCAAATATCAGCAACCACCCTAATCCCCTGGTGAGAAGGATGACCACTGAGGGCCGACACCCTGAGCCAAGATATTTAAGCGTGTTGCGCGCTTTGGACAAAGAAGTAATGCCAGCCAACAACGAAGCCCCTAGACCTGGCCGCACTTACACGGATGACAGACAATGAAAACTTTTGGAACTTGCAGAATTTTGAAATACATATTGAAAATGATCGTGCCAGTATTGTTATGGTCAGCATACCTGTCTGTTACCTAGGAAGTGCGAGGTGCGGAAACCAAAAACTGAACATCAACTGTTTTTTTCACGGCTATCGCCTTTCTTAAAGAATTGCCATCCTCTGAAAGTCATTTAATTACAATGAAAAACGCTTTCTCGATATGCCGTTCGAAACCAGCAAAAAAAGTTAGGTCCCCTGTGACTGAAGAACTTGTTCAAGCTCTTTTAAGACACCATGCATAATGTCGATTAGTTTTGACAACTTTGTCAACCACATAAGCTCGAAATAACGCACAAACACCAATGACGATTCGATTTCAGCTTCGATCTTGTTACGTTCGTGGTGCTTTGAGTTGATTTATCTTGTACATGAACCAATATTACGTTGAAGCTAAGACAACATTGTGATAAGATTTACTGGCCTTCTAGATATTAGAGGTTTGTTCGTTGAAGCTCTGGGGTTGCCCTAGGGTTGCCACAAAGCGTTTTTTGAGAAACCTAAATTCGCCCTGAATGTCAAATTGATTGTTTTTTGAGCTATAGGTTGTCCCCCAACTCGCCCTAGCTTTTTGCTGTGGCGATTTGAGGGCTGTCAAATGGCATGTATTTTTTTTTAATGACGGGGATGTGTGGTGGTTTGTGGCTCAGCGTTTTTTGAAGAGTGGAAACCCCATGTTTTTTTTTGACAACTCATAGGTCAACCCTGGGAAAAGTTCAACGAATGAAAAAATGCTTGTTAAGAAAACCACCCCTTCCCCATCTCTGTCTAAAATATGTTTTTATTTTTGACCAAGCCTGTTGAAAGTTCAGAGAAGTTGTGTAATTTTGAAACAACATACTCCACCCGACGAGACGCGGACGACTGACGTGACTAAACATGGGTAACTCAGCGCTGCGCTAGCGCAATGCGTTGACGCACTAACTGCGCTATGTGCGCTGATACACTTTTGCCTGCGCCAATAACTCAGTGGCGCAATTGCAACTCAATAGCAACACAACAACCAGATGCGATATACAACATAAAATTTACCCAAAAGCATTGCAAATTAAACTTCAAGCGCTTTCATACATACTCAGCCCCAGCACAGCCATAGCCAACACTCCAACAGCATCACACACAAGTTACAGGCAAAAATCATCCCTTAGCTCACACACAATACTACAGTAGTGTACTCGATAGCACAGCATTAAGAGAACAGAACCAAAGGCGCATTTGAGTTACAACTGCGCCAGTGTGTCTTTGCGCTATAGAAGAGTCAATAGCGCAATGATACACGCAGCGCAGTTGTAACTCAATGGCGCAATGATACACTAGCGCAGTTGTAACTCAATGGCGCAATGATACACTAGCGCAGTTGTAACTCAATGGCGCAATGATACACTAGCGCATTTGTAACTCAATAGCGCAATGATACACTAGCGCAGCTGTAACTCAATAGCGCAATGATACACTTATGGCGCAGTGATTGTGATACCACAGCGCAATTGAGACTCTTTACTCTTATCTATATTCTCTTCTTTAGAGAAGAGAAATCAAGATATTTTTTTGATAAGAATAATGAGTACTGAAAATAGTGGTGTTGGTCTGTTGGTTGGCTGATGGAAATGGATGCTTGTATCTTGTATGTTGTATCGCAGAAAAATCTCTTAATTTTATTTGTTTACATTGTTGTTTTTGTACAACTAGATATATCTTTAATAAACGAATGTAGCTGAATATAAAGTGGTGTTTTTAAAGTCAATTGTATGGGCGTTGGGCGGCTGGCGGCGGATGCAGTTGTGTGTGGTGTGTTTGAGGTTTACCCTCTTGGTTGTTATTTCTCTAATAAGCTACCAAGAAAGGGTGCAATGAAAAAATCGTTATGAAAAGGAACGCTTTATAAGATGTACCTATATTACGATTGAATTTGTAAGCATAGTAAGTATGTGTTGAAACTTGAAGTTTGTTAATACTTGTTGTGTTGCGTTATTGTGTAATGTGTATAGTTCTTGTCCCGAAAGGATAAAAGAGTTATTTTATCTGTTGCTGCAATTTTACACTGGATATATTCAGTCCAGAAAAATTGCGCCATAGCGCAATTGCGTTAACGCATTGCGTTGATACAGTATACTGCGCTTGAGTTAGTGTATCAGCGCACGATTTTTTGCTGCGTTACCCATGTTTAGACGTGACGCGACGTTGCGGTGGGCAATTTTATTTACTTAATTTCCCACATTTGAAACAAATCTATGTGAAATTCCTCTTACATGAAGTCAAGCTTTTTGCATATATAAACTTCGAAAGGAAAACAGCAACAGCATTTTAGATGGATGGATTGGAGCTTCAACTGATGAATGCTTGAAGCTGCCGTGTGATTAGATCTGGATGTTGTAACCCGAATTTTTCCTTCATTTTTCCGCAGTTTTTCTTTTCTGTTTTTTTTTTTTTTGTTTTCATTTAAGTTGAGTTGATTTTAATGGATGTGCGAGTATATTCTGGCGTGCAGAATTTAACGATGTCTGTAGCTTGTTCTATGTGTTTGTAGATATATATTAAAGGGTGTCAAGTACGGGAATAAATCACAATTTCCTTTGTTTGATAGGTTTAGTGTCTATAGATGGTTTATGCTTGTGTTCTATGATAATGAGTTGTTGACCTGGTTTGCTGTCTGTGCTGAACAGATACATTATAGAGCGTTAAAGGAATATTATGCAAATGACATTTCAGACTACAAAGGAATACACAATATTTGAGTACTTTTTGGATAGTACTAAAGGATGTTGTTATCGATGAAAAAAAAAAAATCGAAGCGGATATGATTTAGGAGATTACACTCAATTTGGCAATGGAGTGCAGAGTATTGAATGTTTGAACGACAATACGGAAGAAGTTGCAATGACGTTCAATTAAACGTTCAAAGTCAAGTTACTTTGGTGAAAAGTTGTTCTAAAATGGTCTTGTTAAATGGGAATAGCCATTTTCAAAGCAAAAGAAGATCGTTGTAAAAAATACAACGGTTTATGTGGGAAAACTAAATAACGGGGAGACATTGATAAAGAACTGTTTCAATTATTTAAACATCAGCATTATTTTGAAGTTTTTCCCACGGAATATTTGCAGACATTAGAAAAAATGCTTTCATAGAGAAGATTAATGAACAATGAGTGACCCAACTCGCTCCCTTTACTAAAGCTATTAGAACTTTGAACTTAGAGAACCTAAAGTAACCTTTTTTCTTATAAGCCCCCTTGAGAAACTTTGTGAGGTTGAAGAAACAATTGAACCTTCAAAACAACGAAGAAAATATATGTATATGTACAGCTTTTCTTGTGGAAGTAGTAATAATTGCTGCGAAAAATTATGTGGAAAACTGTCAACGTTTTAAATCGACTCATAGTTTGCTTTGTGGAATCGCAAATATTTACAAGTAACTTTGTTGAAGAAAAAATTTTATATATTTAAATTGATATGGCTCACATATAAATAAAATACAATTTTGACTCAACAGCTCGGGGACAGTCATTATGGCTTTCAAATATTCTATCAACTACTTACTTCTGAAAATACCGCGCGGTATGGTTTTTGAAGTAAGACTGGTGGAATTTTAAAATTTGAAGATATGAGGAAAGAGAAACTTGAAGAAATCTGGGGTGTCCAAAAAACGAAGTGGTGAGGTTCTTAATACCAAAGTATGCTATGGTCTATGGATGCCTGGTATACGACACCAACAAATAGGGCCGAACAAACCATCTATAGAAGACGTGGAAAAGCACAGAGCGTCAAGGCTTGGGCGCACGAATAACAAAAATTATTGGTAACAATTAAGCCATCAGCCAAAAGAAAAATTCGAAAAGCCCAAACAGCAGTAAGGAAAGGTTTTTTTTGAGGCACTCGCCGTTTTGTGGAGAATTTTTTTTCGAACTTTTCCATAGTTTTGACTATACTGTCATTATTCTCGATTAATAGTATTTTGTTTCCGATTGCTAGAAGGGTTGAAATCAAGGGTATGGTCACATGCCAATTTCCAGAGACTCCTCGTTTCATTAACTGAAATTGTTGGGCCATGTAGAGCGGATGGACCCAAACGCAGGGGAATCGCGGAAGGGGAAGACCTCGTATTAGGTGGCGCAATCAAGTGGGCGAAGTGTAAATCTGGAATGAGCTCGCCCGAAATCGAAGTCGTTATAGAAGGATGTTGGTTGAGGCCCAGGTTCACCCCGAACTGTAATGCCCACCTTAGTAAGTGAGTAGATGAGAATACACCTTCAGGGTTGAATTCTTGCAATGCGTATACACTAAATTCGCTTTGAACAAAAACCAAAATATGCTAGTTTGTGTTTTGAATTTTTGGCTGAATTCCGGTCGAAAAATTTCTGACTGGATTTGTGTTTTATTTTCAGCTAACAACGGAGAAATCTAGTCAAATCTGACTGGAAAACAGTCATAATGACAAAAGTGCTTGTAGGTAGTCGATCATAAAGCATTTCAAGTTCACGAAGCGTTTCTCGAACATAGCCACGTTTCTTAAAAGAAATCTGAACTACTTGATTGTGACGTGAGATGGCAATCCAAATTAATAGGGCCCCTACACTACGCAAACATGTTTGCAATTGTTTATTCATCTTTACTCCTTGAAAATTGACACGTGTTTGAGCAAAATTCACCACACACGACTCAAACATGTTTGCGCAAACACGGAAAATTCAAAATTTTTAGAATTTGTTCAAACGGTTTGCGCAAACACTCAACATCGCTACACACTTCTCAAACAGTTTGCACAAACATTTTTACAAAAACAAAATACATATGTTTGCGCAAACGGTTTGAGTAGTGTAGGGGCCCTATAAGATAACTCACAAATCGCATGGCCGATGACAAAATGACTGACAGTTAAATCAGTGCTCCAACTTCCTCAAAAACTCACTTTGGAAAAATCAAATTTGGAATTTAATCAACTTACAAAATTCGGCACTATATTGAGAGCCATGTTTTTTTTTTTTGCAAATAATCAATGCTCTTACCTGACTCAAATTTCAGTATGCTAAATTTTGGAAAAAAATTGTATTTAAAAAAAATTGAATTTCTCTTGCATATCATGAGACATGACTGTCAAGCCTATTATTCAAATCCTTTTGTTCATACCAACGTTAACACTGAGCAAAATAAGACAAAAAAAAATTTGACGCCAAAAGAAAGTGAAAAAGATTACAAAAAAGTGACAGCTGCAAAAAAGTGTTCAGATGCAAATCGTGCCATTTCGCTTTGTTATTTTTTTTAACAACTTTTCATCATATTCTTGCCTTTTGGCATTACGAGCATCGCGATCACGAAGAGATCACAGCTCTATCTTCACACTATTGATTCGATGGAGTACGCCAAATCACTTGGCATCACTGATGCATTTATCAGTTGGTAATCCAATCGAGTGCATTTATCAGTTGGTAATCCAATCGAGTGCAAAGAAGTCACACATCACCAATGAAAGGGCTTAACTTTGAAATATGATCAGATGTTTTTTTTAGTTTTATAAGGGTATTGTCTCACGCGATGAATTGATCAATCCTTTTAGAATTAGGGGTAATCGGGGCTAGTTGGCTCAAGGGGCAAGTAGACTAACCGCCAATGACTTCAAAAGAAAACCATTTCTTTCAAGCTTATTCTACTTGTTACATCGAGCACACCTGCTTGCTGAGCCTCATATTGTCTTTCGTTGATGTCGGACATCGTTCGGGTATTATCCCCAAAAAAGAAGTTAATGTGTTCGTCAGTAATTTTTTGTTTCCTTTTCTTTTTCTTCTTTGTTATGAGTGTTTGAAGTCCTCAAGAACAGCTCCGATTTTGATGATTTTTGTTTTAAAAATTTTGTTTTTTTATATTATTTAAAATCAGAAACCTTTTGGAGCGGGGACGGAACTATTTATATTGTTTAAACAATATATGTGATATTTGGTGTACCCTGACCTGTGTTAAATTCGATTTCTCTGTAAATGCTGATGATAGAGACCTAATTTTAGACTTAATTTTTTGTTGAAATAATAATCTTTAAAACTGCATTTAAGTTGGGCTCGTATAGGCTTAGGGTTGCCAGATTTTCAATTTTAAATGGTGAGCAAGTTTTCTTCCCCAAGCAAACTTTTGACTTTGAGGTCTTTTTTTCAGAAAACGCCCGGTAAACATAAGGTTTCTTTATTTTTAACAGATGAACAAATCAATAATAAAAAAAACTCAATAATATGGGCACTCAAAAACCCATACATTATAAAAAAAAAGATTTTTAGCTTTGAAGTTTGTTTGAATAAGACAATAATATGTGCACTTTTAGTAGTTTTTAATGTACATATATCTTTAAGAACAGGTCTGATTTTGATGAATTTTATTTTTTTAATTTTGTTATTTTATATTATTTAAAATCAGAGATGTCTTAGAGCGGGGACGGAAATATTTATATTTTTTAAACAATATCAACGACATTTATATAAAAAACTCAGTTTGGTGTCTATTTTTTTGTAAAAAAAAGTCTCCATATAATGATCTTGTTATAACAAATAGTTGTTTACATTTTCACTGCTTACTTCACTCAGTATTCATTTACTTTTTGGAGTAACTGCTCGCTTCCTCAAGTTTTAAGTAGTAATTTTTTTACAGTGCATTATTATCAGTGTGAACTATTTATAGCAAAAACAATTTTTATCGGAGTGAATAGTGTATATCAGCATAATGCTTTGCTTATTTTGGATGACATGGGGGGTAGGGGGGCCAAGATGATGATTACGTCATCGGGAGTTTTTTTTATTTAAAACTGAAAATCGGTGAATTTTGTATAAAGTCACTGGTGGAAATTAAACTCAAGGTGGTAGTAGTGAGATTTTGTGGCAATGGTGAAATGGTGACGTATGCACAAGTTTGCCCCCTATTTATTTTCTCCTCTGAGTGCTCGCTTAAGAGCCGAGTAGGGGAATTCCCGCGATCTATTCACTTGTCTAAATTTGCTCTTCCAGTTCCAGTATACTGTCTTGTTTATATACTCTAGCGAGTAGACGTATTGTAAGCATAGCAAAGCAAGTAAACATTTGTGTAAAATATAATATTCAAAAAAAAAAAAAACATTAATTGAAAAATGTTTACGTAAGCATGGGGGGAGGGGGTATGTGCTTTGCTTACTTTTGCTGACAAGGGGGGTGCTTACGTAATACTTGAACGACCCCTTACCTATACTCTCTTAAATTGAATTAGTAAATAGTAACTTAACATCAGTAACTATTAATTAAGGACGTCAGAACCGAGTGCATTACTGAACCTCAATAAAAATTTATTGAAAAAATTACTGTAATTTACTGATGAATCCATTAAAAATTATTAATGATGTCAGTAAAAGTTTTTTTAATTCTGAATTGTTCAAATATTTATTTTTATAGGAGCAAGAACAATAAGGCGCTGTAGATTCTACAGAGAACGTTGGCTGTATTTGCGAACTGGGTGAAAATATAAATGTTCCAAGTACCTAAACTCAAGTTCAGGAAAAATTGACTGAAGTGACTCGGGGACTGCCAACATTGAGAACAACAGCAATACAATTTTTTTTTTGTGCATAAATATCACAGATATTGTTTAAATGAGGACGCTGGTCTAGAACGTGAAAAATGGACATAATTTATGAATTTTTTGTGACTCAACAAAAAAATCAATCAAAAATCTGTGAATGAGGTTTTATAACTTAGGTTTCAATATACAAGTACAAATTTTTAGTTTCTCTATAACAACAACAAGAGACGTACGAAGGTTTTTTTCGATATTTTATTTTTTCGCGAAATGGTGCACGTTTGAACAAAACATTGAAATTTTCACTATAAGAAACGTCAAAATTGATGGTAAAAAAAAACTATGCAATATTTAAAAAAAATCTAATGTACGTCTCAGAAGAAAGATATTTTGAATGTACTGTCAAAATTTCGTAAAGATCTGTGAAGATTTGCTCGAGTTATGTCTTCAGCCAGTTCAAAAAAAAGATTTCGAGAAAAACGCGTTTAAAGTTTTAAGTACTATGAAATCGTATGGCATATCTGAGAGGAACTGCCGCAGAATGGAAAGTTTGGGCATTTAGACACTTTTGCCGGCATCCATCCTTTGGTATGTTATTTTTAAGACCCTAAAGTAGCTTTTAAGACAAAAAAAAATTCAAAATTCTAGACCACCTTCCCCCCCTCAAACAAGGTAAAAAGTTCCGTCCCCGCTCTGAAAGGTTTCTGATTTTTAAGAATATAAAAAAACAAAATTTATAAAACAAAAATCATCAAAATCGGAGCTGTTCTTGAGGACTTCCGAAGATTGCCTGTTTTATGTCTTCATTGACTCCACTAATTCCTTGGAAAAAGAGTACACATACTGTTGCTATTTTTAACAGCTGGTAGTTGTATTGATTTCAGAGTACCAAAAAAAGCCGTTGAGTGCTGAAGGACCGAAAGGGGTAAGTTGACTAATTTTTTTCGGGGTAGGTTGACTCATCTTTTTTTGGTTGTCAAAAAAAATTATGACATTATGTGCGGAAAACCGCGAGAGCGCGAGAGCGCAAAGTTTTTAGTTTGTTATACCACACGATATGGCTTTCATTTGTTTATTTAACTTAACCACAAGGCGTGTACTTTGTTTGTTAACATAATTTATTTTTTTTTAATCATTTTTTCGAATCTAGTTTTTGCGAAGTGTATCTATCTAATATATAAAATTTTCATGTCACAATGTTAGCCAGCCCCGGATCTTCATTTTTTTAAAGGCGGGGCAAATAGTGAAAAATGCCGCCCCCACCAATTTATATTTGCTTTTACCTTTATAATCCTTATTATTTCAGCTATCAGATCTTCACTAATTGACTGACAACTGGGCACAAGCCTTTCAGAAAAAATACTTAATCCGCTGTTTTTTTCTGTTTTAATACTATTTATTTACAGATATGTAGAATCTATATTTTATACACAGGACAGGATAGGACTTAAAAAAAAATGTTTATAATAAAGACAAAATCAAATTTACTATTGTATTCATCATTTGCAATTACAATTTTACTTTTCGAGCTTTTTGTTCAGCTAATAAATCTATGACCTTATCATAATTCGATTCGTGTGCGATTCGATTTTCTATCGCTAAGATTGCTAGACTGGATAAGCGTTCCTGGCTCATAGATGATCGCAAATAATTTTTAATTAGTTTTAGTTTGCTTAAACTTCGCTCACAGCTTGCGGATGTAGTTGGAAGCGTAGAGTAAATTCGCAAGGCAACACAAATATTTTGAAAAGCATCCTGCAAATCATGCGCATCTTTTGCAGGAGATAGAAACCGTTAGTTCTTCAATTGACATATTCAAAATATTAGAGCCATTAAGAAAAGCGAAGTTCATATTCAGCATGGTAGCACAATCAAACCTCTTTTTAATTTCTGATATGATTCGATCAAACACCATCATTATTTCTGTAGAAAAGAGTTGAACAGTTTTGAGTGTTTGTAATTCATCTTCACATATCTCATCGAAATGTTTTTCATGTTTCGGAATTCGTTTGTTTTGCAAGATAGGGTCAACACCACCTTTTTCAGCCACTTCTCTAGCCTCATTTATCCAATACTCCATTGGATTTCGTCTCATTTTTTGTAAAGTTTTGAGCAGACCATCCATTAGTGCGACGGAACGGGCAAGGATTATATCTTCTTTCTGAATCTCAATATTCACTTGATTGATTTCGCGGAGAATATTCGCCCAAATGGTTAAATTGAGAATGAATTTAAAATTCTTTATAGCTGTTAAGATATTATCTGCCTCGTACTTAGATTCTGGTGCGAGCGAATTTCGAACTTGTTTTTGCCGCCCCCTAAGCTTGCCGCCCGGGGCACGTGCCCCGGTCTGCCCCCCCCCTAGATCCGGGGCTGATGTTAGCTACCGCTCTCCTCCGAAACGGCTTTACCGATTTTTACCAAATTTTATATGTATATTCAGTAGGTCTGAGAATCGGCTACTATCTATTTTGCAAACCCGTAAGTGATAAGGGCGATCTACCCTTAACATTGTTTTTTTAATTTACACTCTAATGCGAGAATTTAATATAGATTTTAGAGTCTCAGTGTAAATGTCACTATGTTCTCAAGTAAATTTATTATTAACTGGGTGTGCCAGCGATTTCACAACCGATTGACATGAAATAAAAACTAAACGTCAAGTGAAGCTATACAACTACTGAAATCCCTATCTAGATAGGATAAGGCGTTTCTGAGATTAGCGTGCACAAACAAACAAACTGTTACGTTTTTATTATATGTATATAATCGTTTATTCCTATTTTATAGGAGTTCGCATGATTATTGTATTAAGTGATTATTATAACCTCAAAAGTACTCAACACCTGTCACGAGCTCCCGCAAACAACGGCTAGGTATTGTGTTGTAAGTATAAATTATTCTTATTCAATCAATCGAAAATTTTGTTGGAAATGGTGATAAAAAAGTTCGGTGAAAGTTAGATTTTTATTACATTCGGGCAATTTGAGTTTTTGTTGACTTATAAGAGCTGTAACTTTCACACAATTTTACTGGGTCGGAAAGGGAACCGGAACGGGAACGGGAACTCTAAAACTTCTGAGCCGATACCTAAAACTAGGCATTAGGATATTACATTATATCTCCAACATAGACTATATTTCATGACCATATTCCCGCGGAAACGGAAAACTTGAAACTTTCAGGCTTAAAGTTAGCCAAGCTGGTGTTTCTTACAAGTTTTCTTTTCTTGGCTGCTTTGTGTGAACAACGCTTTGAATAAGTTAGAGGTTAGACCCGAGCAACGCCGGGCGGGTCAGCTAGTTTATTTATAATTTTAAGTTTCAAATAAAATTCTATTTGCTTATAGTTTTAGTACCAAAAAGCTGGAAACATGAATATAGTCGACTAACCCCAAAGCCTTGGCCAACTTACCCCGGTTTTGGCTAGTTGACCAACTTGAGGTCGTTTTGTAAAATTTAGAAAAAAATGTTTTAGTATAAACAATTTTAAGAAGACATTTTTTTTTTAAAGGAAAAATAATGTTTTATAAAATGGTTATTTTTACTTTTTGATATCTCTGTTAGTTTCTTTTTTTTTTTTTAAATAAGAAAATTTATAGTCTACTAACCCCGGTCTCCCCTGCTCTCCAAAAAAAAGTTCCACACAAATTTGTAAGTCCCCTCAATATCTTACATGGTATGGTTCAGTGGAATGGGCCACGCACAGCTTACCTTGAGCTGTGCCACCTAATTTATTTGTTTATTTTTTTCAATTCAAACACCAACGTAGGGGGTATAAATTGCTCTTTTCAGGAGTTTTTATATGGTGATGCATATCTGATTCAATTGTTTTTCAATGTTGTCAAAATTATAAAAGTTTGATTGTTAAAAAACCGATCTTAAATGATTTCACTTGAATCCAAATACCACACCTGAATTGAGTGTCGCTTATCATCAAAACTGCTTGAAATTGGAAAAAGTTACTCCTCCAAAGAACTCCACACAATCTGATATAAAGTTTATATAATTGCCCTTTTTTTTACAAAGCAATAAGATGGTGTCATTCAACAAAAAATCATCCGAGCTAATAAAAATCTAAGCAGAAACTACATTTATAGCACTTGTCGGCTTACAAAATCGTTAAGATCAACCAATTCATAAAACACAAGTTAATTTAAAATCCATCAAAATGACACAATTTATTTATGCTTTTGTGTGTGTTCAATGTTGTCTGCTACTGGCTGGTGGCTGGGTTATTATATTAGTAGCTACTCATCATGTTTTATGGAGCATTTAAAAAACCATGAACGTATCTAGGGCTTTAGGGATGTTCGTTCGACAGACAGGGAATCCTTCCTTCCTAAAAAAAAGGAAGGGATTTGATTTGATTGAAATGATGCTGCTTTGATGATTATAAATATTTTCATATGTACTTAAATATGTTCAATGGTTTTTACCCTCAAAAGATAATAATTTACGAACAACGTGTGTGCCTACAAGACGCACATCAACAACATTTGCTTATTAAAAACTCTTTGAACTCTTTGAAGTTTTTCCACCTCTCTCTTGGTCTTTCTTTTCCCTCGCATATTCTAGGTTCGGGAAAAGGACGATTGTGGAAAATGAAGTATCTTTGATTTCTAAGGGTTTGTAGTACTTTTCTGAGAAAATCATCCCTTCGGAAAAAGATAAGTCTGTTAACAAATAACACATTCTTTTCGTAGAAAAAAAAGATTCCATATCAAACAGAGCAAGCATTTTATCATCAAACGGTTCCTAACCTGTGCTTTGCTATGTAGCAATTTTTCATTATTTATGATTTGAATGATTAAATTTCTAAGTGGGCTGAATTTTCTTTCCTTTGCTATATTGGTTTTCAATTCATGGATATATGTAGGTACTTATCATGTGTGCAGAGCATATTATTTCAATTTCCAATTTCACAACTGTTTAATTTCAATTGCTAGTCATTGAAAATGCATCAGCCAAGTAGTTGCTCATTGTGGTTGGAAGGATGATGTTAAAACAGAAATGCACTTGCAATACAATGTTGAAATGTAAAATATTTTCAATTGCAATTACATTCCGAGCCCTTTCGCATTAATTGTGTGGAAAAGTGCACTTCAGTGATTCATGATGACCTATTTTGAAAGTGGTATAAATGATTTTGTTTTATCGAAATAAGAGATCCTTTCAACAGTTATCAGTTACCAGGAATATTGTTCCAAGAAATTGTTTCAGCTTTAAATTGGAAATGAGTATGGAAAAATGGGTTGGAGAATCAAGAAAGGAGTTTTATTTTTAAAAAGTTCCTTGTACGGTTCAATCTGAATCGTTTGAAATTTCATTTTCTTATTCAATTTAATAAAAATCATGGTTATCCTTAGGACTTTAGTGGTTTTGCCTTTCCAGTTTGTACATACAAACAAAAATTACTAAGGTACTAAGACTGATAAGTTATTTGAAAAAAATCACGCTCCTTGCCCTCAATCAGTTGTACAATCGGCAGACAATTTTAGACTTTTAGACTTGAAACCCCACGGATGTAATTTGTTGTGGAACTTTATTACTCATTTTATCGTTCAGTATACTCTCCCCCATTTAGCATCTCAATCAAAGTGCTACATTGTTTGTTGGAAAGTGCAAATCATTTGTGGAAGAATAACGTTTATATAGAGGCCATAGGCTGAGTTATTTTAAATTGGTTTCCTGGGAACGATAACAGTTCTTACGAATCAACTTTACCCATTTATTTATTAGTCTTAAACAACAGTTTCTCGTAATAGAAATTCCCTTACACCAAGAGTTGGTTAGATGAACATGTAGTATTCACCTTCACGCTAAAACTTATTGCAAGATAAACCTGGCGAAGCATGAAATTCAATTGGAAGATTCATTCAAGCGAAAAGTTGTTGATAGCCTAAGGGCTATACATGGCCAATCTATAGAAGGTTCACAGATACATCTATATTCACATTTAGGATTGTTCCAATTTGGTTGAGATATTTGTGGTAAATAAAGACACCATTGTGAACTAAAGCACACCCAAACACCTCCCAATGATTGAAGTATTAATTAACACAAACAATCAAGAGAAAAAATATACGTCGGTCGGTGTCGGCTTCGGTCGGTCGTAATGGCAAGCATAATGAATTCCATTATATTTCCCATTTTCACATTGCCAAGATCATGTCATTGTGGTAAATGATCTTGACAATGCACGTACTTCAAAGATTCATTATTGATGGCGATGTTGATGGCGCGCAGTCACACAGCAAATATCTCGCACATCTTGGCGTGTTTCCATTTTAGATTTCAATTCATTGCAGAGTGAGAGGATGAAGACTCAATACTTCACAAGAAGCGCATCTTCATTCAAAGCCAATGTGTCTTGTGTGTAGTCTGCTGTGGTAATAGGATTTTGTAGAGTTTTGTTGTTGTTGCAAGATACTTGGCAACTGTGGATTAAATTGGTTTTAGTACCCAATTGCGCTCGTGACCTGGATGTATCGTCCGCAAAGCGTATGACTCTGCTTTTAACTGAAACTGAGTTTATATGGAATTATCTAACACTGAACTTGCACTTGAAGATGGGTATATACGATTGTCAATAACGTCCATTCCGTGAGATGTTGCTTGTAAGACTTTAGGACTTATTGAGCCATAAGACAAGACAATAGGTTACTTTTGTAAGGTGTTTGCATTAGTTTATGGGGTTTGTAGTGACAAACAGGTAATTCATAGTCAAAATGATAAATGCATTTTAGTTGGCCTTGATGTTTATGCTGTCTCAGAAGAACAATTTAACCAAAATACATGGAAATTACTTGTAACCAATATTTGTTTTTGTTAAGCTTTTTATTGAAAACAATTTTTGTCGACCAGCCACGAAGCCTAATATAAGGATCAAAATTAGAGACATTCTATGCACTCCTTTATTTATAATAAACGCACACATTAAGGGGTTATGACTGCTTTTAAACTTTTGTGAGTCGTAATGCAGGGGAAATACAAAGCCAGGTAAAGTATTCCACATTCGGGTGGTGCGACTGAAGTACGAATCTCTACACTTGACTGTACGCCCGAAATTGGGCTCAAGGTAAAACTGATGAGCATTTCTAGCTAGGCGGGTGTTGGGGCTAAATTGTTTCAGGGGAGGAATGCAACTGGCTAGGGCACTGTATTCACATACAGAACGATAAAAAAGAGAGATAGGTAACGTTTAGACGATGTTCAAGAGGATCAATCGATTCTACGATTGAACTATCACCTATCAACGCCCCATTTTGTACCCTATCAAGTAGGTGCAATTATGTTTGAGCAGCACTTGATCAGATATAGGAGTTATACTCCAGTTTTGGGCGGATGAAGGCCTTATAAATTGTAGCCAGATCAGAAGGGTTGAAGAATTTCCTGCATCTTCTCAAGAAGCTTAAGCATTTTGCAGCGTTTTTGGCGACTTCAAATATGTGGTCATTTCAACGAAGATCATCGCTTACACACATACGAAGTACTGACAGCTTTTCGATTTCTTGGAAGCAGTTACCATTCATGGATAATGGCAATGGGGGAATGTTAAGCTTCAAAGACAAGAGACAGCATTGAGTTCTCGAAACATTGAATTCTACTCGGTTTTTATGACCCCATGTAATAATGCTGTCAAGGTCAAAATTCAATGAGCAACCGTTCCAGTTCCACATCCTGAATTTGGAAACGAATATGAAAAGCTGAGGGTCGAGTCGTCAGCAAAACTGTAAAGCGGACTAGAATTTTCAGACAAGAGATCATTAATGAAAATGAGGAAGAGAGTCGGAGACAAAACGGAGCCCTCGGGCACACCAGCATTTATGAAAGGGGTATCAGACTTGTAGCCATCCAATACAACTTGTACTGAACGGTCGGAAAGGTTATTTCTAATCCAACGAAGAAGAGACTCATCGATACCAAAAGCACGCATTTTCGATAAAAGAGCCTGATGCCAAACTCTATCAAATGCTTTAGAAATATCAAGCGCAATAATCTTACTTTCTTCAAACCAATGTAAAGATTGGTTACACTTTTCGGTGAGATAAGCCATCAAATCACCAGTGGACCGTCTGCTACGAAAGCCATACTGACGGTCATTAAAAAGCTTTCGTTCTTCAATATATTTCATAAGTTGACGGTTTATGAACGTTTCCATGACCTTGGAAAGAAGGGACGGACGTTAGTGCAATTGGACGGTAATTGGAAGGGGAGGAAGATTCGCCTTTTTTAAGGGCCGGGTGGACAAATGCAGTTTTCCATCTGCTTGGAAAAGTCCCAGCAGAATAGGAAAGATGGAAAAGTTTACGTAGTGGTTTTGTCAGCGTAGAAGAACACGAGGATAGAATAACGGCGAGGATACCATCTGGACCATCGGATTTATGTATATTGAGATCTTTGAGGACTCTCGCAACCGAGCGAGTTCGAAAAAATATCCGCTTCATCAAAGAATTTGCAGACTCAAGCTCAGGTATAGCCAATATTGGTAAGAAAGTCGTGAAAGGATTGGCTGCCACCCAATTCTTTCATGTCTATGGACGAGAATTCAACATATTGAAGGCTGTTTTTTTTTAGACGTGTGGTTAACACTTTTTTCAGAGCTGGTCTTTTTGGTTTTGCATTACATAAAAAAAGACTTATTCCAGGACAGTGTTTGCAAATCGTGTAAATTTATTACCAAAATAATAGTTCGGTTTCAAACTTTTTAAAACGCGTATCCTCAGAAACGAAGTGCAGCGTGCACCGCAGGCTCTAATCCTGCTGTGGTGCATAAAATTGAAGGTAACGCGATTGAGTCCATCCGCTTTTACGCACAGTAATTACAGTTGCGCCCGTCTACTTTATTTAAGATTTTCCAGAATCTAGACGAATCTTAGTTTGCTGCCTTTCAAAATCAAACTCGTGAAAGAATTGAAGCCGAACGACCATCAAGCGTACCCCACGTTCGTCGAATGGACCCAAAACGAGATAAGTATCGGTCCCGATTTTCAAAATAAAATTTTTCAGCAATGAATACTCAATTTTATTGGAATGGGTACGTTAATAAACAAAATTGTTGTATTTGGAATCATAAAAATCCACAAGTCATTGTTGAGAGGGCGGCGGCGGCGGCGGGGCGCTCCATAATAATAATAAAAAAAACAGTCATTCCAATCATAAGTCCATATTTCTTCAAAAATGAAGCCGCCCATTATTTTACAGTCAATGGGTTAGGCTAAAGAGATAAAAGTAATAACATTTTCGTGCCTAAATTGAAGGATTTTGATGTGGAACCTTTGGTTCCAACGAGACGGCGCTACATGCCATATAGCCAACGAAACAATCAATTTGTTGAAAGAAACTTTTTATAAATCATTATCTCGCATCGTGGGCCTGTGGTGTGGCCTCCAAGATCGTGCGATTTAACAACGTTTGACTATTTTTTGTTTGGTTATGTGAAATTGCTGTACCTATACACAGTTAAGCTTGAGACGAATGACGTCTTAGGAGAGAACATTCGGTGGTTATTGCTGACATACGGCCCCAAATGCTGCAAAAGTAGTCGGAAATTGGGCCACTCGGCTGGAATTTATTCGAGCCAGCCGCGGCAGCCTTAGTGGCCAAAGTCATTCTAAGAACATAATGCCAAACCCTTATTCTTTTAATAAAGCTAAATTTTTGACCATAACATTAAATGAAAGGCTAGGTTAAAGTAGTTCTGCAAATTTGAGAGAGTAGATGAGAGAAAACTCTTAACCTTGCAGTTCGTTGTTAAATGATATGGTCAGAAGAAAGCCTGCCTGATGAATGAAACCACAGCATCGCTAGTGTGATCCTAAAAAACGTTTGAAAACTCACGTCAACAGTTTAATAGGTCCTTATAAGTGTGGTTTTAGAAAAGAAAAGTCCACAAAATTTTCAAATCTCGCAGATCTTTGAAAAAAGCCCAAAATACAATGTCGACGTTACACCATCTTTTTCAAGGCGGCGCCGCACGTGACAGTATTTAGAGATAGGAGCCGAACAGAGCGACCGACGTAAAGTCTCAGCATCCCTATAAGACTTGTTAACTATACAGAATGACTTTGGAATATTGAAACGGCTTTGCCAAGGTAGGTAAAGATCCACCGAGACCTTTGACCTTTGAAGTCGAAAAAGGCTTTAGGCAAGACGACAAACTGTCATGCGATTTCTTTAACATCATATTTTTTTTGTTATCTCTGTTGGAGATATTTGAAATACCAGCTGGATCACTCAGACTAAAATAACGGTTTATTGTACTACCTGATTTCAAATTTCTTTTTGTTATAGCTTTCCAGATGTTTATAGAAAAGCCAAAAGATGCTTGATAAGGAGCCTAGGTTACCTGTTACCAGCTTACACCATGTCTGCGCCGAGTTAGCTGTAACCTCGTGCGAGAAAAAGCAGGACATTCACAAAGGAAGTGCTCTGCGGTGTCCTCATCTTCTCCTCAAGATTCTCAGAGCGTGGTATCACTTAAGCCTAACACTTTTAAATGTTTGCCCCGTTGCAACGCCAACAAGTTTTCTACATTGTTTTCTGCTACGGGATAGCAAAACTGTTGCAGTCTTTTTATAAAGGCTGGGGAGCATCCAATGAAGGCATGTCATTTACGGTTTTGATAATTCAATCGCTGATTGAAACCGTCTCTGAGGCCGCTGGCAGACCTATCGACGGTTCAGGACTATAATGGCCTGGAACCCAAACGAAACCCAGAGAATTTAGTCTTTCGATAACTTTCAGAGGGCTCTTGCATTCCTGGATCACTTTCAAAATACATAATTAGAGAGTTGAGATGGGCCTCAAGCACAGTTTGGCTGTCGCTAAAAATACAGATACTTCTCCCCATCCAGCAATTGTTCGTAACGTAGCTCAAAGCAAACGCCTCCGATTGAAAGACTGATGCGTCTGAGCCAAAAGAGACGTGCAGTTTTATGTATGTACATTTACTCCCTTACTTAGACGATATTGACGCAATGGTAAGAAGCTAACGTGATGTCTTCGGTACTTTTGCGAATATTGCAACAGAAGCCGCAAAAATGGGTAAGTAAAATTAATAAATAGATAGGATGGCACAACAGAGGGATGAGTCCCGGGGCCTAGTGCATTGCTCAAAACTATAGCCTTTTGAAAGAATGGAGGGGGCCTACAATTCTCGTCGGATCCGCATTGCAAATCGAGAATAAAATAAATAAATAGGGTGGCGCAACAGAGCGAGGAGCCCCTGGGCCTAGCGCATTTCTCACAACCATGCCTTGTGAGGGAATGGAGGGGACCAACAATTTTTCGCCGGTTCCGAACGGCTAATTGAGAATGCGCTTTTCATGGCAATGAATTTACTAACGGAGGACTTGCCAATTCCTCGCGAAAGGCGATACCCGTGGAAAAATATTTTTGCATTTTGCCTCTGCTCGGATTCGAACCTCGAACCTCTGGCTTAGCAGGTGGACATGCTAACCATTGCGCCACGGGTACCACTCAGAATGCCAAAATTGAATTGGAATTAAGACATAAAACTTCCTCGTTAGCAGCAGATATGCTAACTATCGCGCCACTGGTATCGCACAACGAAGTTAACGCTGGAATTCAACAAGAAAAGCAAACATCGAACAATTCAGCAAATCGTCACAATAGACAGACCCACAGACATAAGTTCCAGGTAGTACATGACTTCGTGTAACTTGGATACACTATAGACACTCAAAACAATATCAGTGCTGAGATCAAGCGGAGATCTACTCATAATCATCCTAGTCCTGACATTCGGCGCGGAAGCGTGGATTTTATCGAAAGCGGATGCGGAAACCCTTGCTAGAAGAGTATGCATTGCGAGACTACTATGGTTGGGAAATGTAGAGCAGATCAATGGTATGAGTAACGACTTTGCCAAAAAGAACATTTTTGTAGAGCTTTCAATTTTGAGAAAAAAACATCTTCGGTTAAAGCGATCCCATGAAATGCCGCTGAGTTAAAGAAATTTAAAAATAAAAAATCAGAGTTTCCGTGTATTTTCAATGGAAAATTTTCACACTTCTTGAACGAGCACTTAAAATTAATATTAAGGGCTAAAACTTTCAGGATTTTTTTTTAAAGTATTTTCAACAAAATTTCGATACAAAATTTTTAAATACATAATATGTGTACATATTTTTTGATTGCATCCAGTAACAAAAAATAGAAACAACAAAGAATTGTTACTTTAAAATTGTCAGACTAAGAAAGAGTACGCCCCCATATAATTGTCAGATTATCATCCTGGAGGACGAAGACATCAAGTTGATCACTCTGTATAAAAATCTGACGCGCTCGAGTATTTCAAGGTCACGTGTTTTTTTTACATTTTTAAAAATCAGCCATGACTGATCGCCCCACTCAAATTGTCAGATTATTGAAATAAACACTTTTTAGAGTACACTTAACATTCACTATGAAAATCTGACACGCTCGAATAACTTTGTTTTTTTATTTTTTTTAACCTCTCTTTACGCCCATTTGCCCCCAGTAAATCGTCAGATTAATATATATCCGTTATAAGAAAGACAAAGCGCGTATACTCTATGAAAATCTGACACGCTCGAGTATTTCAATTTAACTGTTTTTTTTTTTAACATTTTTAAAAGCTCATACACGCCCATCGCCCCACTAAAATGAAAAACTGCCATACACTTTTTTTCGTTTTAGAACGTAAACTTCACAATCCAATAAGTCCCCATGACGCTTTAGTAACTGCAAATTTAGCGGCTCGGGCTCCCCTACTATAAGTAAGTACTTCAATTCATAAATGTGGTGATGCAAAAGAGCGGGGAGCCCCGAGGCTTAGCGCATTTCTTCAAAATCATATCTTGTGAGGGAATGAAGGGACCTACAATTCTCTGCCGATTCGGAACGGCTAATTCAGAAAGAACTTTTCATGGCAATGAATTTATTATTGGATGACATACCAGTTCCTCGTAAAAGGCGATACCCTCGGAAAAATGCTTTTGGATTCTGTTGGGATTCGAACCACCAACCTTCAGCGTAACTCGCGGACGTGATAACCATTACGCCACGGGCACCACACCACCATCTAAGTAAGCAAGTAATTAGTATTAAAACCATTCTAAAAACAATTCTTTTGTAAAAGAGCTTCACAAAAATTTGTGTTTCAGCAAAACACTCATTGTTCAATTAGCGCTACATACTTAAAACTAAAATACTAAATACTACGATGAGTCATTAGAGTTTTTCGATTTCGGAGAAATCGTATTCTTTATTTGTACAAAAGAGGCTTTCCCGTGGGTCATCGATCAACGAGAGACTTGATTTTGTTTTGTTTTTTTAAGCTACTTCAACTCTACATTTTTACACACATGGGCAAAATAATTTGCTTAAAACATATCCCAGATGCCTTTAATGTAAGTAAACGCCACCAAAATACATTCAGCAATCACATGCTTATCTTTTTATCTAGAATTTGTTTTACGAAGAGAACATTTTTGAGTAATTGAGCGTTATCGTGCTTAGAAAACAGGTGTCGTGTTGAACTTTGAGGGTAGTTTATGTGCGTATGAATTTTCGTGGCAAAGTTTCCCCACTGAGAATACGCGCTGGATATCGGCTTGACATTGAGGAAACACTTTTTTTTTCGTCTTCCTTGTGATTCCTAATTTGCTTCATTTTGAAACAATAGCTCCTTGCGTTTATTATAAATGGTTCTAGGTATCCAGCTTACATATTTGATAAAGCTACTCCCAGTACATGTAGCATGGTTTCTGCTGAGTATAATTTTATGCTTACTTAACGCTTCATCATCACTATTGTAAGACATGCAAACAAAGGTGACTGTGTATTATTTCAAGAAGTGTTGCTAAAGTATTTATGTACTCGTAATATGTACATTAGGTGTACATTTATAATTTCAAAAGGCACTTCTGCTCCTTAAGAATGCTAATTAAGTCTCCATAGTTTCATCTATTCGTTCTCATTAACGAAACGACAGCGACACTTGGATGTACCTATCCTATACCATTCTCTGTATACCGACATGCGTATGTGTGTATATGAAAGAAATATGAGCATATAAAACAAATTCATAATACTTACTAGAGCCATCTCCCCCACTGATGTGATGCTCTCCAGTGAGGCCAAGTGCTGAAAATTCTGAGGGTTGCAGCTTCACTTCCATTTCACGAAGACGTGTATTCAAATTTTTTGTATGCATAAACAGAAAGAATGTACACGAGATTGCAATTAAAGCGATGAGTTCAACGGACCTGTAAAAAAAAAAAAAATCAACACACTTAAATTTAGCTGGAGAACTTTAAAGCTCGAGGTCCAAAAAATTTAAAAACGAATACCGGAAAATGTAATTCATCAGAAGAAAAAACCAGATACGAGATTTGGTAGACGTCGAAAAGAAGGACATTTCTTAACAACATCATTACATTAGCAAATTGTGTAGAAGTGCTCCGAAAATGGAGCCTCTGCCATACGATATCTGCATCCACATCATCTTGAAATTGAAATCTTAAATTAAATTCCAGTTGAAAGTGAAAAACCAACACATTTGTTTAATTCTATGCATATTAACAACCAGAGAACGTATTCCAGGTGGAAAACCGACTAAGAACGAATGACCCAGTGGCAAAAATATCATAAACAGTCAAGAAGGGTAGGTAGGTAGGGGTATAAGTGTGATGGGGGTTGAGTAGATGTAGAGGTGTCTCTTTTTAAAGAGAGGAGGAAGTGTGCAAAATGGAAATGGAAATCCTAACAAGCCGACCGAGAACCGACAAGGAGGAATGCAAATGAGTTGCAGAGGGTTATTCTAACTCTATAATAGTCGAGCTGCTTCGTTTTGGGGATGCTCCCTTGAAAGTAATTTAACTTGACTGACGGGCGGCATAGAGAAATAAATAACTGTAATTATTTAAAACTTTTTGTATACGTTTAGATGCTGTGGCTGACAGTTGTTGTTTGTGTTTTTTTACGAAATAAGCATGTTTTCTTTAAGATTAGTGTGTTCTTAAGTGAAATCGTTATGTTTTAACAGTTTTCAAAAAAAGATTTCCAGTCGAAAGAGATTTTTTGAAGGGAACACTTAATTTTTCAACATACATTTTTTTGTGCAGAGGTCTAGTTCGAGCATTGTAAGCATTTTAATCTTAAATCTTGCACAAAGAGTACTAGATTTAGACTGATAAGATTTATAAATGCTTGCAATGGAAGTAGTTACGATAGATGTAAGTGGGAAATTATCGTTGGTGCAGTTTAGTTGGTAATTACTTTTATTTCTGTAACATTGTTGTGATGTATTAGATATAGGCCTATGACCATCAGCCATTTATACAATTTACAATAACCTAAAGTAAAAAGACCTTAAAATCAGCCTCTTCTGTATCGGAAAACATCAGTGGAAAAGTTTTACAGAACATCCCATTCTAGTTCACCACGTAAAACTTACAGGTCAAACAAACAGCCAGAAAGTGAGGAGTATCCTCTTTTGTATTATACATAGTCTACATAAAATAAGTATGTCTGGCCGGTGGGGAACGCCATTTAGTACAGGGTATTCCAGGAAGTTGGGTGGATTTGAAAATGACTTTTTTCAAATCAAAGGGGACATCTATTTCTTATTGCAATAAAAAAGGGTATACGAGAAAGTTGTTCTCTGAAAGCGCTTTTCGAACATTTCACCAATCTGAATTTTAGATTTTGGGCGATTGCTCTTGGAATAGTCGCCATCTTTTCTTCGATACTGGTTGATGGTGATTGAACTATTTTGGTTTACTCTACTCTTGATATATTAGCACAAAAAAGTCTAGTGGTGATAAATTCTGGACGGTCACGCAATTTCACCTCAACGCTATATGAGTTTCCTCGAAACCTCTCGATTTCGAGTGCTATCGAGGCATGACATGTATGGTGCGTCGCGCTATCCTGTTGATACTATGTCACATGGTTATATGGTTCAAATTCTTGCAGTTATGAAAAGAAAAATCTCGAAACATGGTTGTGTATCAGTCCGATTTTACTGTCACAGATTGCCCCCGCATATCTGCAAAGAAATACGAACTTCGTCAGTTTATTCTTGAACTAGTAGAATCAAATTTTCTGACACAAGACCTAATCACACTTTCACTGGGATAGTTAAGGTCGTGAAACCCGTACTCAGAAATGGCGAACAACACTGCACGAATCGTAATCTTTGAAATATTTTTTTTCGCAGAATACTCACTGTCCCATTCCACCTCCCGCGATCGGTACTGCAAGACACTACAAATAGTTATTCAAAAAAAGTATGTCTTTATGGCCCATCCTGTATATCACCTCTTGTCCAAAAAATTAAGTTCATTGTGTCCAACGAAACTTTCTAAAAACCACCAATGACAGTTGATCATCTTTAGAAACATTCCGGGTTTTCAGAAACCTATTGCTAAATATTTAAAAAAAAAAACTTCTGATCCAGCTAACCAGGCCTCGACTCTCTTTGTTGGACTTCGCAAGGGTCACACATGATGAGAAAGGGTATCAGCACATCCGACTTATGTAAAGGATGCCAAGACGAAGAGGCAGAAGAAGGATCATTTAACTTGCTCTGTGAGTGCCCTTGCTTGACTTACACTAAGAAAGAAACCTTCGGGGAATAATTCTTCGACGATCTGGGTGACATATCTTACCTTCCAACTGAACTGCATCCTAAAACTCATTCAGTGCTATAAATTTTTCAGTGGGGGTTCTAAACCCTAACATCCCAGTTACACAACCAATACCTCCCGCGATTTCTTCATCCTCTGTTGTCCTGGGAGCACAATAGATCCTTGATATACGAATGCGGGGTTGCCACTTGCGACTGCACCCCCCATCCAACATAGCCTATCCTAAGCATGTGAGATCACCTAAATGGTGGTTCAATTTACCCTCACTGACATCCAAACAGTGAGGATTCGGCTTCAATTGCATATCGGACATACATCGGCATCGTCCGCCCCAGGTTCTCCAACTGAATTTTTCTCTGAATGGATTTTGTTGCTCACTAGCTGTTATACTCCAATCTTTTCCAGAGTGAGGAGCCACTTTCAGCCATTCTTGCAACATACTTCCTTTAGTTCCCAGTATATAATTTGAACTGATTTTTGCAACTTTTACTTCCTTCGTTTCTAATATTTTAATGATGTAATGGAGGTGTAATTTCAAAGCATAGAAAAATAAATGTGCGGAGTGTCAGTTTCTACTGTGAATTCTGGGGTAACTGAAAGATTCTTTTCAAGAAGTTGGTAACGAAGCAGTTTTTCAACTGTCTTTCATGAACGGCTGCTCCGGATCCCTTGCTTTTGTTTAACATTACTGAAGCAGCTTGAATGGAAAAGCTCATTTTTGGAGGTAAGCCATACAAATTAATAATTTTTCCTTGTCGCAAGACCGCTTCATTTTTACTTTTTCTTAGGTTATCAGACCGGTTATAAAAACTGGAGAACTCAATTAGCCTTTTCATCATCACCATCAGCAATTTCTCTTAGAAAAACGATATCATTCACATTCATATGGGGCTTTTTACTATCTTTTATTATAATGATATGAATAAAAATGCGCTGAGTAGACCCCCATCGATATTTCAAGATCTTCCGAGATCAAGTCACTGTCCCAGGTTAGGTTAGGTAAAGGTGATACCACATGGAAATTCGACGAATTGCCTTTTTATTTAAACAATTTTGAAGAAAGAAGAAAAACAAGAATCAAACCATTTTGACCTTTTTTATAAAGCTATGAAGGCCTATGTTTCTTAAATCAAAAGTCATATACCATAAGTTATTTCTTTCCAATCGATAGAAGTCGTATATTTCATTATCTTTAGCAAAAATTTGTCAAGGTCATTGTTGAAGCCCATTTTATAAGCAACATTCTGCCATTTCTTCTTCTTTGAGTGGTGTTTTGAGGATTGATGCAAGGTAACGTTGTTCGTTCAATCTGTTACAGCACTTTGCTAACCCGAGCCGCTAAGAAAATTTGCGATACTTTTCAACTTTGTAAAATTAAATAAAGGGCCTTAAGGCCAGTAGTAGACATCCTTTATGCCACGCGCACCGCTTTTCTGTGGTCTTTTATGCTGGTGATCTTGAGTCGTGCAAGACTTTGGAAGTGCACCCACCCATTTGAGAAATGTTTTTGAGTTACTACACAAATGAGTTCGATATTCCGTTCTTAGTCGTCTTGTATGCCAAACTGTGGGGCACTGCAGTGATATTCAAAGTTGTGAACTGCACATGACTCGCCTTTACATTAATCTACTCGACTGAGTGTTAAGGAAAGTTAAAAATCTATAACAGCACTAGTGTAATTTCACAGGGTGGCAGTCGTGTGGTTGCAGTGTATTTATATACGCCGGAAGCATTGGTTCGCATCCCAGGACGATTATCTTCTTTTCATTCAGTTTCATTTAAACGCCACGCGCGCCGCCCTAGAGGCAATAAGTCAAATTACAACTACATTTCCCTATCCAGAAGTAAAAAAAAGCTGGAAGTCTGCTTCACCACTGTATATTGGGCCGTTAAAAAGTCTCCTTCCACAAACAACTACAAATTTTATTTTCCTAAAATAGAAATATGAGCCTTAAGACAAAATTTTAAAGCTACGCTACTCTTAAACACCTCGGATTCCTGCCACTCTCTATGAGATTGACATTTACAACATTCTATTTCCAACCTGAATACATAAATATAATGCGCGTTTCAGTCGAAATGAACTCCTCTTCATTTGGAATATACGAGTCTATTATTAGATGTCACTTTATAATTTTTACTCGACTGTCCTTTTACTACGTATATGACATAATGATTGAAAAAAAAGTATTTGTTCCATTTTCTAAATAATTACTTTTAATTTTCTTGAGACATGTTCTGCTAACAAGCTTTGAGTCCAATTGAAAATCTGCCAAGAACAAGATACCGAATTGGCAAAAGTTTGCTTCTGAAATGAGCAACCGGAGAATTATTTTTGTGAAAAATGAATCCCTTTCCAACTTTCAACCCACTTCGTTATGTTAAACGTTGGTGAAGTATTTTTTCTTTCTCTCATGTAAGACCAATCCACTAATCCGTGTATAAGAACAAGATGAGGAAAAAAAGAAAACTTTCCAGTGACTACAAACTCTTTTGAACTTGCTAAACTTACATTCTTCCTGCAGAAATGAGATCCTTTTCTATTTGCTATTCCTTCTTGTGACATCTAGATTTAAGAAATGTAGTTTTATGATAACATTTGTTTAAGAAAGAAAAATGCAGTTGAACATAGGAAAATAAAAAACGATCCAAGCGGATGATTTCTTTGGTGTGCAGTGTGCACCTGATGAAAACTTTGCGTTGCACTGCTGCAGTAGCTACATGTTGTAAATAAAGAAGAAAAGCTACATCTCTTGTACATAGGTGTCGGTTGCTGGAATGACTGAGTGAATTACTTTTTTTTGTGTTTTTTTGAAAAACTACACTTGTAGCGTTGTTGTTGCATACTGATTTTAGCTTTGTCGAACAATGTAACCAATCTGTCACGGTTTCTGCACATTGGCAAAGATGTACAAATATAATTTGAATTCAAGTGGATTCATTTGCCACTTTCTTTAGTCGATTGTAGCTCTCAGCGCAGAAGTTTACCTGAAATGAGTGTTTTCAATTATTAAAGTTGGATTGGTTGAAACTGGAAACATAACCGTACGTAGTATGTGCAATGTACTTCTATGAAGTACTCTAAAATGTAAAACTATATACACGCATGATGTTTACATGTGCACTGGATGCCAAGGGAAAAATAACTATAACGATGACTAATTGGTCCATTACTCTTTGTGTTCTGTTTGTTGCAAGGAATAAAATACAATTTTGAAGCATAACTAACTTGCCATATAAAGGAATCATGACGGGAAACGAACTCAATGGAAAGATGAAACAGAACTTTATCAAAGGCGAATAAGTGAAGCGCTGTTAGTCACTTTGAGCTTTAAATACTGGTACTTGATGCTGTGGAGTGGCCTGGGTAGATTTTGTGGTAAGGCGATGTCATGTAGTTAGTGGACACTGTAGTTGACTGTAGACATAAATATTGATCAGTTTGGATCGAGAACAATCTCCGTGTTAGGCAAAAAAATGTTGTAAGCAGCCAGCCTTTTTTAAAATTGCTTCAATTTTACAATTTTTCTCTTACATCTGCAGTATGTACGTTTGATTGCGAAACGTAACCAACCTTGCGAGTGCGCGACACATTACCACCAACCACACCATGTTCTAAAGACGAAAACAATTCATATCCATACCATTTCCTGGTACATACATTCTTCACATCGGTTTTAAAACTTTCTTCATTTGATAACTTCTCTCCTTTTCAATAAGTAATAGTAAGAAAAATAAAATGAGTGCAGTTTATAGGTAAAGTTATCATAGTCAGGCTACAGAAATCCGTAGCAGTCTATGCCCTCTTCAGGTAGTCAGACTCTCTGTCTAAAAAGCATGGGCGTAGCCAGGTAGGGGCAGGTAGGGGCAAATGCCCCAACCTAAGCCAAATGTCCTCGAAAAAATTCTGCGTTTTTTAAGAAAAAATTAATCTTTGTCCTCGAGGACATTTGGAGAAAATGCTGAAACAACGAGGACTTTTAAAGAGTATCGTAAAAAACGAGGACAATTTGGGAAAAAACGGAAAAAAGGAGTATCAATGAAAATTTTAAAAAAAAAAACTGAGGACAATTCGCAAAATTGCCGAAAAACGAAGACTTTTCAATGAGATTTCTCGTAAAAAACGAGGTCAATTTCGGGAAAAAAAGGGGAAAAAAAAGGAGAATCAATGAAAATTAAAAAAAAGAAAATGAGGACAATTCGCAAAATTGCCGAAGAACGAATACTTTTCAATGAGATTTCTTTTAAAAAACGAGGACAATTAGAAAAAAGGGGGGGGGGGGGGGGGAAGGAGTATCAATGAAAATTTAAAACAAAAAAAAAATGAGGACAATTCGCAAAACTGCCGGAAAACGAGGACTTTTCAATGAGATTTCTCGTAAAAAAACGAGGACAATTTGGGAAAAAAGGAGAAAAGAAGGAGTATCAATGAAAATTAAAAAAAAATGAGGACAATTCGCAAAACTGCCGGAAAACGAGGACTTTTCAATGAGATTTCTCGTAAAAAACGAGGACAATTTGGGAAAAAAGGAGAAAAGAAGGAGTATCAATAAAAATTTAAAAAAAAAAAAAATGAGGACAATTCGCAAAACTGCCGGAAAACGAGGACTTTTCAATGAGATTTCTCGTAAAAAACGAGGACAATTTGGGAAAAAGGAGAAAAGAAGGAGTATCAATGAAAATTTAAAAAAAAAAAAAATGAGGACAATTCGCAAAACTGCCGGAAAACGAGGACTTTTCAATGAGATTTCTCGTAAAAAACGAGGACAATTTGGGAAAAAAGGAGAAAAGAAGGAGTATCAATGAAAATTAAAAAAAAAAAAAAAATGAGGACAATTCGCAAAACTGCCGGAAAACGAGGACTTTTCTGATATTTCTCGTAGAAAACGAGGACAATTTGGGAAAAAAGGAGAAAAAAAGGAGTATCTTCAGAAAAATCGTTCTACTACTTTCGGTAGTACCGCTACCTAGGGTACTGGCAGTAACTACTTTCGGTAGTACCGCTTCCTAATTACCGCTACTTTCGGTAGTACTGCTACCTACTTTCGGTAGCATCGCTACCTACTTTCGTAAAAAACGAGGACAATTTGGGAAAAAAGGAGAAAAAAGGAGTATCAATGAAAATTTAAAAAAAAAAAAATGAGGACAATTCGCAAAACTGCCGGAAAACGAGGACTTTTCAATGAGATTTCTCGTAAAAAACGAGGACAATTTGGGAAAAAAAAAAGAAGGAGTATCAATGAAAATTTAAAAAAAAAAAAAAAAATGAGGACAATTCGCAAAACTGCCGGAAAACGAGGACTTTTCTGAGATTTCTCGTAAAAAACGAGGACAATTTGGGAAAAAAGGAGAAAAAAGGAGTATCGTTGAAAATTTAAAAAAAAAATGAGGACAATTCGCAAAACTGCCGGAAAACGAGGACTTTTCAATGAGATTTCTCGTAAAAAACGAGGACAATTTGGGAAAAAAAAAGAAGGAGTATCAATGAATTTAAATGAGGTCAATTCACAAAACCGAAAAACAAGGACTTCTCAATGATTTCTCGTAAAAAACGATACAATTTGGGAAAAAAGGAGTAAAAAAAAGGAGTATCTTCAGAAAAATCGTTCTACTACTTCGGTAGTACCGCTATCGGTAGTAACTACATTCCGCTACCTAGCTACCGGTAGTAACTACTTTCGGTAGTACCGCTACCTAGCTACCGGTAGTAACTACTTTCGGTAGTACCGCTACCGGTAGTAACGGTAGTACCACTACCGGTAGTTACTACTTTCGGTAGTACCGCTACCTAGCTACCGGTAGTAACTACTTTCGGTAGTACCGCTACCGGTAGTAACTACTTTCGGTAGTACCACTACCGGTAGTAACTCCTTTCGGTAGTACCGCTACCTAGCTACCGGTAGTAACTACTTTCGGTAGTACCGCTACTTTCGGTAGTAGAGTAGAGTATCAATGAAAATTTAAAAAAAAAAAAAATGAGGACAATTCGCAAAACTGCCGGAAAACGAGGACTTTTCAATGAGATTTCTCGTAAAAAACGAGGACAATGTGGGAAAAAAGGAGAAAAGAAGGAGTATCAATGAAAATTTAAAAAAAAAAAAAAAATGAGGACAATTCGCAAAACTGCCGGAAAACGAGGACTTTTCTGATATTTCTCGTAGAAAACGAGGACAATTTGGGAAAAAAGGAGTACCGAAAAAAGGAGTATCGTTGAAAATTTAAAAAAAAAAATGAGGACAATTCGCAAAACTGCCGGAATGAGGTCAATTCACAAAACCGGAAAACAAGGACTTCTCAATGATTTCTCGTAAAAAACGATACAATTTGGGAAAAAAGGAGTAAAAAAAAGGAGTATCTTCAGAAAAATCGTTCTACTACTTCGGTAGTACCGCTATCGGTAGTAACTACATTCGGTAGTACCGCTACCTAGCTACCGGTAGTAACTACTTTCGGTAGTACCGCTACCGGTAGTAACGGTAGTACCACTACCGGTAGTTACTACTTTCGGTAGTACCGCTACCTAGCTACCGGTAGTAACTACTTTCGGTAGTACCGCTACCGGTAGTAACTACTTTCGGTAGTACCACTACCGGTAGTAACTCCTTTCGGTAGTACCGCTACCTAGCTACCGGTAGTAACTACTTTCGGTAGTACCGCTACCTAGCTACCGGTAGTAACTACTTTCGGTAGTACCGCTACCTACTTCCGGTAGTACTTTTCGATGAGATTTCTCGTAAAAACCGAGGACAATTTGGGAAAAAAAAGAAGGAGTATCAATGAAAATTTAAAAAAAAAAAATGAGGACAATTCGCAAAACTGCCGGAAAACGAGGACTTTTCAATGAGATTTCTCGTAAAAAACGAGGACAATTTGGGAAAAAAAAAAAATGTATCAATGAAAATTTAAATGAGGTCAATTCACAAAACCGGAAAACAAGGACTTCTCAATGATTTCTCATTCGGTAGTACCGCTATCGGTAGTAACTACTTCCGCTTCCTAATTTCGGTAGCACCGCTACTTTTGGTAGTACTGCTACCTACTTTCGGTAGCATCGCTACCTACTTTCGTAAAAAACGATTACAATTTGGGAAATAGGAGAAAAAAGGAGTATCAATGAAAATGAAAAAAAAAAAAAATGAGGACAATTCGCAAAACTGCCGGAAAACGAGGACTTTTCAATGAGATTTCTCGTAAAAAACGAGGACAATTTGGGAAAAAAGGAGAAAAAAAGGAGTATCAATGAAAATTTAAAAAAAAAAAAAAAAAATGAGGACAATTCTCAAAACTGCCGGAAAACGAGGACTTTTCGATGAGATTTCTCGTAAAAAACGAGGACAATTTGGGAAAAAAGGAGTATCAATGAAAATTTAAAAAAAAAAAAAAAATGAGGACAATTCGCAAAACTGCCGGAAAACGAGGACTTTTCAATGAGATTTCTCTAACATCTAGAAATATTACACGAGTATATTTGGGCATTTATATTTATAATTCTTCGAATCAAAATATTCTCCAGATATTCTGAATCATATGAATGCGGCATTTTAAATGCTATTACAGAACATGCTAAAGGCAAATATCCTACTCTATTTTTAGAAACCAAAAAAATGATACTTTTAAAGTATCTCTCAATATTCTTGTCAATAAATATGTCCTACTTTTTTTTTCAAAAAAAAAATGTCCTCGTTTTTTCATTGATTTTTGAGAAGTTGTCCTCGAAAAAAGACCTAAAAAAATTCCTGGCTACGCCCATGCTAAAAAGGATCTAACGTCCGTTTTCAAGCATATGCTGAAGACGTCGCGTCGGCTTGACTTTCTTTGGATCCAGCTTAAAGCTAATCGGCTAAGAAACATAGGAAAATTTGATTGACAACCCCAGATTAGTTATTAACGATCTCCCCTTCAATCCTCTTAAGATCAAGATTGTTTTCTCTTGAAACAGATTATACTTAAAACCGTCAAAATTCCCCTAACAAGTGAATCAAACTCCCTGAAGTTGCCTTGGATAGCAAGCTTTTTTGGTTATAACATACCGAGTCGAAAACTGCTAAGAGCATATCAAAAAGAAAAGGGAAGAGCTCAACTTTAAATATACAAAATGGGCACGACTGGGTCGCACGAACTTGCGATTGTGCTCTAAATACAATATCAAAATCTAAAGGCTGAGTTAAAGGTTCTGGTATTAGCTCTTCATAATATATTTTGTGGTACAGGGCTGCCAACTACTCATTAATTATGAAAATTGAATCAAATCACGCAAAATAATGAAAAAATTAGGTTAAATACTCCAAAGGTTTCAAGCAAAAATCTAAAAACGCCATTCTTTTGCAATCGCTAATACATATGAATGATGAAAATTTAATCAAAATCGTTGGAGCAGTTTTTCCAAAAAACGGTTTCTTATTTTGCACTTTTTTTTAAAAACTGTTTTTTAAAAGTCGAGTATGCAAAGTTTTAGATCTTAACAGGAGTTATTTTGACAAAAAATTTGAAAAAATCAAAGTTATAGTTTCGAAGTTACTTTCAAAAACCAAAATTAAAAAAAAAAAATTTATAAAAATTTTCCAAAACTAAGTTTTTTTTAAATATTGATATGCAGTCTTTCTTTAACAGCTTAGACTTCTTAAAGCCAACATTTCTTCAAGATCATCTCAGCCAATAAGGAAAAAGTTGGCTTTAAAAAAAACGGTACTATGGGAGGTACCGTTTTAAGGCCTTTTCCAAAAATTTTTTTTACATCGTAAGCCAAACAATCCTAAATTAATCCTTCACACAAAATTTTATCGAAATCGTTGGAGCCGTTTTCGAGAAAAATAAGTATTATCATATCGGTTGTATGGCAGGTACCGTTATCTCAAGACCTAGAAACTCAATTCCAAAAACCCCTCTGTAGGATGCTCCACAGACCCTAACTGCAAATTTTGAAAAAAATCGGTCCATTGGTTCAGGCTGTAGATCCATATACAGACAGACAGACAGACAGACAGACAGACAGACAGACAGACAGACAGACAGACAGACACACAGACACACAGACAGACAGACAGAATTGCAGGACCCACTTTTTTCGTATTCTCTATCATAGTAATGTCATGTTTAATTGTTATCTCAAAATTTTTTTTCTGCCCGATTGCAAGGCTTGCCTTATAGTACCTATAATCGCAAGTAAAAAATGTACTGGTTCCTCGGTAGAAATTCTGACCTTTCTGTCGAAAATAAAATAATGCTTTATAAACAAGTACTTAGACCTGTTTGGACCTATGGAATCCAATTATGAGGCTGTACAAAGAAAACAAATACTGAAATCATCCAAAAGTTCCAAAACAAAGTCCTTCGTGGAATAGTAAATGCACCATGGTATATAAGAAATAGCGATTTACATCGTGGCCTACAAATAGAAACGGTTACAGAAGTTGTGAGAAAACATACTGTATCACACTGTCAGCGACTGCATAGTCATATCAACTCTGATAGGCAATGTTCGGAGATTAAGAAGAACCAAGCCACACGAGCTAAAGGTCGAAAACTCATGGGAAGCATCAAAAGTTTAAGCCTCCCTTAAAGCGATTGAGAAAGAAAAATCTGTTGTCGATCGTTCATAGATTGGTTCTGATTACGAGGAGTTTTTAGTGAGGTAAGAATCCCACACCACTTGGTGTCGAATACTGCCAAATGTGTTTTGAAAATTTCCTCCTGACAAAAAAAAGTGATATTAATGTTGTAAGCCGTTTAAACTAAAAAAAACTCAAATTTAAATTTTGTTACATTTATTCTTTGCATCAGAACATCGTCTTCAGCCGAGTACTTTATTAAGACTGACTTGTCATTACAGAAAATGTTATGAGAAAAGCTTTTAAGATAAGCTGTTTGTTACATTACAGTAATCTAATGGCAATTATATAAAACTGTGCAAAGATCGTGCGATCATTCAGTTACTTAAGAGAAATCTTAATAGAAACGAATACATACATAATAATATGTGTTTTGAAAATCAATGCTTTCATTTGACATTTACGCAAGTGCATGATATCGTAAATGGGTTTCCAGGTTTATCATTAATTGGAGAGCACATATTGAGAGATGAAGTCTCTTACAATGTTGAGAAACGAAATTTATTGTATAACAATTTTTTTCTTAGAATATGACCAAGAATCACATCCTAAAGTATGTAACACGAATTATACGACACCCTGTATTTATATATTTTGACTCACTTCAAATGGTAGTTATCAAATCACATTCAACATTCCAACGCTTATGAAGATCGAGATTAAAGGTTCACGCAATCACATATTTGCTTAAGAGCAGCGCAGTTACCTATTCGTGATGAAATTAATTTAGTGTTTAGCAACACTTTCAATAGAAAATTAATTAAATTTGGATATTACGTCCGATACAAAGATGTCAAGGCTGAAACCGAGTTAAAAATACTCTGTCAACTTTCATTTGGTTCAGCACTGCTTCACTCTAGAAAATGAGCCGAGGAAAAATTGATATTGAAAATTCACGGATGGTTCTTGAACCAATGATGATCCGGAGATGGTGCCTTTATGAGATTAGAGAATCTAATAAATCTGATCTTTTTACATTCGGTTAGAGATGTTTAAAACTGGATTAGGCACAAAAAGATTGCCAAGACATCGCAGTCCTCGCAAGCCAAGCAACACCACACCGTACCCTAAGACCTAATGATGGACTTACTGTGTGAATCAACTAGAGCCCGAGCCACAAAGTGTATGACGAAAATTAAAGTTAGCCAACTTGTGTGGCTCCCGTTAACCTCTTTTTACCACCTACAGCTCTCAATACATCTATGTGGAATCAAAACGAATCAATTCAGCACTGGTTTAGTCTACACAATCCAAAACCATCAATTTCTGTCCATGCTATGTCCAGAATTTCGTTCTTTTGGAAATTAATTACTTTCAAGATGAAAGGCAACGTTATTACAACATTTCAACCAAAGATGGCTTGTCAATGTAGTAAGCCAACAATATGCCTTAACAATTGGAAAAGGAAGGAAAATAGGAAAATCCAACAGCAAAGAAATAATTATGATGAAATAGGTTAAATCACTCCGAACGAAAAAATTATTTTCCCCATACAAAAGAAATATGAGCAGATTACCCAAAAACCTAATCTTCTTTCCGCTCAAACTGGATAAGAAACTCAAATATTCTCTCATTAAGAATTCATTTATCTTCAACGAAATGACAGCAATAACATTAAACCAACAATTCAAACGCCCTCCGGCAATACCTTTGGCTTCCAAGTGGAATCATATCTTATGTCATCTCGTATTCGTACCTACGTATATGTAAGAGATACCTCTTCCCATCTATCCATACATTTTATTATTTTTATTCCATTGAGCAGTGTTCTTCACCTTTGGAACATGCCCTAAGGCAGTTGACACGAGTATAATAATAGCAAATAGTTTATCAGCGCGGGAATTGACAATCCCGTTAACAAAAAAAGTAAAGAAAAAGAAGAAATGTTTGTTGAAGAACTCGATTGTCAAGAGATTTGACCATGGAAGAGGTCAATTTAGTTTAAAAAATTTAAATGATTCAAAAGTTGAGTTCATCAACTGAATGAAATTTGCAAATTTAATAACCCACAGGTCAACGGACTAACTGAAATTAGTTAGGGCATAAGTTTTTCGTGTTAACAAGCTCTTGATGGAGGAAATCTCAATTAATTTTTAATTAAACCATAGCCTCCACCCGAACAACTGTGAACAAGATACTAATTTCGATAACGGTTCAAAAGTTAGTTGAGTATCTGATATCTGGTATAGGGATAGCAAACGTTGTCCTTTCGATTGGACTGACTTTCGCTTTTGTCTGTTGGGATTGGGAGCCAACCGAATTTTTGAGGACGAACTAGAATTTTGCAACGGGGGCTATGTAAGTAGAACAGCTGCATGAAAAGAAATCGAAAGTTGTGTTTCTCATTCAGGTTAAACATTTTTAAAAAGTTTAACTTGTGCGGAATATATTCGAATTAGAACTCACTTTGGAGTAGATCAGGACATGGCTGGTATAGGTGCGTTCACCTCCTGCAGATGTGCTGTCAGATAAATTGCATAACTTTTAATTGATGTGCTCGCAAAGTTAGATGTAAACGGTAGTTAATTACTTTTTATGTTGATTCCGTACTCGTTCCACAATAATAAACTTTAATAATGGCGCTGAAGTTTTATCTGTTTAACCATACCAATCATTTATGCTCTGAGCTCTGAGGTTGATAGCGACCTGGAAGTGCTTTAAATTGTGTAACAAAGCGCAACATATTGTGCAGGTCTACTGTACTGTATTTGATGTTGTGGTCACACATGTATGCGTTTGCAAGAAGAGATATCGATTTAGGAAGCATGCAAATTATGGTAATGATGTGCACATTTGTGTGTTCATTTAACATCTGAGTTTGGGTAGGAACTCTGAAAACTATTGGGGCCATTATCTTAAAATAATCTGTTCGTTCACTAAGTAGTAGTTGTATGGGATGGGTGAAAAGTTATGACTTTCAAAACACCATCATTCGACAGATTGGTCAATTAGAAAATTAGTTTCAATTTTAATCCTTAACCGAAGGTTAATTGGGCACATAATTTTAAGATAAATTAGAGTTCCTTGAACTGTCACAAGGAAACTGAAGAATTGGAGCAAGAAATTATGAGTTATGAAACATTCTTCTAAGATAAAGTTGATAAGAAAATAAAAAAAATTATGTTGGCAATTAGGAGCAATTGGTGTAAACAGAGTTTGTTTCAATTGCAGGCTTCTTTTTTTGACGGGAAGGGTTAACTTGCTTACTAATGAACAGTGATTGACAATAATATACATTTGTAAGCAAAAATGGGCACGACTGGGTCGCACGAACTTGCGATTGTTTGCCAAATACGATATATTGATTCTATCAACATCAATTATGAAAATTTAATCACGCAAAATATTAAAAAAATTTAGTTTAAAGATTCCCAAAGCTTCAAGCGAAAATCTGAAAAGGCTATTCTTTTGCAATTGCCGGCAAACGCTGAAAATTAAATCAAAATCGTGGGATTTCAAAAAATGATTTTGAATATTTGATTATTAAAACGAATGTTTAAAAAATTATGTATGCAAGGTTTAAGATCTTGCCAGAAATAGTCTTGACAAAAAGTTTAAAAAAAATCCAATAAAGAGTTTCCCAATTGGTAAGATATGACTATGCAGTTGCGTTTCATTTTTTTTTTTTTTTTTTTTTATTGCAATATGAAGTGTTTACAATTTCACCATTGGACCACCGTAAACGTCGTAAACTTTCTGATTTTGCCTTGGAACAACTTGAAATCGATAACGATTTTCTTAAGAAAATCATCTTTTCCGAAGAGGCTTACTTTTTTTATTTGACTAGTTCGTTAAATAAACAAAATTGGCGATGAAAATCCACAAAATATTCATGAAAAATCATTACATTCACCTCAATTGACTGTTTGGTGTGGTTTGTGGGCTGGTGGGATCATCGGTCCGTACTTCTTTAGTAATGAAGCTGGTAACACCATTATTGGCAATGGACAGCGGTATAGATCGATGATAACCAACTTTTAATGAGCAAAATTGGAAGAAATTGATTTTGACAACATTTGGTTTCAACAAGACGGGGCTACGTGTCACACAGCAAATGCAACAATTGAATTATTGCGAGAAAAATTTAGAGTTCTATTATTTCAAGAAATGGTGATAATGGCCTCCAAGAAGTCGTCTTTTAACACCATTAGACTATTTCTTGTAGGGTTACTTGAAGTCATTGGTCTTTCAAAATAAACTATAGATCCGTTTCGAGCTTTACTATTGAACGTGCCATTCATGATATACGACTTGATTCAGTAAAAAAAAGTGCTCAAAAATTGGGTTCAACAAATTTGTTGATGCAGAAGAAAACGTGGTGGCTATTTAAATGACGTTTTTTTTTTAAACTTAATTGTATTGATTGAACTGTAAATTAAATAAAAAATATTTGGATTTCCTTAACAAAAAGTGTGTTTTTTTCAAAAAAGAAATATCACTCGCATTGGAAAACCCTTTGTATGGTTTTTAATTAATTAGTAATTTCAAAAAACAAAAATTTTATTTTAAATTTGTAAAAATCTTAAATATTCAAGTTTTTCAAATGATGATATGCAATCTTTCTTACACAACTTAGGATTTCCAAATATGTTGAAAACAATAGTGGAATCCATTAAGGGGCCTTCCGCAAAATACGTCACACTAAAATTAGGTTTTTTTTGAACCCCCTCCCCTTATGAATGAATATTACGTCACAAAAGCTTAGAAGCTCACTTTAGTGTCTGTTTATTATTAGAAAAAAGGTCGGATATTAACAACGCGGGGTATCATAAAACTTCACTTTCTCTTCATTGCATTGAAAATGACCATTAGCCGAACCTGGATGACGTCATGATATTGGAGACGGAAGAAATCAAACAAGAGAATGTTGCTGGAGATGCTGCATATCAACACCATGGAAAATGCTGTCAACAAACGGTTGAACTGCGATAATCTAAATGCAGTATACACACACTTGACTACAAAGAAAGTGACGTAGCGTAAAAAGAAATTCCCACAGTGTAGTGGGGTCTTTTACCTTCATTTATGTAATGTCATGTGTTTTGTTAGTTTTATGTGATGTGTAAATGTTTTTTTAAAAGGCGTTTCTAAGTATTGTTGTTATAAGTGTTGACACGTGAATAAAATTGTAATATTTTAATCCTCCAATAAAGGCCTGATGAAGAGCGTATCCATGCCCGAAACGTTACATACCATTTAACTTCGTTTTTCTTTTCGACCTTAAGCTTCAGATAAAAGTCATAAATTATAAAAATCAAAAGGTCGCTTAACAATTCTGGAATTAGGAAACAAAAGGAATCGATCGGTACGCATTCCAATGCCGCTAGAGCTAAGTCAAAACGCAAGAGTAACGCCAAGAGTTAGCGCTCATGTTCAAAAAAGTAAACATTATAGTAAATATATTGAGTTACAATTTATTGTATTAAAACATATGTATTCAAATGTATGTGTATATTTACTGATACGAAATGAATGACTTTTATCATAACAAAGATTAAAAAAACTAGTCGAAATTTTTTTTTTTGAGAAACGGCCACGTTGCCGCAGAACCCCGGTCCCCCTTGTCACATCTTGTCACTCTTAGCGAAACCAGTATTTTATGGACGCCTCCTAACGAGTCAGTCGTTTTTTTTTGAAAGGGTGCTATGGGAGCTGCTAACAAACTTTTTCTTGAAGGTTCTCGCCTTTTCTATGAAGTTCGGTAGTGTGCACCACATTTTTCTATATAGAGAAGCCGTTTGCGCGGGCCAGTTTCTATTGAAAAATGATAATAATAAAGTAGTATACTTACTGTCCACCTAACAGCTTTTGTCTTCCACAAATGTTAATGATAGAAAAAAGTATTAACTTACAAAAGCACTATAGTATGTTGTTGCAAGTAGTTCAGTTGATTTTTGATTACTTTTAAGAAAATCAAGTCAATTTGTTATAAAACTAAACATACCCTTCCCGCCTAAACGGAAGGAGATAGACCCCACCGGATTTTTTTCTTGTCTGCAGTCAACCTATCCGTCTTGAGTTTTTGTCGCAAGACACTTTGTATAAAACGAAGTCGAACCATTACAACTTGAGGATGGATGGATCAATCTTCATGGTTTTTGGTTTGTTGTATTTGTCTAGGTCCCGAATAGCAGTGTAACTGGGGACGGGAACAAAGAACTAATGGGCGAATTTTTCTTTAAGCATTACGATGCTACATTATCCCTCAGTAATATAAACTATACTAGCCGAGGTGCCCGGCGTTGCATGGGTGCGTAGTTTTAAGGATCCCGGTCTCTTCCTTTGTTTCCAGTAATTTCTAGGTTTCCTCCCAATCCCGTTTGCAGAATACATACTCATACTTAGTCGACCAAGAGCTGGAAGCAAATTTTTGGAGAAGAGTGATTACCAAAAATAATGCACATGTGTGTGTTGATATACGCGGGGGTGGAACGTTCGAAAATGGTAATGTTTTAGATTTTGCGGTCGAAGTGATAACCACATAAATGATACATCAAAAAATCAGAAAAAACTCCCCTGATTACAAAAAGAAGTGTGTTCCAGACGATTCGGTATCAGCCTTTTGCTTGCCAGACGCATTTTAATATAAGCATGTTTATCAAATTGAATGAAAATCATAAATTTCATTTAAATGAAATACTATAAGCAATTATTTGACCCCAGATTCACCACTTGAAAGATTCGATGCCTTCTTCACTTTCCCTATCATCTTGGTTTTCAAATATTTGGTTGATGGTTTTTGGGGCCGCAACTCTATTAAACCATTTCAGTTTGACCATCATGTCGTGCATGTTCCAACCACAGTGAAATGGCGAATGCCTTACGCCTGTACTTACTACCGCATTTTTCTAAATACATAATTGGAACGATTTATTTGTTGCAATAACCGACTTATTGGTTTGTTAATTGAAAGACTCTTAAATTTAAAATTTACCACCAACTTTTTGTTTACAAACTCTTATAATTGATGGTCGATGAGCTTGACAAACGCAGAATTAGCTAAGATAGATATAGTGCTGCTTACAACGATTTGAAAATGATGATTGATCGTTTATTAAATTAACTAACGAGTTTATTTCTCCAATGTCAAAATTGCTTGTCTTTCTCAATGAAATGAAAAATTATGAGGCTTTATTGTCATAGAATCCCTACTTAATTCTAAAATAAGTTTCTATCATTTCTCATTGCACATATTAGTACTGTGCTATCTACCAATCGATGCTTTCTTTTGATTTCTTACCAAATATGTTTGCCCTTCCTGCCAATTAAGCCATAAACTTTTGATTACATTAATTTTGCATGCCAGATACGTTTTTTCATTATTCGCTCGGGACTTTGAATCGACTCAACAAGTTGCAATCAGGAAGAATGTTTTACCATTGACTCATCTCTCTCCCTCTCTCTCCTTCGACATTGGAATTCGAATTAGATAGCAAATTAATTGTGGAGCGAACAGGACACATGTGCAACCTTCATTCTTAATTAAAAGCCCATATGTTACATTAATGCATCATCAACAACTCCATAGGTATTTAGGTACATAGCACATAGCTCAAGTGGGTATCTATTCTCAATCTCCACCAACTATACATTAAATCTAATTGCAGATCCATCTTCAAGAGGTATACATTCTACAATACATAGTATAGAATAAGTTATGTTTTCATATAACCGAGCACGTATTCGCTTTAATTATTATTGGCCTAGTTTGGGGAACAACGGAGATACACAACACATGCATAGGCATTTTAGCCATATAAAATATACGCAAACTGAAATGACTGCCTATTCTCTTTTATTGCCCTCAGATGCGTATATGCTTACAACATCGGGGCAAAATACTTTTTAGGTAAAAGAAAGAAGGCGAATTAGAAACTAATTTCAGCCTTCTTTGACAATGGTTGCCATTCGAGGAGATTATTTTAAGTATTTATTTTATTTTATGTTTTTCTTATGTTTAGCTTATAAAATAGATTTGAGTTACAAGGTTGAGAAAGACTGGGCTTTAGTTCAGACGGGGATAAGGTATACGAGAAGAATCCCGTTTACAGTACTCGGCGTTATGTCAAAAGGTTTTTGTTTTAGTTGTTAACATACGTACAAGACTCAGTCAGCACCGTGGATTTGATGAAAACTTTACATTCAAAAGAATCAAATGGAACAGCCATCGCCTAAGCTTATCCTTTTGTCGTTTTGGTTTGGTAGTAACAATATAAAAACTTAGTCACAAAATTTTGCTAGCGAAATATGTATAAGGACAAAGGTGGTTTTTCGCCTTCATCTCTCAAAAAAAAAAAAATGTTTTTTTTTTCATGGGTATTGCCTTTTGTGAGTAAATTCATTGCCATGAAAAGCGCTTTCAAGATAGGAGACACGGAATCGGTAGAAAAATGGAGGTCCCCATCATTCCCTCACAGGGAATGGTTGCGAGAAATACGCTACGTCCCGGGGTTTGCCGCTCTGTTGAGCCACCCTATGTGTGAATGTATGTATATGCCTTCAATTTTAACCCTATAATTTGATAGCATTCCCCGATTTTTGTTTCGTTATAACTAGCCCACTAACCTAAAAAAAATCCTCCCCTTTCCTGAGTCCTTTCAGAAATGACTTAATCAATAGCCTTATATTTAAGTTGCTGGAGTGAAGGAAACTCTTATCCTGGATTTGAAATTATGATCAAAGCCAAAAGCACTAATTTTGGAGTCAATCATAAATATCCAATAAAAGTTTAGTTCTTAAATCACAAATTAACAATAGGTCAATATACGCCAGTGGTACTGCGCGGGTTCACAAAGTGCGCAAAAAGAAACCGATTCGTTGAAAAACTTCAGGTGACAGAAAACAAATGAGTGTAGATGACAGATGACAGAAGAAAGAAGACAAATGACAGAAAACAAATGGCATATGACAAATGACAAACGACAGGTGACAGATGACAAATGACAGATAACAGATGACAGATGACAAATGACAGATAACAAATAAATGATAACAGATAACAGATAACAGGTGAAATATGACAGTTCACTGATGACAGATGGCAGATAACTGATCAAAGATGATATATGACAGATGACAGGTAACAGATAACTGATGAAAAACAACTCAATTAATTAAAATAACTAAGGTATCACCACAGAGCTTGGAAGCCCCAGAGACTAGCTCATTTCTGTCATTTCTGAACTCTAACGTAACATGGTAACCATAACACCACAAGCAACACCATATACCTACCACAATATAAGTACTTTTCACATGTTGACCAGGAATATTTACTTCATGGATATCAGAATAGCTTTGTAATATACTTCGCTTGACAAGTATGTTTCCTCTCTTAGTTTAAATCCATAGAATCAAGGAAACTTAAAAAAGGGAAAGCCTTTCATCAGACATATTGTCTTAAAGACATATTATCCTAACAATATGTCTTTTTTATCCAAATCTTCCAACGGTATCATACACTTATGCCTACGATGCTAAGTATGAACAGTTTGTTAAACCATGGAAATGTTAAATGAATTCCAAGCAACTTGGTAACTTCTTCCTCGTTGAACACACACTCGTCCTTAACAAATGTTCTGCTGTACCTGTTTCTACAAATCCGTATCAATAAATGTGATTTATCTTTTACGAGCCCGCCCCGCCTCAACATATTTTGGAGTGCAAGATTTATGCCAAAGAGCCGTGCCTTGCCGTGTGTGCCAGCTCCAAATGCTTATCACGTCATTATTCTGATATATTCCAATCAAATGGGACTTACGATTATTTTGCAAACATCTTAGGGAGTGCAGATACTCTGCAGCTAGCCATTTCGCCTAAGAAAAAGACACGAGAAAAAAAAAAATTAAATAATAATAATTTCGCAATAAAGAGGATTCAGCTGATAAAGCGAAATGTTTCCGTAATGTCTATTGCGCGCCTTACACAGTAGATAGCTTCGGCAAAATACGTGATTCATCACAATTGGTGAAATTTAATACGTAGGAAGGGATTTCCTGGCAGGAAATCCTCTTGTGTTTTTTACGTCAAAAAAGGATTTGGGTGGCTTGTATGCGACGAAAATTCCGAGCACACACATACGGAAGAGTAATGATGGTACATGCTCCAAGGAGCTAAGTTGAAAAGAATGTCATGGTATCAATTAATTTTTCTCGTTTTGCCTTGTCCTTTGGTTCGTTTGGCTGCGATGGCTCACTTTATTTTTTCTCTCTCTGTTCTGTTTGTTTCTTTTACAAGCTACAAAGCTCATGCTCACCCCCTATGCATTCTCATGGTTATAATACTTACTTAAGTTGTAACGTCGAGAAAAGGGAATGTGAAATTGTTAATTGAATTATTTGGAGTAATACCTTGAAGTTAAGGACATGGATGGGCGAAAAATGTGTGCTCCCAAAAGAGAAAAAAGCAATTAATTATGAGATTGTTGAAATTATAGTCGAATATTTCGCCCAAGCATCCCAGGGTTGTCTACTTAACAGAGTGATTGATTTATTTGAGTTTATATAGTAAGAACTGTCATGTTAACTACATAGTTAAATTATACTGAGTTGAGTGATTTTTGATAGCAATGGTTTGGTTATGCAAGAATGAGCAGAGTTAAGAAAAAGCAAACTGAATTGAGTATTTTTCTTACTGTCAATTTTGAATCTTTATATTGTGGTGATATTTAGATTTAAGTTGGTTACTAGTTTTTTATTGTGGATATAAATAGACAAACAGTAAAAGCAAATCACTTTTAGTCTAGACTCTCTAGTAGGTTAGGCTAGGTCTAAATGGCTGTCAGAAAAACGACTCACACACTTAGACCAAAATTAGGTTGATTGTGATAACTGATAACATAAGAAGTGCGTGAGGAGTGAGCGAGTACCTCACTTAACAAGCATTTGGAGGTTTTTGACAAAGCAAGGTGTCTGTGTTCACCAGATCGCTTACATCATCAAGGAAGTATTCTTCGAGATGCTGTTTTCTCTAAAAAGAGAGTGCAGGACATGAGCAAAGGAGGTGTGGGATAGTCTCCTCTTCCTCCTCATTCAGACAGCTGCAGAAGTTTGAAGGGACGTCAAGTCTTAGACTCTTTAGTAATTGCGATTTGTATATTAGTGGTTAGGGGAACACGGCCAACAGAAATGCAAGAGAGTTTCTTTTTAACGTCATCAGCAACATTTAAAAGCTTTAATTCTTCTTCTGTCAAAATACTTTCTGTATTGTGCTCTAATTAATGAAATGGCTAATGAACAAGGGACTGAACAAATCCAAATTGATATGATCAGCTCATACGTTGGCGTCTTCAATATTAGTTTAGTGTTGTATTTTTAAGGTGAAACATACCTTAGACGCATATAATGATAGAGTCATGTGGTCATAGCCACTACGCAGCAACACGAGCAGCTGCATTAAAAATTCTATCAAATTAGGTACATATGTGGTCTTTTCTAAAACATGTCACGATTTATGCCTAATTTTGCAAAAAACCTGACAGAACAGCGATTTTCCTGCAATGTGCCTTGAAAACCCATCGAGCCGGAGCGTTGATGTCCATCCACTCTACATGGCCCAGCCAGCGTACCTATGCCCATGTCGCTAATACAGTACAGCTCATACAGCTCGTTGTTGCATCATATTCTTCACATATTGTTTTCGAATACGGGGACAAATATGATTCGGATTATTTTTCTTTAGAAAAAACCAAGGGTCTCCTCATCCGCTTTCGATAAGGTTAACGCTTCCGCCCTGTAAAGCAGAACTGAGCTAATTATGGTCTCATAAAAGTTTACCTTGGTTTCTCTAGACTCGTAAACTATTGAACCGATTTAAAAATTCTTTCACCATTGGAATGCTAGAATGTCCATGAGCTACATAGAATTTCTATTGTTTCCGTATTCCAACGAGGCTGGGTGGAAACTACTGAGGAAATTTTCGGTAAGTAGAATCAAAATGAGATATGTTTTGTTTTAGTATTCCCAATGGACAAAAACAACGCTACAACTGCGATCGAATCAATTATAAACTAACAATCCGTAACCCTTGATTACGAACACGTAGTTTTTTGTTTTATGCTCACGAAATTTATTAAACCTGTCGCTTATTTGAAAAAAAAAGGATATATTCAGTGATTTTTTTTTTTAAATTTGCTAAGAACACTCTTTGACAGCTCTCCAAATTGGCAGTGTCTAAACAGTTGGACAAGACTTACCCAACTTCGTATTTATAATTGCATTCCAACAGGTGTTTAAATAAGCCCTCAAATACTTGCAGACGTACCTGGATTCTGTCAATTTTGAATGAAAAACTAGATGGCGGCGGCGGCCGGCGGCGTTCACGATGTATCCGTGAACCGTTCAGTACCATTGATTGTGTTTTGATATGCGGGTAGGGTAAACTGTCCCACAGTGAACCAATTTCCGCTTAACTTGATGTAGCATTTGAACTACTGGTCTATTGACAGGAAATCTTCAATGTGCTTAAAGTTTAATATTTTGACTTTGTATTTCACCATAGAAATTTTAGAATACATCACGAAAAATACTTCATTTTGAGCTTTCAAAAGTACACCAAAATTGGTTCAGTGTGTACCAGGGGGTGTACACAGTGAACCAAGGGGTATTACACAGTGAGCCATTACTATATATTCAAAAAATGTTTTCAAAAAATCTATAAAAAAGAAGAAAACGTAAAGACTTTCTCTGAAAAATTAAAACCGAAATCATTTGATTTATTAGACATTTTTATTTCGTTTTACGAACATTAATTCATTATTTTGAAAAAAAAAAAAAATCAAAGGACTTTTTTCTTTCTACTTTCACTCAAAAACTGTGAAAAAAAAAATAAATTAAAAAGTAAAAAGGAACAACAGAAAAAAAAACACAGTCCTTCACGTATTGTTCTTGCAAACTAAGATAACAAAATAATCAAAAAAACCAAAAAAGCACTTTTAAAGTAAAATAAACATAGGAAAATGTAGGTAGGTACATAAATATATCGATGGACTTAAACTATTTAACGGATATGGAATCCTGAACCATGAAACCATGGTTCACTGTGGGACTTGATGCACTGGTTCACTTGTGGACATAGTGACTTTTTCTAAAAAAATATTAAAATAAAAAAAACTATTGCACTTATTCAACTCTTATGCTGTTTTATATACATGAAAATAACCAACAAAACATATGTAATGAAACCACATCACTTCATAAACCACTTTTAAAATTAAAAAACAAACAAAAACCACAATTTCTAGTTTCCTCACCTGCCAAATTCACTTTTCCATGCGCACAACCGACACCGGCTAGAACACAACTTCAACTTCAGGATGTCCTCAAAAAGGATTAAAATGCGGGTGTTTCTCTATCTTTTTTTCTTTTCTATCTGGGAATGGGTGGGAGAAAATTTGAATGGTTCACTGTATCTGCTGGCTCACTGTGGGACAGTTTACCCTACAATTACTAAAAGGCTTTGAAAGAGTGTGGCGTAAGACTTGAACAAGATCAAAAAAAAAAACACAGCTGATTTGACTCTATGTTTCGGCTTTTCCAAGTCTAATAAAATGATAAAATTTGCGTAACTTACAAATGAAATTATTAAATGTAGTATTTTTGCATATCAAGCTACTTATTTTTTTCGATCTTATATGATATATTCATGAAAATTTATTTTACTGTATCAAATGTCACTTCATCAATAGTTTGGACAGCCAATTTCGGTCTCTAAAGCCTGAACTACATCGAAACACAAAGTGAAAAAATTAAAAAAACTAAATAAAGTAAAAGCTTTTCAAATACACACATATTACTGCGTGACACCTGTTGGCTGTTGGCAACATTTAAGAAATTCAGAAAGACTTTTTGACGGTCAAATATTTTAAAACAAAACAATAAACAATTTGTCAAAAAAGAAAAATCTCTGTTTTCGGAAGCTGGTTATGGTTAATATTCAATAAATTTAATTGAATATCTTTCAATTTACTTTAAAATTTGAAAACACAGTTGACATTTACTTCAATTTTATAATTTTCAAAATTGCTTTGAAACTTTGAAAGAGCTTTTGTTTAGAAAACTACAGGATTTTATGATGAAAGCGCTACCTTTCAAGAAAAACACACAAAATTATTTGATTGTGTTTGTCTTCAAAAAATTGCCTAAAGTGAAAGCTTCGATATGTGCGATTTTTTTTCAAAGACACTTTTTTAAATTGAGAGGAAGAAATACAAATTTGATTTTGATAGAGGAGTTTGACGGTGTTTAGACTGGCGCAAGTCAACCGTGCAATTTTGACATTCCGCCACCCCGTCGTGTTCAGACTGAAAGTAATGTGAACACGATGGATTTATTTTGACGATTATTTTGCCTTCAGATTTGGGAAGAAAAAACTCAGAAATTAAACTGAACTGAAAAAATAATTTATTTATTTTCGTTTTTTTGCTTCAGGAACATGAAAAAGAGCATTTATTTTTCAAACAACAGTCTCTTTACTCGAGAAAAAAAAAACACAAGTGTCAAAACAAGGAAATGTCAAAACTCCGCCAAGAAAATTTTAAAATTTTTAAAAACTTCGGCGCAAAAAAATGTCTCTTTCTTACAACTATGTGGGAAAGAGAAAAAACATAGGTATAGACGTCAGTTTTGCACGGTTCACTTGCGCCTGTCTGAACAGCCTCTTTCGAATGTAATTTGACGTTTTTAAGAAACTTTTTAGTTTGTGTTTCGATGTAGTTCAGGCTTTAGACAGCGATTGAAGTGTTTATAATTATTATTTGGAGTTGGTCACCCATCTAACAGCTGTCTAAGGTAAGACACACTTTGGGATGGCATCATAAATACGGCTGATTAGTTTATATTTATATATATATTTTATATTAATATATATATTTTATATTATATATATATTTATTTATATGTATATTTAGAATTTATAGTTTGAAAACTAAATCTTATGACTCTTTCTCCAGTCATAACTGCCTGATTTTTTGTCTTCCTTGACTATGTTTGAAATTAAAAAAAGGTTAATTGAATATTACGTCAAGAAATGATTTCATATGATGTACATACTTATGTAATGAAAAGACCTTAACGAAGGAGAAAATATGCCAAATTCGAGCTTCCAAATCGATGCTGTACAGAAATTCAGTGCAGATTTCTTCGGTGGTGGTAGACAGCGATGGGCTTTTATAAAAAACAATGTACATACATACAGAATCAGTGAAAGAAAAAAATTTTGCTGGTAACAATGATATATTTCGAGTCTCTATCCATTCACAAATGTCGCTGATGTCTCTAAGACTGATTAAATTTTTCGTGTTAGCAATATCCATTCAGAAAATTAAAACATTAAATGCACCGAAACAGCTGTGTTTTTCGTCCGTTGCGTTGCGACAACAAAAGTGATCGGTTTTAACGGATAGGTATACTTCTTTTTCGATTCACCTGGTTAATTATGAATATTGATTTTGGCAATGTCTTGTTAACGTACTTGCTTTGACTGGGAAAAAGTAATCTACTTTCACAATAAATACAAGGAAAATGTAAAAGAAATTATATATTCTCATTTCATGAAATGAAGTGAATGAATTCAGTTGTCGAATAAAGTTCCGTTTGAGTACTGAAGCTGAATTACCAAAATGATCCTGGTTCAAAATTTCACTGCATTATTTGTAAGCACTCTTCGAAGAAATCAGATTGAAGCAACCAGAAGCTCCCAGAATAACCTAAAGCTCTGAAATCTGTTTATGATCTTTGAATAAAACCAACTAACTGTCAAGTGTTCTAAAATTGAAAAAAAGCGTAGAGTATTTTTATTTACAAAGTAAAATAAAAAAATTCATTCCGTAATAGTTAGCATATCTGCCTGTTACGTAGGAGTTCGAAGTCCAAGTCGCAAAAAAAGTCCAATTGTTGTTTTTACAAGTATCAAATCTCAGTGGAAATTGGCAAGTTGTCCGAGAGTAATTTCACCAAAATGTAACATTCGCCATCCATTAGTCATTCAAAATCAGCAAAAAATTGTAGATCTCTTCTATTCCTCAAAAAGTATGGGTGAAAGAAATGCGCTAGGCCACATATTTCAACGTTGATGGTGGTCTTTTATCCTGAACATTGACTTAATCATTGTCGCTTTCTTTTGCATCCAAATGTTACACTTCATACGTTACTACAGAAAGGCTCGCTCGTACCTTCTTCTCTTATCACGAAATCATTATTTTCTCCAAAAAGGAACCAAAAACGGTTTCATATGCTTAAGCCTATGTGCTATGGTGTCTGTCAAATTTGATGGTGGTAGATAACAGTCACCATAATGGCAGTGTTAGTTGAAATTGTAATTTTATTATATAAAATTAGAAAGACTTCTGCTCCATAATATCACTCACTTTATGGTTACTCCTTTACACAATTTGAAACACCGAGAGTCTCCTGCAGTTACCTTGCCTAAAAGAATCCTTTCACAACATGATATTTTCCATTTCAATTAAAAATTTAACGTAGGTACTATTGGAACATGAGGTTTCTTCTTTTTCAAGCCAAACTATGTTTGAATTGCACATGACTACAAACTCCTATTTTTTCACATTCAATGGCTTACCTGTGTTATCATCAACTCAAAACTGTACAAAGCAATTCGTTCAATTCAACGATTATATCCATGTTCATTGACAATGCGCCCGTGATTTCTTTTCTTTTTTATAGCTCTAACAAGCTCTGAAAACAAACATGAAAACAAAAGACTATCTTCGACTCCCACAACCACAGCACTAACATTAACATTGAGTCATGCTTGCTGAATAAAAGTGTCAAATGGCTTAAAGTGAATGTATTTTTTACCGCAGCGCAGTGCTAACATCGTCACTTTGTGTGTGCAGTGCATTGTATCAACTAGTACACGAAAGTAAATTAAGAAAGGGGCGAAAAGAAGGAAGAAAAACAATTTATCGCTTGTAGAAGAAACTAACTTTTGCTAAGCATATTGATTTACTAGCAAAATAACTGCTGGAGGAATATTGCATCTTATCATTAATATACTCCTTCCATATGTAAGCTGCACTTAAAATGGAGAGCCTTTAAGTACTCAAAACATCCTGGGAGTAAGCGCATCAAAACAAGACAAGGAAAGAAAATTGATTGCAAATTGACAAAGTCATATTCATAAAATGAATATTTACTCTTGACAATTTGAGGGCATCTTCTTTATGAAAATAACCAAAGGCTTATGGAGTTTGTTTTACATTTACAAACAAATTGATGTTCTCCTCTGTCTTCGTGCCAACATCATTTACCATGCAAACAAATGTTGTCTTACACAGGTCGTTTACCATTCTCAATACAGAAACACACTCCCATCTAAAGCCTAAGCCTGAGGCCAAACATCCTTGGAAATCATTACTTTAATTATGAAAATCTATCTCCTGAATACAAAACTTCAACACCGACGCATAAACTCATCTCTATAATGAAACAATAAATATTAAAATGTCTCTCCTATTGCCGTTCCTAACGCATCTTGTTCCACAAATAGTAACCTCCTCACGAAGAATAAATATATCGTTCAGATTCCATTTTACCCCATTTAAAGTAAATAAAAATAAACACTCTCCCTACACCCACTTACTATCCGCCCACATGACCCAGACACATAAAATATTTATGGACCTGATGGGCTTATCCAAATACCAATACATATCTTCAAGATACACATTGCTCATATCTGGAATGCTCATCATGCACAGAACATATCATCAGGCAAATACACAAGTTTACTGCATATCCAACAACTTTCACTGATGTTGACCACATTTGGGCCAAATTGAGGCTTCTTTTTTTGGCCATCTCCAGCCAAGGTGGTACCTCTTGCTCTGCCTTTTGCAACCAACACATACTTTTGGTTTTGTTCTGTTTTTATGCCTATTGCCTCGCCCCGGCTGGTGTCGACTGTCGAGAGTCCAGATTCGGATTCAAAAGCACAAATGTGGCCAAGAAACCAAATGTGAAATGAAATCATACACACTTTCGCCTGAGTTCCACTAAAGGCACGTCATGCTGTCGTTTTGGTATCTGGACTTTGTTGAAAGATTAATCTGTTACGAATTTTAAGTTTCCGCATGCACAGCACAGGCACTGGACCATTCGAACAACTTTAGATATATGCACAAGTATATGGTACCTACTCCTACCTACCGTTCTCGTCTTCTTTTTTATGTGTTTATTTTGCGGAAGCCCAACCGACAGACCAACGCTTTTTTTTTCTTAGTTTAAAGTTACACGTTCGTCAACGTCACATCTTGGCTGTAGATATGTTTTTACGTATCAAACAGAAGTTTTTAACTGGACTGAAATCGAAACTTAATAAAATGTTTGGTATTTTTTTTGTTTTGTCCGCTTTTGGTATACCCATACCTTGGTATACCCATTCCTATAGTGAAAGTGAAATCAACCGCTGGATTAGAGTTCCTTTCCCTTTGTTGCCTCTGCCTGCTTCGGATGGACACTGTTGGAAAAATAAAGTATGCTCAAACCTCATACTTATTGTGATATGAGTTATAGGCCTTAATAAGCAGTCAGGAGTAGCTCTTGATAGCTTAATTGCTCCATAAGTGGTGATAACCATTGGTGGTGCCAGTTGTACGCAATACCCTTAATGAGAAGCTCTTAGATAATATTGAAACTAGACACTGACTTTTGATGGGTTTCTATCAAAATAGGCTTTTGTGCAATTTTCTGTGGAATAACAAAACTGAAAGGCTATTTGTGTGGGGTAGGTAATATGTGAAAGTGGATATTCCAAAACTGAAATTTTGAAAACAATGTTCATTTGCTCTATTAGCACACATCAGTCATTGCTACAGTTTGTGAAGGTAACCGAATATTTTGAAAAGATATAACCGATATTTTAAGGAGGTGAAGGTATGCTTGAGCCTAATACATCAACTCTTCATATTTGAAAAGCTGAGGGAAATTTTAATTAGCTGTCCAGTGTGGATATTCCTTGAGTAGAAGTTCGAAGTATTCTCGTATGTTGATTTTCAATGATGGACATAATATGCTCCAGGGCTGACTAGTGCTCAAAACCTAACATAAGCACCACTATACTTCAAAGTGCTATTGGTTGAAGGAATATTATTTTGAACAGAACTTGAGCATAAAACCCTAGAGAACAGTGTTTTTCACTGTTAGACGATAGAAAGACCCAGTCTTAATGATTTCAACTAATCTTTTATCTGTTGGTAGTCTATACACAGCTTATGACTGTTAAACACCGTTTCGTTAAGGTATGTATGGGTATTAGTCTTGAAATTGTACAAAAATTCGAGTCAATGCTCTTGGCAAACCTCAGAACTGACTTAGCTCTCGATTTTGCTGTCCACAGATCTAGCGACACAGCGGAGTTTGTCTTCAGAATGTTCAGATAAGCGTTCGATCGACAACCACGAGATATTAAATGGATCTAATTTATGGGAAGATATAGTATAGAACTAGAACACCAAAGTGCATCAACTATTCTTTGCTGACGATCAGTGGAATCGTCATGAGTGAGAATCCTACATCTCTGCCAGAATCACTTATTTTAAGGGTAAGAGTTTTAGATAAGAAAGCGTACCTCATTAGTCCAAAAAAAAAAACTGAATAAATGTGTTGACCAACTTCTGATCCAGATAAGCCTATTGCAGACATTTATTTTGATGAAAATGTGCTTCCCAAGGTTGAAAATAAATATACCAATTATAAAGCTACTTGTGAACATGTGATGACGATATCAATCATTTAGTAAGCCTGTTACGGATTAAGTGGTTAGAAAATTCCAAGATCTTCCAAGACAGAAAAACGCCCCTAAGCTGAACTGAAGACTCTGCATCGTGGTTGTGCCTCGAACGATCAAAATTCTGGATTTTGTACAAAAAATATGGGAGAGGGCTGATGGCAGCTGAGATAAAAATGCTCTGACAGCAGAAGTAAAAAGCTTGATAATATTACATGCACGAGAAACCGTGACAGCCTTTACGTCAAAAATACCATCTTGGAATAAAAAGAGCACGATCGGCTCGGCTGGTATTGTCATGGTCAAAGGAGAGATTCAGAAAATAAAAGAGTGACTTTTTTGTAACATACTGAGGTTTCCATAAACCTTTCCAATCGAGATATTCAGATGGTCATTCCTGGAAAGTTGCCAAAATTATCCCTATTCCCAAAAACTCAAATTCCAACCTCGTGGAATACCGACCAATTTCAATTTTACCTTTTATCTCGAAGGCTTTTGTGAAAACTATGTTTCAACAGATTTCCATGTTTTTAACGGAGCACAAGCTCTTATCTTCAATTCAAGCGGGCTTCAGACCAAAGCACAGTTGTCTGAACGCACTTTTAAAATTAGTGGATGATATTCGTCAAGAAATTAACAATGAAAATGTTTTGACTTCTCAAAGGCATTCGACACCGTGTCTCATGAGATTCTTTTGAGAAAACTGAATTTGAATTTTCGTTTTGAAAGAACCGCGGTTGCTCTCATTCAAAAATATTTGCAAGGAAGAACTCAAGCTGTGTCGATCAAAAATAAGCTTTCCGATTTTTTAGGCACTAACGCCGGTGTTCCACAGGGCTCTATTCTTGGGCCCCTAATTTTTTTGTTATTTAAAAACGACCTTCCTGATGTTCTCAGGTCTTGTAAGGCGCTTATGTACGCAGATGATGTCCAACTGTACTACAGCTATCGAGTCGGAATGATTGATGACGCTAATGTCCGGTTAAACCTTGACCTGAGCAAAGTATTTCAATGGGCTGTGAAAAATAAACTGCGATTAAAACCGAAGAAAAGTCAAGCCATTGTCATGAGTAAAAATGCTTTAGATACGACCTGCTTCCCAGAGGTATAACGTGGTTCTTCCATTCTTCCTTACATGAAAACAGTTTAGAACTTAGGCATCATTTTCAACTTTGGAGGATCATATTTCATGCGCCGTTGGCAAAACGTATAGTGCACTTAGAGTGTTCAGTTCCTCAGGGAACTGTCTTCCAATTAAAACTAAAACCATTTTGGTTAAGACATTAATCCTTCCCATCATGCTGTATGGAATTTTCTGTAACGTAGATAGCAATACCCACCGAAATCTCCGAGTTGCTTTTAACAATATAGCACGTTTTGTACACAGTCTTCGCAGGTTTGACCATGTCACACAGTATTCAAATGGTATCTTCAACATGTCTTTTCAAAACTACCTAAACAACAAGGTGTTATTGTTCCTTTTTAATTTAATATCCGGACTACCTTTACGATAAAATAGTTTTTGCACACTCGCAGAGAAGTAGAATACCTTTCGTACCAAGACATAGGTGAACTGTTTCCAAAAGACGAATTTTTTGTTTACGCTGTTGGGCTGTGGAACTCTTAACCTGCCAATCTGAGGGGAATCAACAATTTTGCCATTTTTAAAAGAGACCTTTTCAATCATTTAAGGTGCTAAAATCTTTTTTTTTTTAATCTTTCTTTTTTCATTTTTCTTTTGTTTTTATTGACCTTAAAATAGTGAACAGTTTTTTTTCTATTGCTTTATTTGTAAATTCACTTTGTCTCCATTCTAAAATTTCTGAAGTATAACCCAAAAATTGTACCTCTTATACTAAGTTTTATCTAAAAAACATTATGTTTCACTGTACTTATGTTTAAAATAAATAAATTTAAAAAAAATTAAATTAAATATCAAGGTGCGATTGAAAACCATCCTAAATTTCTAGCAGAGTTTACGTAATCAATGGGTATGTCCTCAAGCTTCAAATAACTTTAAGCCGATTCAGCAAAAACTTTACGAGAGATTAGTAAAATTTTCGAGTTCTCGGGATTTCAGATCAAGGTATTTCTCTTGGACCCCCGTGAGATGAGTAGCAGATCTTCGTTTATAAAGGCAACCGGCTAAGTTTTCGCTGACAAAGGTCGACTGATAAGAAGTTGCACATTATGTGATACAACAAGTGGAAGTTCGTTTATATATAGCCAAAAAAGAATTTGTCCAAGTATCGATCCCTGTGGCACACCAGTTAGAGCACTGGACGAGCGATCATAGGCGAGAGTACATTGTTTTTCCCACTGAGATAAGAAGTGATTAGCTTACATGACTCGATGGAGAAGCTATATAAATTATAGGCAGCTTTTTGCAAAATATTGAATATAAATAAGAGAAGTGCGCTCTAGGATACCGGGTCTATGAATTCAAATGACCCAATGAGAATAACATGCAATATTTAGCTTTGTAACTAAACTCTTCTATGATCTATCATCCCGTCCTCAAAGCAAAACAGGTATTTCGTTTTAAAATGTATCATGAATGGGTCTTAAATTCATTTTATTTTGAATTCCCATGCGATTTGTTTATATAGGCAGAGATAGTGAGCCTTCGGAATTATAAAGTACACGCACATATCTAAGCTATGTACATATTCAGTTTCTACAACCTGAACGCTTCCTTTGTGAGGGAGCACCAATTTTTTGTATGCCCTTGATCCCTTCAAAACAGCACTACTTTGAATTTGAAACCATTTCATTCTTCTAATAAGCTCTGAAGCATTTCAGCAAATGTGGTCCAACATTTTCAGTTAATTAAAAACTGTGGTATACATTACACCCGTCATATGTTAGCCCCTCAGGTATTGATTAACCTAAACAAATAACTGATGTTTGTTGGTTGAAACTAATTTTCCAAATGCACTTTGCTTCATATATGCCTTTGTATGTCTATGCTTATGCTTACCGTAGTTAAAAACATCATCATTTGTGAAGCTTCTAATATCGAGAATCGAGTTGACAGCATGTGCTCATGGTTGCGGATTTAATTTCTAATTGAGGAAACCAATATTGAATTGCAAGTTATGTGAGTTTTTGTTTGTCTTTACTGATTGCCAGGTCGTTTTATATATTTTTTTTTATTTAAAAACTTATAACGAATATTAATTTGATGACTGGAAAAAAGAAGCGCATACAGGTAGTGCTGAGCTGATTAAGGGTCAGGGTTTGGTAGGAAAAAAAAAGTTTATAATCTGAATAGATTTTATTTTATCGAAGAAGACGCACCAACTAAGACTCACCAAATTTTATTGCGACTAATATTGACAAATAATTTTTTTTTATCATCATTTTGAACATTTGGCGGGTAAACCAATGACAACATCGAATGTATATAAACTTTCTTTGGAGCAAATAGAAAATGATAAGAAAACAAAATTTAATTTTTCAAATCTGAAACACTTTGTCGAACATTAAAGTTCTTAAGACTTCAAGCGTTGAAATCATATCGCATAGTGTTTGGCGAAGAGGGCTGTTGGCTGTTGCAGTGGCTGTTTATGTTTCTCATATTACCAGCGAGTGTTTTTGCTTCATCTGCCACAAGAGCTCTGCATTTTCACAAACGCTTGGTGGAATATGTTTCTCCGAACTTTGTTATGATTAAACTTTACACCAGCAATTTTTTGCCAACTTATTTTTTTTTTAAGTGAAACTTCTATGCGACTTCCATAAATGGTTGCGTTACACTTTTAACGCGGACTATCAATTGCATAATTTTTGGCGCATTGCTCGTAGCCAGACGATTCAATTGTAATGAAATGTGTTCTTCAGTGGAAGTTTGCATTATTTTCGGAGAAAATCAAATTAAAACCAGTTCTTCGTTCTTTTTAAAAAACACATTCTTATCTGTCAAACGCCAATGATGGAGCTTAACCAGATTTTGATACTTATGTAGGCGGTATGATTGTTTCTGGAAGCCGTAGTTTGAACTTTTTTGAAGGTACACATATGTTCCATCGCAAATGACTATAGATGGACGATCATTTTCATTTAAATTGATGTTTCCAAACAGTCCGTTGGGAATAAGTCTGTTCCTTCTAGATACTTCCTGAATAGTTATATGCTGAAAACCCAAGTTAAATGGCACAAAATAATCCTTCAATGCTGTTCTTGCAGCTGTTGAGTACCGTCCTACAGTCGTGTGATCCATGTTTAAGAGACAGGAAAGTCTACGATCACTATCGCCAGACCTTAATTTTGCCAAATAGGTAAAAAGCTCTATGGTACGTAATGCTGGAACATAGCTCTGCAGTTCCGCAAACTCTGTAGGGGTAATACCAAGCCAATAATAACATAAATGAGAATTGATAGTACTAATATCACTAAAATCAATTGCCCTCATAGAAGCATTACTTAAAAGCGACAACATTTCATCCATCTCCATCATCGCTCCAGTGAAGTCAGAAACATTGCTATCCATATCAACCAATGACGTCCAGTTGCGAAGTGAAAGATGGGAACTGCATAACCTGCTACTTCCCGTCACAAACAATTTAAACAATTTATGGTCCATCAATAATCTTTCGCGAATAAGTTCTGGAGCTCTTAACCTTTCAGATCCTAGACAGCCAGGAAATATACATCGTCTTTCAGTCACAATAATACGCTTGTATACAGCAGATTGTATTTTTTGCTGAACTGCCGGTGGGTCATGTAGCTGTTCAGCAACAGTGTCGGGAATATGAGGTGCTTCGTCTAGTTCAGTCATATTTTCGCCGCGACGTCTACGCCCAGAGCGGTTTGCACGGAGCCAACAAGGTAGGCAAACTCTCTGCAAATTACGATGCTAAGAAATTATTTTTAAGCACCTGGTTTAATTGAAAAAAAAAAAAATATTAAAACTAACCTGATTAATTGGTAACAGTTGATTCAAGATAGCCCGCTGGCGACAGTTAAGAGGTACGTTGCGGCTTCTGCGAGATCTTAACGAAGATCCACAGCAAAGGCAAATTCTTAAATGTCCATACTCGCGATTGGGATTAGGGTGATTTGTTGATGTGATCCTTTCAATAATTCGATAACAATTCAAGCATACCAAATCTGACTCTGATATCTTTAATTTAAATAAGATAGGGTAAACGCACTAGTAGCCGGACAGTGTTAGTACCCGGACACATTGACCTTTTTTTGCGATTAATAGATACATCACACAAAAAAATCCACAAACAACAACATACATGGGTCCTTCAATGTGTCCTATACCTGCATGCAAGGTTTCAGGTACTCTAAATGCGTACTTTAGGAACTACGCATCATTTTATTGTTTAAGGTTTGAAGATGCGGTCTCGTTGTCGATTTAGGTAAGAAAAAAATAGTGGGAACAGTTTTTAGTAGTAAGCAATTTAACAAGTAATCGTTAATCTATTGTAATGGAAAGACATTGGTTTCGTTGGAAATATGATTAACTAAAACAATTTACAAAAAAAAAACCAAATTTAATAAAATCTTTGCCATTATTTGTGGTGTCCGGGAACTAACACCAAAATTGAATATGTTTTTCAGTACCCAGACATGCTGTCCGGGTACTAACACAGTGCGATTATCTTGCATATTCAGTACCCGGACAGGGGTTGTTTCTTAAAATAATTGTGTATGGATACTGAAATAAAAGCGTTCGGATACTAGATCAGTCAATTTAAGAGACTTAATCATTGAGAGATTTAGTCATTTTAAGAGACAAGCCCTGTATGGATACAAAAAATGTGTGCTTGTCTTATATTTTCAGTACGCAGACATGGCTTGTCTCTTAAAATGATTGTGTCTGGGTACTAAAACAAAGGCGTCCGGGTACTAAACTTTGCTGTCCGGGTACTAACGCAAATGGAACTTTTCTGAATTGTTATTTTATTTATTTTAACAATGATCTCTTTGCAATTTACTTGAACGCCATATTATTGAGAAATGTCTATATTCTTACAATCAATAAAAGTTTTCGCTGTAGCATTTATGGTTACAAAATGGTTTGAAGTCAAAGTTGAGAAAAAAGTTAAGTGTCCGGGTACTAGTGCGTTTACCCTATTTAAAAAAGAAATCAAAAATAAACACTGCAACTCACTTCATCTGTGAATCAAGTTATTCAAGCGAACTCTACAATTTGCACAGTTATTAGCATTACTCATTTTCACACTTTTGAACTCAAAACACTTTTTTCTTAAATCTGGAGCGCTGCTACAATTTTTCTCAATACACACCTGAAGACCGCGAAATTGTGAATTACTTGTTTTTGTGTCATTACATAATTTACTCACAAGCCAACAATCAGTTATCAATGAATTAGGCCTAACGGTCGCGGACTTGTATGTTTAAGCTTGGTACCTAGCAACCCGTTTTTTTAGATTTGTTTTTGGATGGTATTTTGATAGATCTAAACGAAGATTAGTCATTTTTTTCTCATTTGCAGCATTAAAATGTATTTTGTTTTTATGTTTAGTAAAAAACAAAGTAGAAACTGCGAAGAATTAAATGAAAAAATGCATTTGCTGTGGAACATATTTTTTGTTTAATTTTTTTTAGGAATTGTGTATAATGTACGTGATATGCTTTATGTATGATAGCGTAATTGTATATCAAATTAAAGCTTACCAATTAAGGATTAAAGTGGTGCAAAAAAAAATTATAGGTCATCACTGATTTTTTCGAGATATTGGCTGTCAAACGCCAACGAAAATGTTTTTTTTTTAAACAACTTTTAGGTCTGTTTTTTCGAAATATAAGGAATTTTGAAAACTGTATTTTGAATGAAATGAAAGAAATTTTTATGATCTTTCATATGATACCAAAATCATTGTCCTACGTGCTATGCTTTTCGAGATATTCGTAATTATTTGCAGAAATGTCAGATTTTTCCCATTTCCGGCGCTAAACTTCAAGTCTAATTATCTCAAAATCACCAAGACCGAATTCAAAAATATTTGGCAGGCTGATTAGGCTGAACGTAAGCTTTCATTTGGTACTAGTCTCATAGGTGTACGCTCTGGGCCCAAGTATGCACCACCTCCTTTGTCAAGGGAGTTGATATTTTTGGTAGGTATTCCAAACGGCTAAAGATCTGAGTTGTCATATCAGAAAAACTTGACAAATAATTAAAGTACACTTCAGTTTTTTCTTGAGATTATGTGCAAATCTTACAATCGTGCGGTTTAAAAATTTTGAGATAACAATCAAGCATGACATTATCATGATGATAAAAAAACATGAAATAAGTTGGTTCTGAAAATCTGTCTGTTTGTCTGTATATGGATCTACAGTCTGTAGTGCTTGGCTGATTTTCTTTTTTGCAGTTTGAATTTTTGTGGTAGGTTACAGAAGTGTTTTAGGAATTGGGTTTCTAAGTCGTGCAATAGAACTTATTGTGGTAATATTTATTTTTTTCGGAAACGGCTCTTACGATCGCGAATGAATCTTATGTTAGAAATAACTTTTTACTTTCTTTTTAATGATTTATTATTATTATGATGATTTAAAAAGTACTGTTTTTTTTTTTTAAACCGACTTTTTCGTTAATGACTAACAATATTTTGACGAAATTTTATATTTGAAAAGTCCGCAGCTGTTTACAAAAGATAGTGTATCCATATTTGTAAAATTTAGATTATTTGAATTTCTTATTAATTTCTTGAGAAAATTAAAAATTTTTTATTTTCAAAACTGTGTCATTTAAAACTTGCATAATTCACTTTTGAAGAGCTTATTTTAGAAATAAATGAAAAATAAAAAAAACCTTGGGCCTGTTTCACAGATCATACAACACAACATTTCATTCAACATACAACAATTTTAAAATCATACATCACATACAATTTTCTGTTTCACAGATTTCATTCATCATACAGTCTATGATGTTCATTTTTGTTGTATGATTTTTAAAAAGTCAAATTCTATAGAATGAAACGAAGAGAGTAAATTAATTTCATTATATCCATGCGTCTACTTTTTAATTCTAGCAAAAGTCACTCTTTCTATGATATAAAATCAGTGTTCGGTAGAGTGTTAGTAGTTAAAGCTTATTGTGGTTCAAGAGAGAGAATGCAAATATGAAGGGGTTCAAATTTTCTTGGCCTATAAACAATCCGAACGTTGAATGTCTTCCATTGCATAGTTGACAAATACAAAATAAAAAATGCATATTCTTTAAAAAAATTACATTTTCATTTTCTTTAATAAAATAACTGGTCGACCTCTATTTTAGCTCTTACTTAATGTTATTACCTTACACCCGGAGTTATCTCTTTGTTTCGAGCTTCATAAATCATGCTTTTCAGTTGGGCAACCTCGTATAATTTTTACTTTTTCAATTTGACAAGACGCTGCGGTGCATTCGTTGAAATCCGTTGAAATATTTTGTCTTCAAGAGCTTGTAGCCGAGTTTTAGAAATTGGAATTTTCACTTCTGTAACCTCTTTTGGGATAAATATAGGTTGATCCTTTTCCTCATACAAGGGACCGTTTTTCAAATTTGAATTGAGACAAGAAAAGGAATGCGAATTGAAAGGATTGGTGTTTTCAACAGACGTCCAACGATTTTTATTATTACCAAAATCCATGTAGCAGACAAAAAAAGGAAAAATTGCTTTTCCATAAAACGAGAGTTTTAACCAAATGTTGTTCCTTGGACAAGATTTGAGTTTATTCAACACGCTTTCAAAAGCGTTTAAGTGGAATGGTATAATATGGCTTGAAGATACCGTACTTACAAACATAACTAAATAGAAATAGAATTATCAATTTCCTATCCATCTTGGTCTTTCAATCTTCTTCCTATACTATTCTAGTCTTATAAATTCTCTCAATTCCAAAGACCAATAGTTCAGATGCCATTAAGAAAAAAAGCGATTGATACATCAATATTTTTTGCTGTAGTGAATGTAAGAAAATTTATCATACATTGTAGACAAATAATGTATGACAAAATTCTGTGAAACAGCTTTGATATGTTTTAGCAACTACAAAAAGTTGCGTTTTTATATTTTCACTGAAAGACTTTGAAATATTTAATTTTTTTTTTCCATACCATTATGTTAATTTATTCCATTTTCAAAATTAAGGTGTTGTTGACAACCCTGTTCCACTAAAAACATTATGAAGATCGAATGCTAAAAGCTTGAGCTCAGCCTTAAGATAGTGGTATACTAATTCGCACACAATCATAAGTTCGTGTAACCCAGTTGTATCCATTTTTTAGTTAGTTTTGTTGAAATGTATTTTGTGTATTTCAGGGCTTAACATTTACAATGCGAATTAGTTATTAGTGGAAACTTTAGTGGAAAGAAAAAATTGCTTAAAAATCGTTGTTAGATAAATAAGCCTATACACATCCCAAGTCAAAACTGAAATGCTAAGTTAGTAATTTGACAGCTCATCTCACTCACTTTCTTTTACTATCTTAATCTCGCCACAGTTTTGAAGATCCCATTTTTTTAACAAAAACAAAATTTTGATGGACTAGGTTTGTTATTTTTTTAGTTTAATCCGATGGCGAAAATTGTGTTTTGAATTTCAAAGAAAATGTTTAGAACTAGAATTTGGATGCAGTGCTATATAAATTACTGAAATAACCAATCTAATCTTCCTGTGAAAGTGTATCAAGAAATTTTGCAACAATATCGCCACTACTTTCACCGACAAAAAGGAAAAAAAAAACACCATAACCAAAAATCAATTCTCAATCCAGTTCCATTGGTAATAAAATGAATCATATCTTATATGGAAATCCTAATTCTCCAATAAGAAGCCTCGTAAGTTAGCTATTATTTCCTTACCTGCCCGATATTGGTGAAAGCTCAAATTCTTTTTTTGATATTTGAACTACGATTTGGTAGTGCCATACGTGTAAGCATGTTTCTATATGAAATTAGCATACACATCTCATATGTTAAATTGACATGTCTTCATTTGGAGTTTAAAGACAAAGGGGACATGTAAGGCTTGATGAGCCTTACTCGTTGCTGTTTAGAATGAATCCCCACGTTTAAGCTATTTCTTAATCCTTCTCCAGCGGCTTGTGTAAAATAGAAAGAGTGGTCAAAGGACAGTTTCTTGAGGATCATCAGTGTTCAGTGTTCACTTCCTTCTTTGGTAAAATAATATTCTACGAGTATAAGTCGTTTTACAATGTGTAATCAAGGTAGAGTACGAGTGATTCGCATAACTTTTCTCGAAGAATTTATTGCAACTTGAATGTCAAACCATTTGATGCGCGCGCAAAATTCTATCTAACTCTTGGGAGACTTTGTAAAGCGCTTACATTTGCATACCTTCTTCCCTATTTAATTCTGTTGGAAGAAGAAGATTCGCTACCTAGTGCATTTCCAAGACCTTCAACTTAATTCTTATAACGGCTTAGTTAGAAAGCATTTTTCTTGATGGTGTCTACCTATTTTCGATTGACTTCACATTTCCTCGCGGAAGCTGATAACGATTAAAAACTATTTTTTCTTGATTTTTTCGGGATTTGAGTCTCGAGCTTTTAGCCACGAATATGAGAAAATGGGGATTGAGTCGATAGCAAATATTATAAGATAAGACATCTTAAACAGTTGATTGTTCTTAAAGATAAGAAGGAGACTCGGAGACGAAATGGAGCCCTGGGGCAACCCATAGAACTAGTATTGAAGAAATAAAGCTAAAAACTCTTCAACACAACTACTATTGAAGGTTTGAGGTGCCAAACTCTAGCATTTGGCTAGGAAAATGGTATCTGAGAAGTTGAGTTAGAAGTGGTTTATTAAAGATAATGTTCATGCATACATTTTTATCACAAAATTGAAAACAATTGCCAATCGTGGAGTAGTGGTTAGCGTGTCTGGCTCTTACAAGGTATTCGAGTTTCAAATCAGAGAAATACCAAAAAGAATTTCAAGCCATGAAAGCCAAAGCATCAGTTAAGTAGAAATAAAGTGAACTGACCATTTTTTATTCGTTACAAAAATGCGAACCAAAGAGTAAATTCATCATTTTGCTTACTTTAAAGAGTTCAATTTATCATACTCAAGCTAGTTGTCAAACTGATTTGATTAGGGCAGTAGGAAAAAGTAGTTACCTTCTCTTAAAGCTTGACACCTGATTGCTTTTGTGTCACTACTTATGAGATGAACCCTTTTTAATTACTTATCACATAACTTCTTTGGGGTTTTATTATTTTCCACAAGAGAATACAAGTGAACCTGCTCGTAACTCCGTTTTCAGGCTAAGTGCTGCTGCATATATTGTCTTGAAATATTCCGTCACATTTTCTTATTTTATTTTTTAATAAGCCCGGAACTTTCGAGTTCTGCTCATTAAAAGTTCGCAACTCTCGACGCAATAGGAAACCTCACGTCTTACACCAAACTTCAGCTCTCTGGTAAAAGCAAACAAAAACACACCTTACTGTCTATACCTATAAGGTAACTCAAAGCGTCGTCAGCGAAATTACTGTTAGTGTATCAGCATCAACATCAGCATCATGCTATCATCCTCCTTATTGCGATGCAATCATCACCGAATAAACCAACCTAATGAGATCAATCTGCGCCCAACCTTCATCAAGGTCTGGCTACGGCTTCTGCACTACTACCGAACCACCACCGCGCACCGCCACAGCTTGGGTGCTGATAAAACCGCAATGAAATCGCATCTTCCTTGCAATACTTTACTATTGAAAAGGTAAAAACTCTAAAGTAAAGTAAACGACGAAAGCAAAAACAAAAAAATAAGGAAAAAGAACAGAACAGAAAATAGTACCGTTCCGAAGCTGGTAACGCCAGCCATGAATGCATTAAAGATTAAACCCACACTCTCAATGCAAATGCTACCTAACCAACAATTTCACTGCCACACCGCACCACCCCGTCAGGCCCTCCCGCCAACGACGACGTGGTTGAAACAAAACACCATTCGTCTCACGTCTCACCCAGTTTGCGTCTTCCATCTTTCAACAAAAGTGGGCCAAACACAAAGAACGGGTTCTGTAAATATTCCTCTGGGATTAGTTGGTATATGGTTGCCAGAGTGCATCGTGATTCTCTTTCTGTGGTTAGTTGTTAGTGTCAACCGAACCAGTATCACTCTGCAACATGAAACTCTCTGCTAGAGATCGGATCCAACTTACTGCGCTTTACTTAGATGAATTTTGTCATTAGACGGACAGACAGACAAGACGGTAAACGTAGACGGTAGATGAAAGACGGGCGGGCGTTGACATATCACTGCACCATCGTCTTATCATGGTTTCTATACACATTTGTCAAAAGTTCTAAATTAAAAGACAGTGTATCTTGTGTTTAAGTTTCAAAGCAACCTATATACGTCTCACCAATACGTAACAGAGCAATGGGTGACGACGACACGGCGACGTTGTCAAGCGGGCAAAGCAAACTCCCAGGTTTCGTCGAGCAAAGTTGTATAACAATTCTTTAATTATTAGTTTCGTGCCATGCATACTGAAGGGCGTGTTCCTCTTGAAGTGAGTTGTTGGTTAAGAAAAGCCGGGGTATTTCAATAAAATGCTACTTGTATATTCGTCTTGTTTACATGCTTTTAATTAGGCAAAGAAAATAAGCAGGTACGAGTACGGTACCTACCCGACATCTTAAATAGAAGTTGAATTAAGGGAATTGCCTTTTTAAGAGTAGTCATTAGAAATTTGCCATATAGATGTAGGAATGCACATTGCACAATTTACGTACTTTATAAACAACCAACAAAAGGAAATTGGCGATATTGTTGTGAGTCAAATTAAAAAATTTCATAGAAAGAAGTTTCGGCAAATATTTTCAAAGAAATTAAATTTAAAGGGCCAATTATTGCGCTGGAAATAAGTTGCGTTGAACTTTGTTGGCCCTTCAAGTGAGAACGGCCGTGGAAGTTGTTTGGAGAGGATTTTTTTTTTTTTAATTTTGATAATGCACATTAGACAAATTAGACATGAAAAATAACGACGATACTTGCCAACATGGAACAGTTATACGGGACGAGAGAGAGAGTGATTATCGAACTAAGAAATAAATTCTATTTCATTATTCAACTGATGAAGGATCGACGCATTTCAGATGATTCTATGTATGAACATAATTCGGACTCAATTGGTTCGATTACTGCTGCCACTCTAATTTTGAGTAAACTTTTATAATTCTTAGGACCCAGATAAACTTGAGTTGAGCATGTGTCATTTGAAAATATACTTACTGTCACAGAGTTGGGACCTAATTGAAATTATTAACTAAATTAGGTGCCCGTGGCGTAAGGGTTAGCATGTCTGCCTATTACGCGAGATGGTCGTGGTTTGAGTCCCAACAGAAATCAAAAAATGTTTTTCCACGAGTGTCGACTTTCGCGAGGAATTGGTAAGTTCTCTGATAGAAAATTCATTGCCATGAAAAGCGCTTTCTCCATTAGCCGTTTAAATCGGGTAGGAAATTGTAGGTCTCCTCCATTCTCTCACACGGCATGGTTGTGAGAAATGCGCTAGGCCCCGTTATGTAACTAATTATAAAGGGTGACACAAAAGAGCTCGGGGAGGTTCGGAGCTTAGCGCATTCCTCCCAAAACATTTATTGTGACGAATGGGGGACCTAAAAATGTTTTCCTATTTGAAATGAGAAAGCACTTTTCATGGCAGCAAAATTACTATCGGTTTTGCCAATTCCTCGTGAAATTCGAAACCCTTTAGAAGCATCGTTTTTTTTCTCTTTTTCTTAGGATTTCAACCATAAACCACTTACATAACAAGCAAGCATTGCACAAGGTTTTACATGTGAAAAAACAATTGAATGTGTAAGAGAAGGAGCGAGCATGAGCGATTGATGAGTCAGTCTGGTATTAACAGTAGAACTTACTAACTAGTAGAAGGCGTTTTGTAGTTGAGCTATTGTTAAATAACAAATACGCTGCGTGTTTTGCATAAGATGCGACGAAAGCCTAGGACGGATAGGCTGGGTTAAGATAAGAACAAATGGTATGAGAGGGAACAGTCTGTCAACCTCTGTTTAGGCGGGAGGGGCTAGATATTTTAATTTTAATTTTCTATCAATTTTCACTCAAACACAGAAAACCATTCGAACAAATCTTTCTTTGTTTATGAGAAATTTAAAGATGGAACAGAAACCCCCTTTTCTGCTCAGAGAGAGAGTAACGTCCAATCAGCGAAATCGAACAAAATTAATTTTGTTTTTGGAAAAACTAGCTTTTGTTATATTTTAATTACTCGAAAAATCGAAAAATTTTGTTGGGTTTTCTATTTTTAATAAAATTCTGTAAGAACGTTGATTATTTTAGGAAAAGTGACCCTTGATAGCGCAAAATTTGTAGAAATGTTATTTAAAGATAAAATAGTCGAACTTAAATTTTTATTAAAAACCATAGGCCTTTAAACACAGCTTAGTAGCCAGCGGCTTGGTTTATTTTTAATAATTTTTTTAAAGAAATTAAGTACGTTTTTGATAAAACCGCCCCTTTTAGCTGAACAAATCGAGATAGACTCCCTCCCATACTGTTCTTTTCTTAAATTGACCCAACCTATCTGTTCTGAGCTTTTCTCATATCTTATGCAATCCAACCTACAGTTTTGCGTCAGTTTGAATTCTGAAAGAGGTTTTTATAAATGTTTCTAAAATAAGAGTCTTGATGTCCGCACGTAACATACAGACACGCTTACCACTACGCAACTAGTACCACAGAGATGAGACCTTGTTTAATCAATTTTCCACAGAAATGAATGGCAAATTTCATTTGATTTGTATCGAAAACAATTACGTAATGAGAATTTAAAGAGGGCCAATTTCAATTTTTCATGATAATGCTCGTCCCAGTAGAAGAGTCATTAACAGTCGCTGATGGACAAATATGTTTAAAAATTTTCACTACTTGATATTTTCAGTGCCAGTGAGATAACTGCCTGGTTGAAGTGCTAAGAATACTACTGTCATTCAAATATCAGGCTCAAAAGAAAACAATAAATCAAAGGATTATGAATACCCTCATAATCTTATAAGGGAAAGAACAGGCATTTAAGAAAATAGGAGAGGACTTAGAAGGTTACACCAATGCACGTAGTTCAACTGAGATATGAATTCCATACTTGACTCTACGCCCGGAGTTGGGCTCAAGGTTAAAGTATTACAGCATTTATAGCAAGGCGGGTGCTGTTGCCAAATTCTTTCTTCAGGGGGAATGCAACTGGTTATTTCACTAGAGCACTGTTTATGAAAAAAGCGATTAAAGAGAGTGAAACCAGACAGGTAACCAGCGTTCGGACTTCACTGCAATCGCAGTAGATCTACTGCACTTTTTGGCAAATTTTCAAATCTACTGCACCACTGCGTTTTTCTTGCCATCTACTGCGATTTTTGAAAATTTTGTTTAAATAACATTTCTGTTCACAGAATAACATCCCTGCTCAAAGAAAATAAAGTAAAACAAACTGTCAAACATAAAAAAAAATTATATGTGTCTCTTTCATGCAAATTTTTGCTTAAGTTAGCTAGGGTTAGTGTGTTGTTGGCTTGTTTTGTTGCTGCACCGTGTTGTGTTTCTGCAATACTTATACTTACTTGTTCCTTCTCCTCGTTTCTTTTTGCCATCTCACTTCCACGTGCGCATCAATACGAAACAAAACGTTCAAGCAATAGCAATAGCGGAAAGGCAATTCTCAGCGATGAATTTAATTAAAAACAAATTTCGAAACAAGCTCAGTGTTCAAACTGTCGAAAATCTTCTGTTTGCGCATTCTTTAATTAAAAATCGCCATGATGTTTTCGTACCACCACTTGATTTGATTAAATTTATAAAAAATACAAATTTATTAATGGAAAGTTTGAATTGATATAAACTGAAACTAAACATTTTCAATCGTGTGATTTTGTAATTATGACATATGTAAATGTGATAATACTTGTTTTTGTTTTTGTTTTTTTGTTTTTTTTATTGTAGTATTGTTTTGATATTAAACCAAAGAATATGGATTTTATTTTAGTTTTGTTATGTTAATAAAGAAAAAAATTATAAAACTAAAACAAAACCTCTTTTTCTATTGAAAGTCAATTCTACTGCGAAAATATTGATTCTACTGCGATTTTGAGTTCTTTTTACTGCGATTTGCAATATCTCAAGTCCGAACCCTGCAGGTAACGTTTCGACGATGTTCTAGTCTAGAGAATCAATCGATTGACATATCACCTATGAGTGTTAACGCTCTGCTTTGTATCCTATCAAGTAGACGTAAAGATGTTTGAGGAGCACCTGACCAGATATGGGAATTATAATCTAATTTTAACTTATAAATTGTAGACAGACCAGATGGCGGAAGAACTTCCTGCACCGTGGTCTCAAAGGGAATATAGTTCGCCCTCATCTGCTCCTTGTAATCCGTTCATTAGGCTATTTTAAATCACTGCTTCATGTCTACAGGATGGCATCGTTAAAGGAGATCAGAGCCAATGTTGAACGAGAGATAGTGGCCGAAAACCTCAAAATGTGAGGCCGAATCATCAAAATTGGATACGATTCGACCCGTTCTTTACTGTCCATACTTTGATGATCGACGTTGTTAACTTTATTACTTTTTCAAAGCAACTTGTGTATTTGATCCACTTTTAATAGAGACACAAAAGAAAAGGGTGTTTTTTTATAAATATTCAAATCAAAAATAAGTTGCACTATCATGGAATTGGGTTAGTGGGTTAGAGTAAGAGAGGAAGAGCCTGGCTGCCGCTGTCGTATGCACGAGAGAAAAGGAAGGCAAAGTAACGCGTTACATATCGAAGTATAGCTTGCCATCCCATAAGAAGCTAGATTCGTCCATTGAAGTCCTGGGGTCACCACATATTTTTGAGCCCTATGTCTGCCCTAGATTTTTCCTGGGCGAGTTTATGTAACGAACTGGACTGTTAAATGGCATGAATTTCTGTTCGAACGACAAGGATGCGTGGTGATTTTGTGGTTAAGCATTTTTTGAGGACTGGAAACCCCAGGTTTTATTGACAACTGATAGGGTTATCAAGGAAGCCTGGGTCAACCCTGGGTAAGGTTCAACGAACCTGTTTCCACCTCAATGAGAAAAATCAAAAACCGTTGATGGGGACCTCAATCGCTAATAACAGAACGTGAGCTACATCGCTGTTCGGTGCCCCTCCATTTTTTCGAAAAGGCAATGAGTTAGTGTTGTTTGGAAAATCCTCTTCTAATTGAATTTCCACTAAAATGTTTGGCTTTGTATACCATCAGTAATTGGTATTTGTTCATAAGCATATAAAGCAGGTGCTGTGAGTGAGAAATTTTATGTTCCTCAAAAAGTAATTGAGTAATAATAATGCATCGAACCATGAGAAATGGTCTCCCAGACCAAAGATTTTTACTTACTGAGAAGTTTAACGAGAGAATCCCCATTATAAAAGTCAATCAAAGTAACTTGACTGCCAGCTTACAACTAAGCTAATGAACGTCAGTATATTTCACACTGGACTCGGAAAAGATGCCACCCACAAAACGCTATTTAAGAAATTACTGGGAATCGAACCTCTACTTCCCACGTATATGCCCTACGCTGTATAAAAACATAAAAACAAAAACGCAAAAGCTAAATGGGGCATCATATGCAAATGATAACAATAAAGAAAATAAACAAATAACTTTTGCAAGTTATCTCATTTCAGATTTCCTGAGAAAAACCTTCATTGTGCTGACCAAGCTCTGAAATCGAAACACCAAATCTTTTATTCACACCACATTTACCAACTGACAGCACAAATTCAAAAAACTCTGATTACATTTTCACAAGTTGATCGACTTATGAGAACTTCACGTTGACTACTCTAATTTATGTAGGTATGTCTTTTTTAATAAATCAAAATAAAGCCAATGTGAGTATCATAAGAGAGCTTTGTGGCTTGAAATAATATATAATCTGCAGAACTGTATTTAATGTTGCAAATTAAACTTCTCATCAGAGCTATAATACGTATTGGCCCATATTTGTTTGCCAACCCGAAATTCGAAAGGTAATTGCACAATCACTCATATTTTAATACCATAGGTTAATTTTTCGATTCACCCTCTTTGTTGTGGTATAGAGGCTATTTATTTTATAAATTAAAAAATATTAATTGCTTAATGGAGTTTAAAAAATAATAACAACTCACATTCGCATACCACTTGACAAATTCAAATGAAAAGGAATGGCTTTAATTGGATTACCGTCGCGTCGTATATTTTCTTTTCCAAGATTTAAATTAACACTTTTAATTACATTTGCTACTTCATTTCAGTCAATTTGTTTGCCGATTAAGTTTAGTTAATGGCCAAGAAGAAAAAAACAACGGCATTATGTCAACAAAGAGAGGTACACATGCCTTTGAATCTGTACAAAGCTTTTTGGTGTAGGGTTACACAAAGTATCGGCAGACATAAATAAGTATGGGTTAGGTATACAACATCTTTGCTCCAGATATGCATTTGATGGTGTCTTATTATCAAAGATTCAGCACCATAATTTAAAAAGGTTGAGGTAGAAGCGTTCACGTATAAGTGAAAGCCTCATTTAATATAATTAGCACCTCTTTTCGCCCGATCTGGAAGATGATTACGCAGGTAGGTAGTTATGTCTTAATTTTTCTTTCTGAAATAAATGTGATGAGATTTAGTGGAACATCACCAGACAACACACGACAGATATTTTCTCCAAATGTGACCAAATATGGTATATGATGACCTAGAATGTGTGGATCCCGGAAAAAAGTTTAAAAATTTGATGATCAAAAGAAAAAGAAGAAGAACGGAACGGTTTAAACGACTGGTGTTGAAGTGAACGCGTAAGTAAAGTGGTGCTAACACTTTCTTTCCGCATATGGCTTCGTATTCAAAGTAGAAAACCATGTTTGGATTTGAGAGGAGGAAAGATTGTAAACTGACTTTAATGCGATTGTGATTTCATCTTACTCGATTAGTTATCCAAAAATGTGTTTTTGTTTCTTGTAAAAAATGCTTTCTATATTCGAATTCTACTTACACTAAGGGTGGGTATTAAGCCTCGGAGTGAACTTGAGCTCACCATTTCGGGTTGGCTCTCTCCGGTTTTGCACTCTTAGTCGGTTGAGTAAAGTAGTATTATAGTCTGATTATAAAATCTTGATCACTGACAGCCATTTTCATAAACTTTGACTAGCTAAGGGTTACCCTTATTCCATGGGCCAAGTGAGAATGCTATTAATAAACCAAAGTGTCTGTTAATTGACGTCTACTAAGTTATTCCACTGACTAGCGAGGGAATATGCAAGAAATGTGTCAAACCTCAACTATGTCATATATTAGGATGTTTTTGTGAATTTCCAATTTATCTCCTCTTATCCAATCACTTTTTCATTTTGTACCCACACTTTACTAAAAAAATAAAAAGTAGAGGATTGAAGTGTCAAAAAGTACCAGCAAGTGCATGCAACTAAACACTTAAGATATGGTCTAAATAGTTAGTTCAAAGGTTAATAGTTAGTATTAGGAACTTGCTTGTTTGAAAAATGTTGTCAAAATGCCTTGAGAAAGGTTAACATAAGACAAACAGTTCCCCGCTTTCCAGAGTGATCATTTGTTTTGGTTATGTTGTTTGTGGACTTCGCCTGTGATCAGTTGAAAATGAGGGTATTGACCTGCCAATAAAATACATACATGAATATTTCTGAAGTAAAGTGAACAATACTCTACAACGTAATGTTTACGCTCTTTGATCAATTGACTCCTGCCGAACTTAAGAAAGGAATTTAACTCTTTCGAGGACAAATGTGAAAGTAAGGGAGAAACTTTCGTTAAAGTTAAGAAAGCAAGTTCGTTAGCGTTGCGTACAGTATATGAATTCAGCTTATGATTTATGAACGTTATGTTTAGATTTAAGCTCGAAGTCAATGGTAACGTACTGATAATAAATTTTGATTTGGAAAAAAAATTGATTTTTAAGAAATTTTAGATCATGGACTTAACCTTATTTTATTGTTTTGTAAGAATGTAGGATAAGAGCGGAATAAACTTTTTCTTTTATTAATGGGGCTTTTCAAGTTTAACAGTGATGTGGTTAGCTGCGTAAGTTAGAAGTTATAATTTAAAAAACTAATTATAACGTATATTTGATGAAATAAAGAATCTATCTATCATCTATCTATCTATCATCTATCTATCTAATACAAAATATAAGGTGGCGCAACAGAGCGAGGAGCACAGGGCCAAGGGCAATCCTTACAACCATTCCTTTCAGGAAATGGAAGGGACCTACAATTTTCTGCCGGTTCCGCACGACTAATCGAAGAAGCGCTTTTCACGGCAATGAATTTATTAACAGAGAACCTGTCAATTCCTCGCTATAGGCGATATGCGTGGAAAAATATTTTTGGCTTCTGCTGGGATACGAACCACGAACCTCTGGGTTAGCAGGTAGACATGCTAACCACCATGCCTCGGGTACCACGTTGAAAGTTGTAGTTCTAAATTATGGTTCTGCGAATATCGGAACTCCTAGTATAGAGGCTGATTTTTTTGGTGACTTTAATTCAGTAAAAAGAATAACTTTGGCCAGTGTTTGGAACAGCGAATTTTTTGTACTGATCTGTTAAAAAATGAGATTTAAAAAAGAGTTCCTAGTTTACTAAATAAAATGCTGAGTCATAACTTTAGGTTTTCATGTGGTTATGTCAGTGTGAAACTTCCACAAAACATCTTTGCTTATTCGATAGTTGGTACTTTCAAATATATCCTGTTAAAGCGGCAAGGTCGATTTTTGAATAGTTTTTGAATGGCAGGGGTCTTAATAGTGTCCCTTCACAGGTATAAGCCGCCATAGTTGAAACTTTACACTCGTTTTTCTCGAAACGAAATTTTTCTAAATACATAGATGACATCATAGCCCAAAGAAAAATTTACCAATTGACTTCAAACTGAAATTGAGTGTTCTTGAATCTGTTTTTACTGAACACTGACCTAAGATGTTTTTGATTAGTCGAAAATTGTCAATTGGCGTAAAAAAACGAAATTTTTTACCCAGAAATCGAAATTATCTTTCAGAACTACGCCATTTTGTTAATTTGTGTTAGTTTCCTTAGACCAAATTCGCGACGAAAAAGAAAAGGCAGGCCAAAACACTCCTGGTACAAGCAAATGCAAAAACAGCAGCATTTGGTTGGCCTCAGACATGGAACAATCCAAAACCGGGAGGCTTGCCGACGATTTCTGAGGTCAACGCGGCGTACCCCACAGGCGGATCACTAGTGTGAAGCAGCAAAGTGGGAGAGTTGTGATCGCTTCAAGATCACTACTCGTAACGCCGAAAATGAAGAAGAAGAAGAAGAAGAAGTTTCCTTAGACCAGAAGGGACTGTAGACCTGTAGAGTAAATACTTTTAACTTTAATAACCTTTATGAATTTTTTTAGTTTCAGCTACTCATTTAGCCGGGTTGAAGTCAGAAGTTGGGGAACTTTTTATTTGGGTCCTCCGAAGACAACACATAACTCCGTTATTTTTCAATATTTTTGTATAGAAAAAATATATAAAATATAAAATATAACCCAAAGTAAACCTTAGTGTGTTCACTAAACTTCAAAAAAATTCTATCTAGTTTTTTCTTTCTTCTTTCCCGAAAATCGCCTAATTTTTCATGGGTTAAACTGGTATAGCCCCTTAACAAGGTTTTTAGACACAAGATGGATGAGAGTATTTTTTTAGATAAAGATACATTTAGACTATACTGCATGTTACAGAATTGAATATTTCTCAACTCTTTTAGTCAAAAACTTGACTCTACCTCTTATTAAAAACCGTCTACTTGATGTTACTGTAATCTGGTCCTACAAAAACCAAAATCTAGAGAGTGGTCTTTTGAGTGTTGAAAAAAATTTATGAAAGTCTATGACTGCTGAATAAACATGCTAGAAAGTTAAACGCCATCAACCACTCCTCTTTTTTCTTGAACCTAGTGCATTTAGTATAGCCACTGGTTATGTCTTGACTTAATTTCTTTTGCTTATTTTGCTTTATTTGAGCAAAAACACTAACAAACAGAGAAGTAGCTTACTTTTGTTCGTCTCTCGTGTGCGTTTTCATGAAGCATAAGTTCATAGCGACGGACGGAAACAAAGTCAATTGCAGTTATAGTTGTTGATATTGATAGCAAATTAACTAATCAATCACTTCCTGTGAATTGTGAGCAATATCGTTCCAACAAAACAGCATTTAAGAAAATTGATTATAATAAGTTAAGTTAAGAGGGTCGCAACCGTCTAACATTGCATATTTACATACAAACTTCATGTGTCCTAACATATTTTTCTTAGGTCTAAATTGAGACAAAAATATAAAAACGTCATTTTCTCACGAAAAGCACTCAGTTGAAGTTATTAAGAGATACTTTGCCAGGAATGATGTTTAAAAATCTTACGTGTAAGTCAAACAGTCTTACGATGGCTTTTTATATCTAACTCGGAAGAATAAGAGAGCTGTCGTTGCTGGTGGTCTAGAAAAAATTATCCCATAGTCTTCCCTGAGGTGCGGTAATTACGACATAGATGTCACGGCCAACAACGAATATCTGATGATCATCATCAGATATTCTAGAATCATCAAAAAAAAAAAAGAAGTTTATATTGCAGTTTTGTCTTAATTCAGATGTTTTAAAGGAAAAATCTGAACGGCGCGCGGCGCGGCGTGTTGATCTGATCTGTAAGGCACCAACTTTGTGTTGTTGCTCTCTTGAGATTCTATGGGATAAGAAAGCAACTAAAGTATGAGACTATTTGGTGAAAAAATAGGCAAGTCATACTCAAATCCAAATAATTTTTGTCTTACTGTAAGATGCATGGACTTTATCTAAAGCAAAATAAGTCTGAGAGACTCTGAGTAATCTTCAGCCCCATGACAAAAACAGTAGATAGAAATACAGACTATATACATAATTTTTAAGAGCGAAAGACGTAGTGAACACAGCTATATCTGTTTTACTGTCGTGTGACAAAGCCCTTAAACTTGTGCGTAAAATGTATATAAAATTACCTCATAAATCTAAAAAAGGAACTTTGGAACGAAGTTTGCTGCTTTATTACCGATCTACTTAAGACTACAGAGCAGTCCTCTATAGGGCCGTAACTATTATAAGTAAAGAAGTGCTCGCGCTTGAGATGAAACCAATGCTCTGGTGCAGGGATAGTGCGATTTAACTTTTGAAATGTTTTATTTGCCAGACTTTCAGAATAGTAAATCGGTGTCTTCAAAGAAAAGCAACAAACGAGGCGAGTTTTGCCCAAACAAAATCAGAGAGTATCTTCCCCCATCTGTCGGTCAGCCGACCATTCCGAGGAATTGGCAAGTATGCCGGTGGTAATGTTATTGCCATGAAAAGCGATTTCTGGTTAAGGAGTTCGGAATCAGGAAAAAATTATGGGTCCACTCCATTCCGCTTAAGGAGGGGATACACAGGATGGTGCAACTGAGCGGAAAGCCCGAGGCCTAGCGCATTTCTCATAACCATACCTTGTGAGGGAATGAGAAGACCTACAATTTTCTGCCGGTACCGAATCGCTAAGCGAGTGAGCGCTTTTTATGGAAATAAATTAACCATAAAAGGATATGTCAACTCCTTGTGAACGGTGATACCCGTGGAAAAACAGTTTTGGTTTCTGTTAAAATTCGAACCACGAATCTTCAGCGTAATACACAGACATGCTAACTATATGCGCCACGGCTACCATAGCACACAAGGCCTAGATGACATGTGATAAATGCACTAGGCCCCTGATTGTAAATTAAAAGTTAAAAAGCAATGTGAAAATGATGATGTGTGGTTTTGACAGTATAAATACAATCCAACGAAGCATTTTCCAATACTGCGGTACCTATTACAGACAATTTTGGCAGTTGGAATCCTTAAAAGTGCAAGTAATTAACAGAAAAGTGCTCTTGGGCCTACGGGGTGCAAGAATTCAAATCAATTTGGTGATTAATTCTTAGATCAAAACGCACAAGCATACTGCAGCAAAAACAGAAGCCAACCAGTAGTTGATAAAAATTTATAGCAAAGCAATAAGGTTCATAAGGTTCTGTACTGGTTCCTCCCATGCACGCTCTTAATACCTATAGCCCGTGGTCCTATAAAAAGGGGTTGGATAGTCATAAAAAGGAAATGTTTCCATAAAAAGCTTTTCACCTACTGCCGTAAAAAATTGATACTTAGTAAATGAGTGTATGTTTGTATGTGTTCCACTCACTAGTAAATGACACTGTATTTGCACAGTCCATACAACCACAAGTCTTCATCATCACCTAACCATCCCAAAGAGACAACAAAATTCCAAGCCACAGTGAAAGGCTGCCTAGATTGACAGTTTAAAATCATAAAACTGAAATAGAAAACAATAATCACTTTGGACTAGTATTTACGGTCAAATTTTTGAACAACAACACCAAACGAAGTGACTGTCCGTCCAATGAAAAAGTCCACATGACTTGTTAATGATAAATTGCGAAATAATTCCAAGCCAGCAATCCGCCCTGTAAACATGACTTTGTGCTGCTGCTACATAAAATACCATAAATCGAAATTGCAACGAATGCATAATATAACCTCAAGCAGTCATCAGCCTCAAAATTACATCCAGGCATGCCGCATAGTCCGCACATAGCAATCTACTCACAAATCAGCTCCATAGTATACGACGGCCGACACGACCGACGACGACGACGACGACCGACGTCCGTCCATTCATGTGCCTCTATTGAAAGAAAAACAACAAAAAAAGAACGTACAGCGTACAAAACAAACACACATCACGCTAACCAATTAATACATAAACCTATTAAACAAGAAAACTAGATCAAAGCCTGACCACTTGTATAAGCTGCGCACAAAATCCCAGAGAATCTCTGATGAGACTCGCCGAACCATAAGTTACCTGACTAAAGAGACTTATGTGGTGTAAGTCTTGTCTCTTGTATTATTCATGCCGATAACCACCATGTGGTTTTTCTTTGGTTTTTTTTTTCAATTATACTTGTTTTAGCGTCCCCTGGGAACTTCTGAGTGAGATACTCTCCCTATGAATCTAATACACTGTTTGAAGCTTAGCTCGTACCGGTTTCCAATTAGATCAACTTATAGCATAAATTCTTCGATTAACCGGTGCATAAGACACTTTATTCAATTTAAGAAACTATCTTACTAGGATTCTGCAATAAACGTAGGGGAGAAGGGGTGAATGGTTTTTGATTTGAATTCAAAGTTCTATGGTTTGGCATTGTTCTTCTTTATTTTGTCGAAGAAAAAGTCTAAGAATCGTAAGTCTGTAGGCTAAAGGTGGAATCATTTCTGACATCTTTGTGTAAAAATTGGACATTAAGGTGTTCGTTACCTGTTTCTGATGCCTTTGTTTTTCTTTTTTGTTTTTTGCTGTATGTATGAAATTGATTTCTTTTACTTTGTCAAACACTGATGCAACCTTCAAAAAGTGTTTAGAGCCCCACAAGGTTCCGTTCTATCTTTGCATTTGTTTTGAAGATTATATTCGTTTCCTTAAGAAATTCAATTCTTTTAAGTTTAGTTTCAGTTTATTGTACTAAGCATTTGGTAGCTTTGATATCTTATATTTTGCAGTGAATTTCAGTACGTAGAACAATTCGTTTGGTTCGCTTTTTGGAATCGTAGAGCAGCCGCAGCCAAAGGTGCTCATTGAATGTCATCAAGAAAAACTTGAAAACTACTCCAAAACCACAAATAATAAGACCACAGAGCTTATGCATACATAAAAACAAGGCACCTGGAAGAGATACGCTTTTTTTCAAAGTGCATGGGCAAAGAATATGCTTTCGACTTATTTTGAACTAACAACACGCCATGCTTATGATAAGTACTCAGCATCTTTGCAAATGAAAAAAAAATATTTTTTTATGTTTTACATATGTGTTCAGGGGCGGAACCGAATCAGTGATGGAATGAGTGAGTATTATTTTTCTTTCGAAATTTGTTCTTTATTACACAACATAAACAGCTGTTCAAATTATCGACTTTAATTCGGTCAAATATTGCTGTAAGAATATAAAATTTTGGTACTAATGTGCTCGATACGGTATTGTAATGCCAAAAGCACATAACTCAGTCACGCATTACTCGATCACGAAGATTGAAGAAAAAGATTAACGTCTTTCTGTTGATATGACTTTGAACAAAAGTATTTGCGTAGTTGGATACGTGATCGCTCAGACTAAAGAGTAAGCAACACGTATACAGCTTGACATCACGAAAATTAACCCAAAAAATTTATGTTTTGGGACAACATGCTATGTACTCTTAGGACAGGGTCTAGTACATTTCGCTTAACTTTTTCGGTGAGGAAAAGGAAGACTTATAATTGTTTATCTTTGTCGAACGATTAGACGACATAGCATTTTTTACGCTGAATCTCCTTGGAGGACTTGGCAATTATAGATAATCAAAAAAAATTGGAGCTAGCTAGGTTTCGAACCATTGCCCCCCCCCCTCCCACACCCATTCAAAAGTCTAACGTGGAAACTGATCTTTAAAATTAAACCAATAAATCTGAAGATCGGAAGGATAAGATTTTTTAGAAAAAAATCTCCGATTTTTATTGGGAGACACACACCTTAGTCTTACTAACAGGGCTGATAAGGTTGAGGGTAGCTTATGTTTCAGATTGGACGTTCTAATCTTTTTACCAGCGTTGTGCTGAAACTTCGATTCTTTGAAAACAAGATGTTAATCTGATTTTTACGGATTCTCGGCGTCATAAAGCAGAGTGATCATGACGAGTTGCATAGTTAAGCGTATGTACTGAACAGCTTGGTACAATTGGTTCAACAAGACACCGCAGTGTCAAGAGCTGCAGAAGTTAAACTCACTTTACTATCGAATCACGGTTTATTTTTCACATTTTCGGAATTCAAACCTTGATGAATCCATGTAGATTATTAATAAGTACTTTAAAATTAAAAAGCCAAAGGTTGACCCCTGAGGCAGACCACCAATCCTTCGATAAAGTGTGGGAAAGTAGTGATCTTGCCACAACCAAACCTACACTGCAGGCACTCATCAATTTTTTAACAGCCCAATTATTGTGAAAACACCAAATTTTTACTTGGCAGTTGAATAAAACTTTTTCATTTTGAACATGGTTCTTCAGAGTCAAGGAGCAAGGTCCCAGCATAGGCCCAAGAAACCAAGATACCATGGATGCTGAAAATTCCGTTCTTTCAAAAATGACAACAGCCAGAAATTGTTCAAATCAGACCTGGCATTGAGACAGAAAATTTGGCTTTTAGAAAAAAGTAAAAAAAAAAAAGAAAACGGCGCCATATGTGATGGTATATAAGTTTTTGTGGGCTGGTTTGCCAAAAATCGCCATTCTACCAAAGCTCAACACAGAAATAAAAATTATAAAACAAGACAAAGCAGTGAAAAAAAAAACGGGCTAGAGAAAATTCTGTCGATTTTTCTATCAAGACGTGGTGGAACTTTTTAGTACTTATTTTAATTGAACAAATAAAATAAATAAATAAATACTAACGCATTTCAAAGACCTAAAATTTTATTTCTATTCGGAACGGCTAATGCTGGGTTTCCACATGTCACTAAAATGACATAGTTTGACAGATCAAAATCTTGTCAGTATTGATACAGTTGCCAGTTCATTTCCACTTGTGTCATTTACTGTCAAAAAATTGGTTGTCATTTCATTGATAAAGAAATTTTGACAAAACGTTTTGTCAACTCAATGAGCGCTATTTCCACTTGTATTGTCATTTCTGAACTGGTAGTAGATTGTCACTGAAAATTATTTGCCTCCTTGCTTCGTCGAATTTTTGTTTTGTGTGTTGCAAGGTTTTCATCTTTTTTAATTAATAAAATAAATAATGTGTGAAATGAAAATTAATTAATGTTATGCCTGCTGTGGATATAAGGCAAAGAAAACCTTTTAAGAAGAGAACGGGGTGTTTACATACTTTGAGGATAATGTCGGGGTGAACAGTCAACAATAAAATAAAAAATAAAATAAAAACGTTTCATACAATTTTTATGGAGGATTCAACACTCCACTCCGTCGTTGATATTCTCTGCCTTCGATTTTTTCCTTTTGAATTTTTTCATACCATAGTACTATTTATTTATGTTTTCTGGTGTTATTACTCGTCACTTCATTGACAAAAGATTCAACACGATGCCAAAAAAATATCGATGTCAGTGAATGATGGAGTTACATTTCGTTTGTCAATCAGCCAATTTCCACTTGTCATTCAAATTTACTGCCAAAAAATGACCGACGCTGCTCGTCAGTTGAATGACTGTCAATTTTTGCAATTTCCACTTGTCATTTTTCTCGATGACAGAAAACTAGGTCATTCATCATTTAAAAAATGGCAAGTGGAAACCTAGCATAAGTAAGAAAGTGTTTTTCATGACAGTGTTTTGGTCTCAGAGGATTTTCCAATTCTTCTCGAAAGGTGATACCCATGAAAAGCATTGTTTATTCTGTAGTGCTTATGCGACTCGAACCTTGAACCTTCCATGTAAAAGGCAAACATACTATACATTATTTAAGGTCACCATATTGTTTTGATTAAGAAATATGAAAGTTCTTAATTGACGGACACCGCGTTGTGGAGACAGATATGTATGACATGATTGCAAACTACAAGTACTTGTAATAACAGTGAATTATGATAACATTTTTTACACAACACAAAGCTTCAAGTTTGTTTGATCTTTTGCAAGGGTAATGACATAGTCCTTCTAGTGACTCTTGATCGGTAGGCTTGTAGCTTTTTAATTTAGTCCCCAGATGGCTCTTTTCCCATAAATTTCTGTTTTATCAACCTAACTAAGCGTGTAGGGTTTGTAAATTGTGAAATAGATCTAGATCACTGTTTTGTACGTATTCCTCATCACTGCCTTTTATCTTGTTATGATACTCTGATAAGCCATAGTTAAAAATAAAAATTCCAAAAGTGATGTCTACAAGATTTATTTTTGCATGAATTAGGCGAATATTTCAAGAGAATCATCCCTGCATCGCACATACTCTGTGCCTGGTGAAACATTTACTAAAAAAAATTAAAAAAAAAAAAAAACAAATGTTTGCAAATTCCAATTTAACCAAGGCTTCTTATCAAATCTTCGAAAAATAATTTAATTAATTCCTAATTTTAATAATTTTCATAGAATGACCAATCAATTTATATTCCCGCTGTGAGTTTACACCCAGAAAGAAAATCAGAGAAGTTGGCTTCTAATTAAGATTCAATCAATAAAAGAACATAAATCAAACAAATTAAAATTCCATTAATTTTTATTTATTGGGTAAACAGCGCAACACTGAATGCAAGGCTTAGGTTCTTGTAAAAACTGTTCGAACCACATATTTTATTCTAAAACGGCAATTTTTCCACACATTCAATTTATGGCCACTAAAAATATAAGAAAGACAAAAGATTAAGAAATCTACATTTCTAACGGCTATGGTGGTGGCTTATGCGGCGCTCATTCAAAAATTTTGAAATTTAAATGAATAAACTAATGAGAAAATTGCGGAAGATTTCATAAGGCTCAGACAAAAAGTCCAGCGTCACACAAGACACAACAAATTTTTATTTCATAGCCGACTTACAAGTTAAAATAATCACTAGAACCCTTTTCAAAAACTTTTCAAGTACGTAACAAAAGTACCAACTGCTTCCATAAAGTTATATTCAAACTTATTCAAAGCCCACCGTCAAGGAATTATGTGTGCACCATTCTTTTTTAAGCCTTAAATACCCTACAGCAAAATTAACTTGCACTGCATTGCGAGCATGTGTAGCACCTCATATTATTATTTTCCTCAGTGGCACATATAAGATACACGCACAATAAATTGAAAATCGAACAATCATCTGGAGACGAGAAAACCACTTACCTTTTGGGATATGGTATCCGTCTGTATCGGAACGCGTTCTCCATGTCTCGAATCTTCATTTTCATGTAATTCTTGTCTACCATTAAATTCTTATAAAAATTCACAACACACTCACTGTTTGACACGAATCTAGATTGATTGATTGACAATTACGGATTAAGCCCGGGACACACAAGGCTCTGTATAGAACTTTAAACACCAGCTACCAAGGTTTTTACGCGATGATGCTATAGTTGCAATTGGAATTGGTATCGAGGCCGAAATATATTTTTTCTCAAAAAAACACGTCTTAAGCGATTGACTATCGCGTACCAACTGATTGTTTGGAATAAAGTTTGACCGCCTTTTGGAATGGTATAAGCAGCACTATGGCTGGCTTACCTAGTGCTTTACAATTTTACAATACGGATGACATGGTAGTAAGAAGCGAGCCGCTTTCGGCCAGATACACGATGACGATGGCTACGCCGACGGTGCGGCAATAGGTAAAAGAAGCAACAACAACAAACAGCGTAAGCCAGAAAAGTGAACGAACTTCATATTTATTCGCGGCGGTCGCGGCGCACCTGGTTTAATGTGTGCAAGAGTATCTGAGAAGAAAGGTAAAAGAAGTAGATACACAAACCACACCGGCAGCAGCGGCACTCGGCACACAACACACAAGACACAAGACCATCGCGCAATTAGTTCGACCTGAGGAACGATGCCGGTTTTGTAAAATGGTGCAAGTTAGTAGGTATATCATTTGAGTTGAGCGTAGGATCGGTGAAATGTGAAATTGGAAAGAACCTACATTCAAACTTGGTTTGATTCAAACACGGAAGGTGGATGGTTGTGTGTGTGATGCTGTGTGTATGTCGCTGTCTCGGAGTGCCAAAATTGCAGAGACTGGCATTAATCTTAGTCAAGATTGGAAGTAAAAAGCGTTAAACTGCTGTGTGCACATCACAGGCACAGCACAAGGGTTTCAAGGCATTTCGATATAAGAGAAAACCTTTCATGATGTATAGCTGAGCTATATGCAATTGTATAACACTTTACCTAAATGATTTAAGATCTCGTATCTGCAATTTTTTAATTTGTTGTTTATGTCTTTAGGTTGATTGTTGATGGTTATACATTTGAGTGGCTTAGGCCAGTCAGCCACTAAAATGTGTACATGTAACATTCCTTTCTTTTAAAAATTACGATGCCATTATCCAACTGATTATTTTTTGATCTGGATTGCATTGGTGCATGAAGCGAAGAAGTGATGGTTCGTAATGCTAGTTTATATCCAGTGTTATGGTCATCATTGAACCGTTTCAAATAGGCTTAATTTTGTTGACAAGCCAATCTAAATGAAACCTTTTTTGTTTTCGACATGAAGCCAATGGTACAGGGGGCACCAACCTTTCAAATAAATGGAATTAAGTGGTAGGGTTATTTCAAAAGTCTTTGACCAGGAATTCATCCAGTCTCACTAGACACCTATAGAAAGAAAAGGTTTCATAAAAAGGAGACAATGGGATTTAGGAAACTCTAACACCCTTACTTGCAACTAGTATTTTCCGTTTCTTAATCTTAATACACTAACGAAAGAGGGAAACGAATTAATTGAAGGTCGTTTTCCTAAACTATATTCTCAATTATGAGTCAAGTTAATTACTACAACAATAACTACTCAATTGTTAGTGCGATTGTGAGCCTTGTTGTGTGTTATTATAAAAGACAATTGGATTTAGTTATCGGTTAAGGAAGGTAAATAAATGTTATCGCAGTTTTAGTTACTTTTCATGTTAATACTACTTTATGAAATGAAATCTCAATTAATAGTGAGTGGCCTTATAATAGGATGGAGCATAACGCCCGTTTAACTTGAAGTAATTTAGATAGGATGAAGCGAATGACAACAAAATGCGGGTGTTTTAGAAATACATACCTTCAAAGACGTAATTTTCTGGTGAAAAAATTGGTGTTTTCCACTTATATCATTTTTTGAAATATGCACCATTGTTTTCTCCGCTTTATTGTGAGCCTATAGTTGACTTTTATTTAATGAGCAATCAAAGTAATTCAGGGAGCTAAAACTAATGTTAAAAAAAACTTTGAAAAAAGATAAAGGATTATGTTTGTGTAAATAAGACACTCGGCAAACCTTTCCACTGACCAGCAGGGAGAAACTAGGAAAACCTTTACAGTCCTTTACTTTCGTAGTTTCTTGAGAAAATATCATTTAGCTAGTTCAGATATTTTTGTTCAAGACGGTGCTAAGCCGAAAGGGCGGTGGAATGAAAAAAGGACCGTAGGGATAATAAGATCAGTAGTTTTTTTCTTATAGATTGATGGCTTTGCACCACTGACATGAGATAAGCAACTTAATTAAATATAATTTTAACATATTTTAGTTTAGTTTAGTTCAGTTTAGTTTATTTAATCTAACAAAGTATAACAAAACTTCTATGATTACTAGATTATAAATAAGTACATAAATAAATAAATATTTTGAAAATTGTTTAAAAAATTCCACCATTGGGGTTGCTTAGCATCAATAAAAGATTTGACTTAAATACATGTCTACTCATATTGAAATCTATCACATCGAATATTGTATTTGTTTCTCTTAAACACCTGGATAATGGTTCGTTGGCTGCATACACAGTTCTGTGGTATGGGATATTAAAAAATAAATTGTTTCTAAGTAATCTAGCAGGCACATTGATACCGATTAACGATAGAATTTGAGGACAACCAATATGATCAGCCATTACGTCGCGAACAAACATGACTGCGAAGCATTTCCTTCACGTGTTCCGAGTAACTTGCATCTTGTATCATAAAAAGGCATATCTATATTCCATCCAAGTCTTTTTACAACGACTCTAGTAAATCGTCTTTAGATTTTTTCTAATCTTAAAGAATGAATTGAGAATGAAGGGTTCCATATGGTATTACAATATTCCAATGTTGGCCTTACAAATGCAAAATAAAGACTTTTTAGAGTATGAGGATTATTGAAATCCATTGAATTTCGTAAAACAGAGCCCAGCATTGAGCTGCTTTTAGCAACTAGAAAATCAAAATGTCTTAAAAAGTTAAGTTTTTGATCAAAAATTACACTAAGATCTTTTTTAAAAGTTATAATAAAAGATCCCCAGTATCAATTTTATATGTGAAATTAACAGACGAACGTTTGTGACAAAAAGTCAAACTTTGACATTTAGACATATTCATCAGATGAAGTGAGTTCATCTTACACCAATTTGATAGATTATGAAGATCATTTTGTAACAGAAAGCAATTTTGTTCGTAGGTTATACAACGATAAATTTTTAGGTCATCAACATACATTAAACAATTTGAGTTAAGAATTCTGTCAGGAATGTCATTAATAAATAGCAAAAAGAGCAGAGGTCCAAGATGGCTACCCTGAGACACCAGATTAATGCAGACATACTGAACGCGATCTTTTAAATATTGTTCTAACCAGTTGAGAAGATTTGAATGAGAGCCGCAACTACCAAGTTTATTGAGTAAAACATCATAATTTACTTGGTCAAATGCTTTCGCAAAATCAGTGTATATTAAAGGATAAAAAGCAACAAAGGTGAGAAGAATGCATTTTGGCTTCCCAAACATGGCTTCAAAAGCATAAAATATTATAAAAAAAGATCAGAAACATTATAACTAGCCTGCTTAGACAAAGGCGGGTGTAGAGTAGATAGCAATTCTGCGGACTATCAAAAAATAATTTGCTTTGGTTAAAAAATAAAATAAAGAGTACGGCCTGATTTGAAAAATTTGGGCACGATTGTTTCGCACGAACTTGCGATTGTGAGCTAAGTACAATATCAAAATCTCAATGCTGAGTTCAATGTGAGAACTGGGAAGCTGTGCTAGCAGAAAATAGTGCTTCAAATGCGTATGACATATTTATCAAATCTTACATTGATTGCTGCAGTTATGAAAGGCTGATTAAAAAAACCGATAAAAGACTAAAGCCGTGGATCAATCCAAAACTACTTAAGAAAATTCAACAAAAAAATAAAATACGTTTGAAATGTTATAAGCATCCTTCCAACATCGATCTGAAATGAAGATTTAAAACTTAGTGTTGAAATATCAACATTGAAATCAAGTCATGTCGCGATAGTTATTATAATTCTCTGCTGATTAAGTCTATGGCTAACCCAAAAAATGAATGGAGAGCTATAAATAGTATCATTAATCCGAATTCTAAGAATACTTCTAACCATATCGTACTTAATAGTAACGGCTTAGAAATCAATGATTCTACTGCGGTTGCTAATACTCTTAACAACTTTTTTGGTTCAGTTGGTCAATTGGGTGAATCACACTCTTTTTGCAATGTGTGTAATGATGATTTTGGTTCTATTGAACAAATATCTCAAGGAAGCTTCTACTTTGCTCCCATCATTGGTTTATTCTCTAATCAACACACTTAATAAGTCAAATGCATGTGGTGAAGATGGTTTATCGAATCTTATTTTAAAAATGATTGCACTTAATGTATCGGATATTCTATCTCATTTGTTTAATCAAAGTGTTGATAATGGTATTTTCCCAACGAGCCTAAAAAGCGCTATTGTGATTCCAATCTTTAAGAAAGGCGATAATAAGGTAGCTAACAACTATCGACCAATTTCAATGCTCTCCTCGATTTCTAAAATCTTTGAAAAAGCCATAAAACACAGGATGTTGGGTTTTCTTAAAAAGAGTAATTTTTTTAGTCCTTCACAGTACGGATTTAGAAGTGGGCTTTCTACAGAAGATGCTTTGCTTGATTTTTGTACCATTATTAATAAGGGCTTGGACAGTAAAAAATTTTGTGCTGGCTTATTCGTAGACATAAGCAAAGCTTTTGATACTGTAGACCATGCCATACTTCTATACAAACTTCATGCTATTGGCTTTAGGGGCCAAGTCTATAAATGGTTTAAGTGCTACCTTAAAAACAGGACTCAAAAGGTCAAAGTTGCAAATTGTTATAGTGATTATAGAATCTGTAACATTGGCGTACCACAAGGGTCTGTCCTGGGTCCCATCTTGTTTTTAATATGTATTAACTCTTTGTTTAGTCTACCCTTTTCTGCTAAAATTACAGCTTTTGCAGACGATTTAGGCTTAGCTTACACTTCATCTAGCGCTCTGGATCTTATGGCTGATTTGAACCGTGATGTCTATTTATTGCGTAATTGGTTTGCTACTCATAAACTTTGTGTCAGCGACAAAACAAAAGTTATGTACTTTAGCTTACGGACAAGAAATGATCCAGATTTGGATATCGTTTTTCACGCACCTAACTGCAAACAATATAAAATTTCTTACTGTGCATGCAATGCTGATATAAACTTGTTGTCTTACGACATGCACAAAAAGTGTAGTAGTTGTTTCAAAATCCAAGAAGTGAACGATTTTAAATACCTTGGAGTTTCTTTCGATCCGATGATGAGTTGGACCAATCATGTAACGGTTCTAAAACAATATTTACGTTCATCAATTAGAAGCTTCTACCATCTCAGGAAATACTGCAGTAATAGTACGCTCAAAAAAGTTTATTTTGGTATATTCCATTCTAAACTACAATATGGTTTAAGTTGTTGGGGTGGAGCTTATCAAACTAAAATAAATTCACTTCTCATCTTACAGAAATGTGCAATAAGGAAAATCTGTGGTGTGAATCGATTAACTCCGTCTATGATTCTATTTAGATCACTAAACATCTTACCCATAAGGCATTTGTATTATTTTCAGACATCTAAAATATTTTTTATGAGGGGTGGTTATTTACAAAGTCTTATTTCTGATGTCCGTTCTATGAGTAGAAATCGTGATTGTCTTGTGACTGTACCATAATTCCGTACCACTCATCTAAGAAATTTTTACTCTATTGTCTCCTGCAAGCTTTTTAATACGTTTCCATTAACTATTCGTTCTATTCGTGTAATGTCTTTATTGTTGAAAAAAACTAAAGCATGGCTTCTGGAAAATGATCACAACCAAATCGAAATTTTATTGAATTATATCATGTAATCTGCACTTATTTTAATTGATTTATTTATTTATTTTCTTTTTAAACTTCTTTGTTCCATATCTAATGATTTAACTTTTTCGTATTCTAGAATGTATCTTTAAAATAAGCACCCCACAAGCTCTGTTATATTGGATAGATAAAACTTTGTATTTAAATCGGCATTTACCACTATTTTAATTTGTAAATACAAAATGTCGCTAATTATATATATATACTAAATAAATAAATAAAATAAATAAATGTTCTAATACACACTTTATAATACACTGGGTGGAACAGGGCTGCCAACTACACATTAATTATTAACATTGAATACAATCACATAAAATATTGAAAAAAAATTAATTGAGTTCCTATTGTTAAAGCTTCTAGAGAAAATATAAAAACACAACCTTTTGCAGTTTTTAATACATATCAACACTGAAAATATATAAATCAAAATACCGTTTTTGAAAATCAAGTTTTTGAGTTAAAAGAAAAATTTTTGACAAAAATTATAAAACGTCAAAATCGTATTAGTCGTTAACGTGAAAGTTGGGTTTGAAAAAAAAACTGTACCATGAGGGTGCCATTTTAAACTTTTTCTAACATAAGATCATACATAAGAAAAACAATTAAACACCTTACACACAATTTTAGAATTTATATACAAATCATATACAAAGCGCTTTCGAAAAAAATATGTATTCAGTTCAAAAAAACTCTATATTCTGTAGATTGCCCTATAGACGCTAACTACAATCTACAAGTTTCAAGAAAACCAGTCAATAGGTTCAGACTGCAGACACATATACGGACTAACAGAAATGCAGGACTTACTTTTATCGCATTCCCTATAAACATAATGTCATGTTTTTTAATCATTTCAAAAAAAGTTCATTAATTTAGAAAATATAAAAAAATCGAAAAATGAAGATGTACCAATATGTCACATTGAGTGTATTAGTTTATTTTTTTTTTTTTGTGGTGTAGACACTTTGCATACAATTGTTTTTGTTGTTGCTTAGTTATTCAATTGAAAACAGCTTTAATTTAGTACAAAAACTATTAATTTTTTTATGGATTTCAAACTTTTTGCATGAACTAACTTGGAACAACTGTTTGAACGTTACAGAGCTACGATAACCGATTTTTTTTTACCTAAGTTGATGAAAATGCATTTGGACGACCTTTGGTTCAGACAGGATGTAACAGTATGCCACACAGTCTATGACAAAATCGATCTTTTGGGCCCAAATTCTGTTTGCAGCCGTCTTGCTGATGTCGATTAGCCGTCTCGTAGCTTCGATTAGACGTTTTTCAACTTTTTTGTGAGGAAGCATGGACGACCCATCTCAAGGCCCGGAAGCGATAGGCCAATATAATATAAGCAATATTTAATCAACCGCACCGTTCGAAACCATCAACAAAATATTGTAAAATTAGAGGAAATATTGCACTACTGCAGAGCCACAGCTACAGCTACTTGAACGACAGTAGTTTCACTTGTATTTTTTCTGGTGCTTAATCGTTGCGATTTAAAAAATTTCGACCTTGGATTTTTCGGGAGACTATTTGAAAAAAAGTTCGGTTTTCATTCAAAAATTGGACTTTTAATGTGCTATAAAATCGGTTCTATTGAAAAAAAAAACTCTACGATTAAGTACTTCGTTTTTGTACTTTTTTCTCGAACAAGCCTCCCACCTTCTGTAGATGGGCTTACATAGCGTGTTTATGTTGTTTTTGGCATCAATGCTTTCAATTTCTTCAAGACTGACCATGTTTCACTAGATTCACGGTAGGTATTCCAAATTTTAAAAATATCAATTCGCTTGATCATGTTGATATCCTTTTTTTTTAATATATAAAAAAAAGGAAAAAAGTGTCTCACTCCAAGCTAAAATCTTACAATTTGCGAAAATTTGCGCAAAAAAGTATTATATATTCTGAAAGAAGAAAAAAAAAACCCCCTAAATCATGGTGCCTAAATTATTGTGGGCATTTATGGGCATTTGATGCTTTGGCTCTTCAGAAAAACTAAATAAAATAGTGAGAAAAAGATAAAATTATAAAAGAATTTATTATTTTCTTACGGAGTGTCATTATTTTTAAATCAAAAATGAAAAAGTGCAAATGACCTTCACTCCTATGCGCTTCGCCCAGGTACAAACAATGGGCTCATCAATTAGATGTTGTTTGTACCTTTCTAAGACGCAATTTTTAGTCGATGTTTGTCGACACATATATAAAGAAAATTGCGATTTTAAAAATCGCTGAAAACTAATCGTTATACATTATTTCACTGGTTACATGTCTTTCTTCCAAAATTAGCTTTAAACACCACCCTTGAACAACAAAAATTAAAAAACCTAAATTAATTTAGTACATATTTCCAATTTAAGTTATTATTATTTAAAATTGAGAAAAACACTCAACTTCGTGGCACGACTGACAAGCAATAACATTTTTTAAAAAAGGAACTGTTTTCCCTTTTTAATGTCTCGTTATCGAAGATAATTGTTCAATCGAAAAAAACTAGTTATTGAAATTTTGATTTATGGCCTATGGGAGAAAACCACTGTGCGACATTGTTCAATTAATGTATCATACTAATAAAGCTTTGAAACATAGAAAAAAATTATATTTGTTTTTTTTTTTTTTATTTCACTTGTGAGCCTAGTAGGTACGCTGCAGATGATTTTTTCCACAACAATTGGTTTTTCTTGGTTTATTTTTTATCAATATTTGTTTAAACCCTACTTTGATCTCTTTTTCCAAAAAATATGCTTATATTCTATGAAAACTGTTATTGTTGAAAAACAAAAATTAAAAAATCTATAGAACTGTCGTAATCACACAAGCAGTTATTGTAGCAGGAAAAAAATGATGAACGGAAAAGTGTGAGGAATTGTTAGAACTATATTTAAAAATCTTGTAAGACTATTTGCCCATAGAACCCATTTCGCCAAACAGCAGCGTACTGCAACAAAGGACAACGGAATTTTCCGTTTAGGATTCTGCCTTGTCGTTTTTGTATGCGATTTTTCTATTCGTTTCAGCAGCGTATTAAGCTTTAAAAAGAAACTTTCATGAGGTAACATTATACATTGTTTTATTAGTGAACAACAGTGAATTATTTAAATATTTCATACTTCATTGACACATACAATGAAAGGAAATTTTGAGTTCTTCGAGTCAAAAAAATGCTGTGTGGTGGGAGATTTTGAACTTTTCATTGGGGGAGAATTTTGTCATTTGGAAACACTGGTTATACACTACAACCTCTCAAGGAGTCCTATGCCGCCAGCATCAAGTATAGAGAACCAGTGGCAGCACTGCCAATCAGCCATCAGAGATGCCGCCTCTGAAGTGCTGGGTTTCACACGGCCACCACAACGAAACCCCTGGTTTGACGACGAATGCCGGCAAGCACATGCAGCTAAACAGGAAGCATACAAAGCGGCGCTGCACAAAAAGACTAGAACTGCTTATGAGCTCTACAAGCAGAAGAGGAGAGACGAACACCGGCTTCTCAGACGGAAAAAGAGAGAGCATGAGAAGCGCGCGATCGAGGAGATAGAAGGGTGCCACAGCAGGAATGAGGTTGGGAAGTTTTACCAGAAGGTAAAAACAACAGCCTCGGGCTACAAGCCCCGAGCCGAAGCCTGCAAAGACGATCAAGGGAACATCGTGGTGGAACAGCAGTCTATGCTGAGGATATGGAAAGACCACTTTTCCAAGCTCTATAACGGCGATGATGGACCCCATTCCGCTGTTAGAGAGATAGAACCATTCGATTTAGGCGACGTAGACCAAGAATTCCGCCAACCCGACCTGAACGAAGTGAAGACAGCAGTGTCCAAGCTAAAGTCCAACAAAGCTGCTGGAGCTGATGGCCTCACTGCCGAATTGTTTAAATCGGCCGGCGATGACCTGGTCAGGAGTATGCACCAGCTAATTTGCAAAATATGGTCGGAAGAAAGCATGCCCGATGAATGGAACCTCAGCATCGTTTCCCCGGTCCTCAAGAAAGGAGACCCTCTGAACTGCGCCAACTACAGAGGTATCAGTCTTCTTAACATCGCGTACAAGATCCTCTCTGCCGTATTGTGTGAGCGTCTGAAGCCATTCGTCAACAACCTGATAGGTCCTTATCAGTGCGGCTTTAGACCAGGAAAGTCCACCATAGACCAAATCTTCACACTTCGGCAGATCTTGGAAAAACCCAGGAGCTTCAAATCGATACCCACCACCTTTTTATCGATTTTAAGGCCGCATATGACAGCATCTATAGAGAGGAGTTATATAGAGCCATGTCTAGTTTTGGCATCCCTACCAAACTTGTCCGATTGTGTAGGATGACGATGGAGAACGCACGCTGCTCCATCAGGGTCGGAAAAGATCTCACCGATACATTCGATGTCAAAAAAGGTTTTAGGCAAGGCGATGCACTGTCATGCGACTTCTTCAACATCGTTCTTGAAAGAATAGTGCAAAACTCCTACGTCAACACAAGAGGCACAATCTTTCATAGGTCCGTTCAATTGCTCGGATATAAATGGCGCGTTTATGAGCATTGAGACGGAAGCGAAGAAGATGGGTTTAGTGGTAAATGAGGGCAATACCAAGTATATGTTGTCATCAAGAAAGGACACCCAACACCGACGTCTTGGACAGAACGTCACGATTGACAGCTATAACTTTGAGGTAGTTAAGGACTTTGTCTACCTAGGCGCCGCTATTAATTCAGACAACGACACCAGCGCTGAGATCAAACGAAGAATAACTCTTGCCAATCGCTGTTTCTTCGGACTAAGAAGGCAATTTAGTAGTAAAGTCCTCTCTCGAGCAACTAAAGTGTCCCTGTATAAGACACTTATCATCCCGGTTCTTATATATGGCGCAGAGGCATGGACCTTGTCAAAGGCAGACGAGAACGCTTTAGGATGCTTCGAGGAAAAATTCTTCGGGTGATATTTGGTCCCGTCTGCATAGATGGAGAATGGAGAAGAAGATTCAACGACGAATTGTACGGGCTGTACAGCGAAACTGACCTTGTCAAACGAGTCAAGGTCCAGCGGCTTAGATGGCTGGGTCATGTAGAGCGAATGGACACCAACGCTCCGGCCCGGAAAGTCTTCGAATCCAATCCCGAGGGACGGCGCAGTAGAGGATGACCGCGACTCAGGTGGCGCATGCAAGTAGGAGAGGACCTCAACCAACTTGGCGTGCAAAACTGGAGGCAGCTAGCTAGGGACCGAGTTGGCTGGAGAAGCATGTTGGTTGAGGCCCTAGTCCGACCCGGACTGTAGCGCCACCTTAAGTAAGTAAGTAAGTAAAGGTTATACACTACTACTGAAATTGCACCTATACTCTGTCCAACAAAGATTGTCAGTACAGGGAAGATAGGACGTTGGCATCTCACTTTGGCTGCAACATATTGCATAAGTCTATCACACGTGAAAGCTCTTTCAGCGTTCCCATAGCATGTATAAAAAATCATACTAAATCGCTTCAAAATGAGAGAGAAAAGTACCAGCGCTACCACTTTTGCTTTTTAATTTCACAATTACGATTTAAACAAAAATTTGATCATCTTTTTCCACACCACCATGAGGTAAGATAATAGGTGCATTTTTTTTAAAAGGTATCCCCAGTAGGCCTAATCCTTTTTTAACAAAAACAACATAACTAACAAAAAATAAATATAACTTCATTTATTTAAAAATAATCTATTTAACAATATAAAAATATATATTTCATAACAAAAACATCATAAAATAATTTTAATTTAAATAATTGGATACTTACATCTATTCAATATAGAAAAAGATCTTAATTACAATCTGACGAGTAGTTGCTAGTGCTACTATCTTCGTTCAGATTTATAACTAGCCTTTCTGTGGCTTCTTCGGTGAAAACATCCATCATCCATCATAACGAATCCTTCCTGAAAGACAGTTGTAATCAGTGGCGACACACGTGCATGAAAATGATATTGTCGTTCAATATATTTTTCATTTCCAACGTCCCACATCATTTTTCATAACGGATTTAAATGGCTTTTCTGTACAACCAAAGTGAGAAATATCATTATATCTTCTTCTTCTTCTTCATTTTTCGGCGTTACTAGTAGTGATCTTGAAGCGATCAGAACTCTCCCACTTTGCTGCTTCACACTAGTGATCCGCCTGTGGGGAACGCCGCGTTGACCTCAGAAATCGTCGGCAAGCCTCCCGGTTTTGGATTGTTCCATGTCTGAGGCCAACCAAATGCTGCTGTTTTTGCATTTGCTTGTACCAGGAGTGTTTTGGCCTGCCTTTTCTTTTTCGTCGCGAATTTGTTGAAACGTTGTACGATATTGCCTTTTTGACGGGGTTCTGCGGATCTCTCCTTTGAACATGACAATACCAACTGAGCCGGTCGTGCTGAATTTTGTTCAAGATGGTACTTTTGACATGAAGGCTTCCACGGATCTTAGTACTTCTAATTCGATCAAGCTTTGTTACTCCTGCTGTCATCCGAAGCATCTTCATTTCGGCTGCCGTCAATTTGCTCTCATACTTTTTGTACATTGTCCAACATTGTGAACCGTATGTCAGAGCTGGACGGACAAATGGAAATATCATTATATAGTTGCATTATAACGTATTTGCACACAAAAGAAAAAAGTAAAACAACATACACTGATGGCAGTACTTACATATTAAATTTATCTCAAAAGCTTCAGAAAAGCATTGTTTTTCAAAGTTCTTTAACAAACTCTGAAGGAAGAGTTGTATTATTTCGGTCAAATTTGGTCATGGCAACGCCGTCTGAATGTACGCATTCTCATTGCACTCAGCAAATAAACGAGGGTTGAATAGCAAACACAAGTCATTCTGTCATCGACTGTGTGGCAGACAAGTTGTATGGGGGGCTATCGCAAATTTTTTATTAAAACTACATGAAAAACTCATAGGTAGGTCAGTGGGTTGTTTTTATTTCAGTGGGCGCTACGTACATTATTACTTGTGTGGTGTCCTGAGAGCGTTGACAGGCGCCACAGTTTCGAAAAAAGCTCTCCCATAAGGCCTGTACTGACAATCTTTGTTGGACAGAGTATAGCTTCATTGATTGCATTATTCTTTTTTTTTAGTTTCTACAATTGCGAATTGACATCTGTGGAGAAACATTAATATTTCTGGAATTTGTACCTCAAACTTTAGGGTTACATTCACAATCAATAATACTTTCCTGACAATACTAAAATATAATTTTTATAACGATAGTCAATAGGAGTTTGATAAATAGGAATCGCCTCTATTAATTATCCTCCGATATTAAGTGCTGTTCCCAAAAACGAAAGAGCCACTCCTAACACTGGAGCCATGGAAGAGAACTATGCCTTAATTCATAGTTTTGAAGAGTTCAAAAGTATCTGGCCACAGTCACCCTAGCACTTCAAGATGACATATCACAAGACGTATCTAACAGGCAGCTTAGTATTTACTTTAGAGTTTACCTCCGACTCCCCTTGTCTTGACGCAGTACTGTCCAGTTGCTAAAACTAGAAGCTTTCTTTTCTCATGTTTTATTTTAATAGAAACAAACCTAATTTCTTATTGATTTGACGTTTTCATCCCATTTCATCCATCCGTTATCAATATTAATGCAAGTACCTGAGCTGAAAAACATTCGTTTTCGCAGAAAAAGAAAAAAACACTAACGCTGAAAAAATTAAGATAGCAATCGATTAAAAGGTATAGTTCTATTAACATCGCCACTCCATCTACTTACAAGGCCACGCTGCGCTGTGGGCGTAAATGAATATATTTACAAGAAGATCACACATAAGTGTAAGACCAACCAGGGAACCAGGTCAGCAGGTGCTTAAAGATGAATGACTACTCATTCATTGAACACTTTCATTTGTGCTTTGTACGAAAATTGGTAAAAGTGATTGAAGAAAGGTGTGAAGTGAAGTTTTGAACAGACTCTTCCATTTTATCCAATGTATTAGATGTTAATTACTGAGGATTTTGCCTTATATAATATTCAAATAAGCAAATCGATTGTTAAGACGGAAACTAGAAGCTCATTGATTGATAGTTAATTGATGATGAACAGACTTCACCTTTTTCTTTCAAAGATACACCTGAAGGAGCATGAGGCTTTCTTTTCTATTGACTTGAATTTTTATAGTAAACAATCAATAAAGCTGCGATTTACAAACATACCTCCTACCTGCACCTATAAAGAGGTTGGTTTGTATTAATAAACAAAAGTGATTATGGATGGGGATTTTCTTTTCTTTTAAGCTGGAAGTCTTCAAACCGCATCCTAAGATTATCGATGATAGTAGATTGAGTAAAAGGTCGCTGGGGGCGAGTAATATATGAGAACGCCAGAAACTTGTGCGTTCATATATTCGGGTTACTTTAGTACTTTTATGAAAATGGAAGCGAAGAGAATTAATCTTTCTTTGGAGATGGATTGTTGCTTTCGAATTCAGAAACAATGCGGTGATATGATTTGACTGAAGTGATTTTTACTTTCTATAGAGAAGTTTGTTAATCACCGGATCGGATTGCATCCACTTTCAAAAATATAATTTTATCTTTAAAATAAAAACTAAATCTGTTTGACTGGGTAAGAAATGAAGCACCAAAGTGAGATATTTTTATTGTTGGATGAACACGTGCGTTAGTATTTTGCGGCACTGACTTGGCTTTGAATTTTGCTTGCATGTGTTTTGTATTTCAACTTAGTACTTGAATGGGCAACCCAAAATGAGTTATGCCACAAGAATCAAAACTTCTGGGTGGGTAAAATGCTTTCCCAAAATGTTATGCAAAAGCTGACTGTGGGAGTTATGTGTGAAAATGAATTGCTAAAGTTGTTAAACTAAGTCTGTTCAATTTGAAATTGTCAGGCTTTCTTCTGTCTTGGACCCGCAAAGATAGTGATCACATGATCCGTTTCATGGCTTCAGACGTCCATGTAAACAGTGGCAGCATAAAGGGGTAGTGTCGCAAACTAATAGAGGATACTACCAGTACAACTTAAGAGGAATTTAACTTTTTAGCCAATAGCGTGAAAAAAACGAAGTATAAAAAAGGTTTCATTTATCAAAGTACACATTTTACGCTGAAATTTCCTACAAAATCTCAGTTGAATTCAGATCCTGTTTAAAGGTTTTATGTACTATCATTCCATATTATTTCAATTATAATTCTCCGAAATCCATAACCAAAACAAACATTTTTTTTCCATTCTCACAACTAAATTGAATTCTCATCAGTTTTCCTACAAACAGAACAAACGTCAAGAATATTAAATTACACCTTTGCATAAATAGTTTGTATTTGCATGGCGAAGTTCTGATAAATTGGTTCTGTTATTATTTTCTTTTGATCGAAACAGAAGAGAAACACTCGCATGCAGGTTGTTATGCTCAATAAAAAGAACTCATGTTGACAAAACCGAATATATTAATATTTCATCGATTCGTCGGCGGTAATATGTAGGTAAATGCTAACGCGATGTCAAAACATTCGGTAACATCGTAAGAACACAACTCAACTAAAGAATGTTGCATTTTTGTGAAAAGCATGTAATGCAAATGGTTGTTTATTCATATTTTTTTTTGTTTTTTTTATGCTTATGCTTGTTACCGAGTTGGTTTTGTGGATATTTAGGGAAATGCATAATAAGCACGAATTTTGTAGACAATGCAGAAGACGCGTGCATGTTATGTTTTATGATCTTTGTTCAATGCTTTATCAACAATATGATAATTCAAATTATTTACGATTTCAGTGAGCCGTAACGTTGCGTGGTTCTAAGTCGTTATTATGTAGATACATGGTTCTAACTTGAAGAGCTGGTGGTAACCTTCAAAAATGGGAGCATAGATATTAATCAAATACATTATAGACTCTTCACGGCCTGGAATTTATGATGTCGAGAATAATAAAACGTTGTAATGAGTTCAACAGCAGGAATCGTTCATTTCAAAGTGATTGAACTGAAGAATAAACTTTTTGCCGGTTAGTGTTGGTCTCTGCTTCAACAGAGGCTTATATTTTGTAGTGGAAGTGTAGAAAATGAGGAATTATTCAAACATGCAATCTGAACTTGATTCAGGTAAAACAATATAAGAAATATATTTGTTATGGGCTTTAATTATGATTGCTTGGCAAAAATAATCAAATCAGTAAATTGAGACTTGCCACTTATTCAAATTTGTGTTTTTGAAATTGCGGCATAATATTTTTCACTATGGATGACCACGAGTACTTTAGTATGGACCTTGGCCTCACTTTCAAAATTGTTCAGCGCAGCAATGAAAGATAAAACATATGGCATATTAGGCCTATGAGGAGTATTTTATTTTCTCACATGGCAGACAAACCGAGATCAAGTGCTTAAAAAATTTGTTTTGGTGGACATTTCAATTAAAAAATAAGTATTTTAAGTGCACGAACGGAGTAATTACTAGCCACACTCACAAACATGTTAAATCTTCTTTCATACCCAAATACTTCAAAGTACAGGTCAGCAATTTTGGGATAGCTTTTCAACCTATATTTCTCTTCTAGGCTCTTCCAAGGTATTTGGAAAACTCTTTTAACCTAGCCTGTCTATTAAAAAGAAAATGCGTCGCGCCTTTACAACGCTGACAAACCTTCAGCTCGTATCTTAACTCATGAAGGCTTGTTAATGACTTACAGTGCGGCTTTAATATCGATAAACACATTGCTGTTGGCTTTTCTCATTAAAATGTGAAGCCGATCCATAACACTGTTTAATAAAGCGCTTGAAAATGTTTGGCATCAGCTTATATTATTTAAAATAGGTGCGCTTTTGGTATTGATGAGTTTCTTCATTCGCTAGAAACCAGCTTTCTGATCACTCTCGTATAAAAAATACGGGACATTGTCCACGACCACTCCATGATTAGATATCAAATACATATAGAAACAATAACTACGAAGAAAGAATAAAGACAAAAATTTGGATAGGGGTGCGAAGTGGGGAAAGTTTAATTTGGCATGGAAAAAATATGAACTGTACTGCTACTTTGATAATAACTCAGACTAAGATTACGCATTTAAAAATCCCTGGCCCTGAGCCAAGCGCATTTCTCTCAATCAAACCTTTTGTGGAATGGAGGGAATATACCTACACATTTTCCTCCAATACGGAACAATTAAGTTAGACAGTGATTTTCATCGCAGTGTAATACTCTTGGAGGACATGCTTATTCCTCGCGAGATACGATACCCATGAAAAAACAATTGCAAGTTTCAGGGATTCTAGCCTCGGACAGATATTTTAACCACTACGCCACGGTTACAACAATGAGTAACAATATAGCATAAACAAATCATTTTACAGTGAAAACGCTCTTTTCAGTCAGTTTCAATACACTTACACTTTTTATAATCAGCTTATGAGCAATCGAGATAAAAAGCTTTTTTTTCTTTAACTAAATTGAATACCACAAAAATTAAACTCTCCTATGGGTTTTGCTGAAAAGTTGATTGATAGTGTCTTGCACCAATTCCTCTATGTGCGTGTGGTCTGGTCAACTGCGGAGTAGGACTCCATGAGTTGTCGTCTATTGGTTACATTTCCTCGTTTTTTGGTCAATGGTTATTTCGCTCGTTTTCTGAGCGATGTATACGATGAAAAGTACCGTACTGCGTTTCTGTTTTACTATCATCACATCATGAATTTTTTACTAGGTGGTGTCATCACTCTGTTTGACTGGAATGCAATGAGAAGGTATCCTACCACCTTACTGACAAAATAAATCCCAAATAGTTTCACGTATTGTATTATACGTGTTGTATGTTGATACACGTATAATATAATAACACGTGTACACGTGCATTAAGGGGCTTTAAAATTAATCCCACTCCGTCGAAACTAGTAGAAGAACAAAGTGTCTAACAAGCAAGTGCGATTAATGGCCGCCTATCTTAATAACTTCGCTGACAACGAAGTCTCTTTTTAAATCCTAATTCCACTTCATATTTCAAATATACATCAAAGCCAGTTTATTTTTTCTTATAATAATTCCAATATGCTTCTGTTCTACCCCTAGATGATATTCTTCCGCCACGTTCGTGTTATCTAACAGCTCTAGACTTTTTACTTTGAGGACTGTGGTAAGACAACAACGCGACATTGGAAGAGCTGATATTCATTGAACTCGAAGTAGCGGCCGAGTCATCGCAAATCGGGTCCAACGAATCGACCGGTGCAAACGTGCCAGCGCAGCGGTGGCCTGTAAACACTTATTCGTAAATATTTTGATTGTTCTTCAAACCGATAGCAAATTTTTTGAAATATCTGTAATGGCTTGCGTTTTATTTTCAGAAACACATGTCAAATCCTTATTGGAAAACTCCATGAACAAAACTTTTCTCTATGATGCCGAAAAAAGTCTTAATGGTTAGGTTGACTACAAAAAATCCAACTTTTTCAATGTTATTAATTTCTACAATATCTCTACGATTTGTTCTTAACCCTAGTTTCTCAAAAACATATTTTTAAAATCGGTGGACAAGTTGTCTCGAGAACAGCTCAACCGAACTCGATGAAATTATACACATGTCTTCGAAATACAATTCACAAGTCCTTACGAAAGAATTTTTGTTTTTTTGATTACAACTGTTTTTAAAACAAAAAAATGAGTAGATATTTTGACCAAAATTCTAATTTTTGTAAAAATTTATGCCAAAAATCCAATTTTCATTGAAGCTTTTACTGTGCCGACTAGCTTAAAATGACTCTTGAATCATCTAAAGTCAATTTTAATTTCTTTTAGAATCATTTTAAATTTAAAGTCACTCTTCTTTAATGCTTCAAACCTCTTCGTGCCCGTGGCGTAGTCTTAAGCGTGTCCGCCAGCAAGTTACGTGAGAGTTTGGAGGTTCAAATAACAGAAACATCTACGAGAAAAAAACGTTTTTTTTAGTAATCGCTTTTCGGGAGGTACTGCCAACTTCTCCAATAGTAATTTTATGCCACCAAAAGCACTGTCTCGACTAACCGTTTGGAATGGGCAAACATTTTTGGGCCCCTTCAATTCCCTCAAAAGGTATGATTGAAAGAAATGCGCTGTGCTCCTAGGCCGCCGCGCTGCACAGTGGTCAGGTTCAACAATCTAGCGGGACAAAATACAAAAATCAAAGTCAAGCGAACCGTTTCATAATGAAGTTGCTAACTCGTCAATAAACTGCAACTGTAGTTCATATTTTGTTTTTTGATCTTTTGTACTGTTAAAAAAATATTGAACTTTTAAGTAAGTAGTTCATGAAAGCCATTTAACGACAGAAAATAAAAGGTTTCTTGTGCTGTTTGGTTCAGCTATAAAAGTGCCACGGTGTGTCATTTGGAATAATTTTTTTTATTGAATAGAATTTGTGAGGTAATTGGTTCATTAAATAATTTTTCAAAGCATTTTAAGATCAACATGAAAAATTTATCAGGTTTTTTTCTATTATACTTTTACCTGGAGCAAAAGTATAGAGATCCGCCTTGAACTTTATAAAAAATAGGTAGTTCTGTGGAGTATTGGCTATTAGGTAAAAAACAAAATCAATTGCGCGTTTTGGCGACGCCATTTTTTTAAATTTTCAGGATGGCATCCCTAATATCGCGAAACCCCACGTCAACAACTTGATAGGTCCTTATCAATGTCGTCTTAGACCAGAGAAGTCCACAAAATAGAAAAAATTTTCACATTACGGCAGATCTTGGAAAAAACCCGAGAACATAATATCGATATTCACCACCTCTTTATCGATTTCAAGGCCGCGTATGACAGTATTTACAAAGACGAGGTGTACAGAGCCATGTCTAGTTTCGGCATCCCTGCAAAACTCGTACGACTATGCATGTTGACTTTGGAGAATTCACGCTGCTCCGCCAAGGTCGGTAGCGAAATCACCGAGACCTTTGATGTAGAAAAAGGTTTTAGGTAAGGCGACAAACTGTCATGCAATTTCTTCAACATCATACTTGAACAGATTGTAAGAAATTCAAACGCCAACACCAGAGGAACAGTCTTTCAAAAGTCTGTACAACTACTCACCTATTCAAACGATATTGACGTAGTGGGAAGAAAAAAGCGTGATGTCATAGGTGCTTTTGCGAGTATTGAAACAGAAGCGGCAAAAATGGGTTTGATGGTTAATGAGGGCAAAACGAAGTATATGTTGTCATCAAACAAGGACACAGAACATCGACGAATTGGACAAAACGTCACAATAGACAGACATAACTTCGAGGTAGTACAGGAATTCGTCTACCTAGGATCCGCTATAGACACGGAAAAAACATCAGTGCGGAGATCAAACCGTAGCCTTTGTTTCTTTGGGTTAAGAAGGCAATTGAGAAACAAAACCCTCTCCAGAAAGACCAAGGTAGCCTTGCATAAGACCTTTATCATCCCAGTCCTGCTTTACGGCGCGGAAGCATGGACTTTATTGAAAGCGGATGAGGAAACTCTTGGTCGTTTCGAAAGAAAAATTCTCCGAATGATCTTTGGTCCCGTATGCGTAAACAATGTGTGGAGAAGAAGATACAACAACGAGCTGTATGAGCTGTACCGCGACATGGGCAAGGGCATAGCCAGGAGAGTACGCATTGCGAGACTACGATGGTTGGGCCATGTAGAGCGGATGGGCCCAAACGCTCCGGCGTGTCGGGTTTTCGAAAGCACATTGCAGGGAAATCGCAGAAGAGGAAGACCTCGTCTTAGGTGGCCCAATCAAGTGGAAGAAGACCTCAACCGACTTAGAGTGCAAAACTGGAGAGAGATCGCCCGAAATCGAAGTCGTTACCGAAGGATGTTGGTTGAGGCCCAGGTTCACCCCGAACTGTAATGCCCACCTAAGGAAGTAAGTAAGTAACATCGCGAAACCAAGCTTTTGAAATTTGTCGGCAATTGGATAAAACAAAAAACTTGTTGTGGCCAGAGCAATTATTATACATAATATAGGCAATGCAAATGATGGCAATACTGCCAGACTTTTTTTCGAGCTGCTGAAATGAGTTCAGAAATAACAGGTGTTCATCAAGAACTAATAGAACGGTTTCATATAATTTTAGAAACTTTGGGAAATGGATATGCTATAAAGTGAAAGTGCATTTGAAAACTATACGGATGCAACAAGAGATCTGTATTTAAGAAAATATTCTTGATACACTATTGACTATACCAGTAGCCAGTAAGTGTTCGTAAAATGCTCTTTCATGGAAAAGACATCGTATCGACTAGTATTCTTCCTATTAGGTAACTCTCGGAAGATGCACAAGAGGCCTAGGAATAACGATACGAAAGCTTATAGAGATACTCGATATAACGAATGCCTACAAGCGGTACTATAGCAATAAAAGTTTTGTCTCTGTTATCAATGGACGATCTCTATAAAGAAGTCTTAGCTAGTGTGGATGATAGTTATCAATAAAGACTTACTTAAGAAAAAAAATTATATGACTTTTAGGTGAAAAATTAGTTTTATCAAATTAATTAAAAAAACCCTTTTTTGTTATTTTTGAATAATTTCCATAGTTTCTCAGAGTGAAAAAAATATTATTTTTGTTAGAATCATTGAATAAAATATAAATAAGTTGAAACATGTTTTTCCTTTCCAAAATACTTTTGTCCCGCTAGATTGTCAAATCCGACCACTGGCACTGTGCGCCGGGTCCGGGTAGGTTTTAAAGTTAAATGAGTCAAAACCTTGCGTTAACTCATTTCACGTTCGTCCCCTGCTGGATATTTCGTGCTACATATTTTTGAACTAATCTCGGTTCTGAATAAAAAGAAAGCTTTGTTTCAAATTGTGATTTCATGCTACATTCATGTGACTTTTCACTATACTGACTATGGATTTGCGCTACTACTTTTAGTGCCCGATGAAATTTCTTTGATATGAGTAGATTTTATGAATAAATAAAATAAAAAAAAATTGAAACGCTGTGCATGTGTTTCTTGTGGAAGATTGTGGCTGTGTATGTTTATTGTTTTTATTATGTGGTAAAAAATCAGTTTTCATTTGTTTAAAATTATTCTGTGAAAAAGTAACAGAAACAAATTTTTATAAAGGAAAGCCTCTTAATCCAAAAAAACATTTTCAATTCCAAATAAAGTACGAAACCACACAAGTTGTCCATTTAAGTTATCTCTCACACAATGTAGCAAATTGAGCCTGGACTCTACCTGGTGGTCCGAGTTTGTTTGCATATTGTTTGCAGAAAATATAAAAGGACAGTAAGTGCACTTTATCCACAAAATGGCAAACTTATACGACCTGATGCGTAATTGCAAATTTAATTATGTGCCAATGAAGAGCTTGTGGAGTACTTTAATTAAATTTGCCACTTCAGAGAATTTTTTCGACTTAAAAATAAAAATAAAAATAAAATTGACTATCAAACAGACAGAAAAATAATATTAAAAGAAGAACAAAAAAAAAAAATTAAATTGTTATAATATTGTAAACATCATCGTTTGTTCAAATTGGGGAATTTACACATGTAGCCTTCTGTTTCGTGTGACAACATTAAAGGCACTCATAACTACTCGTGGTCGGTTGTAGATTCATATTTACATACATTTGCAAAGCAAATATAAACACTGAGTGCATCGAGTTGGACATAGGAGTGAAAAAGTGGAATGACTGAAAAGTGAGAGGTGACAAATGTAGGACATTGCTGGCTGGGTTGACCGGGGCGGCGGGCGTAGCCTATTGTGGTGATTGTCGACCGTGTCTCGTTTTGATATGGCTTGACCCTTCATTTCGATTGTTATATTCGTTTTTCCTGCGATTCCCGTTCGTCAGCATTATTTTTGACGGAACACAACGATGGAGTTCACAAAGTGCACCTACAGATGGCCGTTGTTACACTTGTTTGATTTACAGGACAAAGTGTATTAAGGGTGAACGGGTTTGTATAAAGTTTACGAGAACAAAACTACAGAACTGTTGAGTATCAATTGTAGAGGTAAAAGAGAAATACCGCACGACTGTGCTGAGTTGATGCCTGCGGTGAAGGGGTCTGCAGGAAATTAACTTTTCATTTAGAGTTTTTTTTTCTTTGTTATGATTTTTTGCATTTTCAGAAGGAAAAACGCGGATTGAATTATGTAGTTTACGTTCCTAGACTGGGTTTGGGTTCAGGTTTTGGATGTGACAAGTTCACCTCGGGACGTTATGTTGTTAGATTCTTTTTCTTTATTTGCTAAATGGCTGTTGTGGTAAGCCATCGAGCTTGTTTTGCTTGCATAATTTCTTTTTTGTTAGGTTTATTTAACTTTATCGTAAAAAACACAATTTTTAAACAAATATGGAATTTAATTTCAGAAGAATGTTCATAGTTCGGGTACTATGAAATAAGTTATACGATGGCAACATATTTTTCATGATCAAACTAAGTGCTACGATAATGAGAATTCAAAATCTTATCGTCATAAAATTGTTTCATGTAACTTCGCTTTCCACAATTGTAGGAAAACTATTTTTCTACGGCCTGAGAAAGTGTTCTCAGCTTTTTATTTAAGTTCTTTGACTACTTAAAATTCAGACGATAGTCATCTTAAAAGCTATACAAAATCTTTTCTCAGCTTTTGAACATTCTCTAAGTTGATAGTCAAAGCCAACATCCAGAGGGGTATGGATTAGGTGACCACCTTTTTTGTACGAAATTTCGGTACACATTGTGAAAACACCAAAAACACAATATAGTGCAGTCTCATAAGCATTAAACCTCAGAGTCCAGGGCCAGTCCATGGATTTTCATGAAGTTTTCGGGAATGTGTTTCAAATGGCGTATAGAACAAGTAGGCAGTAGGGGCAATTTTATTAAAAACTGGCTTAATTATTACTTAAAAATTTATTAAAAATTGACTTAGCCACTTACTTCCACATACTATAATTTTTGAAAGCTAATGCTAAATGAAAGCTAAATCTAGTTTGAGTTCACTTAATGAACAGTTTTTGAGAAGTCAAGCCTCGAAATCAAAATTTTGAAAAAAGAAAATACTCTTTTTCTTAATTAATTTTGTTTTACAAAATTTTACCTAATTAAGGGCCATTTTTTTCCATAATCAATCAATGCTTTTATAAATATTTACTCAAAAGCAACAATACAAACAAAAAATCTCGGTTTTTGAGAAATTCAAAAAAACGAAAGGTACTTTTTTCCAGAACACATAATGTTGTTAAATTTTTGCTGTTTGAACTTTATTCTCGGAAGTGAAACTTGAAATGTGTTTTTTACAGCATATAAAATAACGTTAAGAAAATATTTTCTTTTTTCAAAATTTTGGTTTTGAGGCTTGATTTCTCAAAAACTATTCTTTTAATGAACTCAAACTAAAACTTTTATTAAACAACAAAGCATTAGCTTTCAAAAATTGTATAGTATGTGGAAGTAAGTGGCTTAGTTAGTTTTAAATAAGTTTTTATAAATTAAGTAATTTTTTTATAATAATGCTTCTCCTGTCTACACGCAGTGATTTAATAAATTCGAATAATTCCAAGCGGTCATCTTGATGTTATATCTGATGTACAAGATTCCTTTCAATGATATAATACTCAATCGAGTTTTTTTCGGCTGACCGTAAATCGTTAATAATAGAAAATATTCGTTCAACAGGAGCTGATGTACCTGGCACAGCAAGAATATGTGCGACAATTTTCAGCATACGAAAACGGAACGCTATATCTTGTAACGTGGTTGAAACATTCTACCCATGCCATCACTGATCATTGGCAATATTGTTTTCTTCCCATGATTGGTTACTAATTTTTTTTACATAAGAAAATTAACCAAACAATTCAACGTCGTGATTTGAAATTGGCAGCTCTAAGCCTATAGGAGCCCAATTCAAATACGGTTTTAAAGACTATTACTTCTACAAAAAAATTAGTCTGAGATTAGGTCTCTACCATCACTATTGACAGATAAATAGAATTTCTCACAGGTCAGCGTACATGTCAAAGTTGAGAAACAGACTTTACCGTACAACAATTTTGACCGAGAATCACATCCCAAAGTAACGAATTACGGGACACCCTGTATAATAAAAATGAGTTTGCAATATCCACTTAGTTAAATAAGAGAAATCTATCAAGATTTGTGAGAACTGTAAACTGTCAACTCTATCAATAAAACAAAATAATTATTAGAAAATATAAAATGTACTGAGACTTTATAAATAAGACAATAAAATTGAAGTTTTGTTAGTTTTAAGTGATTTTTATTTCATAAAATCGTCTTATATTGATATGAAAACAATTTTCGTCTCACTTTATAACATCTTTTTCTGTTTGAACTCAACCAATTTCTTTCTTCTTCAAAATCGTTAAATACCTTTTTTCTTATATGAAATTTCGGTACAGATAATTTTAACTTTAACTTTGTTTATTGTAGCAAAATTACATTTTTTCTTAATTCAATTACACAATTTACAGAGATTGGTTATTAACTACCTTACTACTGCTAAGTTTTTAAACAATAAATAGAAATGTGGTACGAGAAAAACTTGAAGGAAAAGCTACAACTGAAAACCTTCATTAAATTGCAAAAAAAAGAAAAAATAAATAAATGGTATATACGTACGTGTAATACAATGTAATAATATATAAACAAATATATATAGTTTTCTAAATTGAAAAGGGGGGAGGGGGGAGTTGTTGCCTGACAAAGTCTTTTTCAAGATAATCTTTTACACTTATAACTTTTATATGATAAATAACCTAGAAATAAAAACAAATATTTTGAAATCAACAAATAAACATAAATCAGTCTTTAGAAAAATAAATTAGAAACGAAATCTATAACAGGGTAAAAATAAATAAGTAAATAAATAAATAAATAAATAAATAAAAATAAATAATAAACAAATAAATAAATATGTAATAAGTAAATAAATAAATAAATGAATAAATAAATAAATAAATAAATAAATAAATAAATAAATAAATAAATAAATAAATAAATAAATAAATAAATAAATAAAACAATAAATAAATAAATAATAAATAAAGTATAGTTATAAAATAAATAATAAATAACAATTAATGTGTATAAATATATATGTTTGTAACGAATTGAAAGACAACAAGTAACATTTAACATAAGTTAACAAAATTTGTAGAGTGTGTATATAAATAAATTGTCGGTATTAAGTTTATTGTGAATAGATTAAGAAGATAATCTTGAAATTAAGACGTTGTCAGAAGTACTACAGGATGTATTGTATTTCTGCTTTAGTCTAAGTAATCTTTGAAAACTAAACGTTAGTCTGCTATCTGAATGTACTCCAAGATATTTGACATTATTTTCCCATTCCGTTGTAGTACCGTTAATATTAAGTGTGTTGCTTGGGAGGAAACATGCTTTTCTTTTCCGAGTGAAAAAAATTGCTTTCGTCTTGCAAGCATTTATTTTGATCTTCCAATTATTAAAATATATTTGTACTTCATTTAAAGCAGATTGTAAATTGGTTTCTATTTCAAAACCAGTTAAATCTGAGCAAAAGATACTTGTGTCATCAGCGAAAATAGCTGTTTCACAGTTAAGAAGACAAGGAAAATCAGACGTAAAAACATTGTACAAAATAGGACCCAGGACGGAACCTTGAGGAACACCAGAAAAACAAACAAACGTTTCAGACAGGACATTATTCACTGAAACAAAAGTTTTCTCGACGACAGAAAAGACTTGATAATTTTGATGATGTACATAGGAAAGTTATTTAACAGAAGTTTATGCAAAAGCCCGTTGTGCCAAACACAGTCAAATGCTTTTTCAATATCAAGTAAAACCATACCCGTACTCTTGCCCGTAGCAAAATTACTTTTTATATGCTTAGTTATGCGGTGAATCTGGTGAACAGGACTATGGAATGGTCTGAAACCAAATTGTTCAGGAGGAAAAATATTTCTAGCGTGTACATGTGCCATCAATTTATTTTTTATTAGTTTTTCAAAGCATTTGCTTAACGAACTAAGTAGGCTTATGGGTCTGTAGCTAGAAGGCGATCCGGAACTTTTTCCTGGTTTCAATAAAGGAATTATTTTCGCAACTTTCCATTCAGTTGGAAAATAGCCAATTTTTAAACAGCAGTTAAAAAGCCTTTGTAACAATTTTATTGCCGATTCTGGAAGGTTTTTTAAATATAAGTTTCGAAGACTATCAAATCCTACAGACTTTCTAGTTTGTAGTTCTTGAAATACTGTTTTTATATCTTCAATTGTGATATACCCTTCCTCTGCGTTTATACTACTTGAATTGATTTTATCAATGGAAAGTGCGACCAAAGATTCTAAACTAGCATTTGTGTTAAAACTATTGTTATTACACTGGTTATCAGTAAATGACCGTGCTAGTGCATTTGCCTTATCGGCACAAGATAAGAAAAAGTTATTTCCAACTTTCAAAGCTGGAATACGCACATTTCTCTTTTTGATTACCTTAACCATATTCCAGAATGGTTTGGATGCTTTCTCAAGGCCCTGTAATTTCTGATTCCAAGTTTTGTTTCTATGCATCGAAACTCTATTTTTGATGATTGCGTTCAGTATTACCATCTCATTAAAATAACATTTATACCTAGTTCTGATCCACTTAGATCTGTAACTATTCCTTACTTTGATTAACTCTGTCAGATACCAAGGCAACTCATTTGAACTGTTTGGGTTTACGGATTTTTTGGGAACAGATAACTCAACACTTTCAGCTACTGTCTTTGTAAAAATATTAACTGTTTCATCAATTTCAATTGAGCTGACATCGGCATTTAACAGACTTGGAACATTTTTCAATTTTTTTCGAATAATGCTTTTGAAATTTTTCCAGTTTGCATTTTTGAAATCAAGTGTTTCGTTTGTCTTATTCTGAGGTGATGAAAGAACATTTATTTCAACAGGCAAATGATCTGAACCTAATTCCTTTATAACCATTGGTTGATTGAATAGTCCTGGTATGTTTGTTAGAAACAAGTCTAGAGTGGAAGGACTAGAACTACTATTTGAAGGATAAAAGGTAGGTTCAGGAGTAAATAAAATATTAAATGGATGTCTTGTGTTGAGGTTTTCGAGTATGTTTCCCCAAGCATTTGCTCTGAGACAGTTCCAATTCCTGTGCCTGCAGTTAAAGTCACCACCAATAAGAAAATTATCATTTAAACTAATAAGTTTCCTCAAGTCATTGCTGAAATCGAATCTCTTCTGAGGAGATGCTGAACCACCGGCAAAATAAATGGAAAAGATTTTTTAATTTGATCCATTTTCAAAAGGAATCTCAATTCCAATATTTTGTATGATTTTAGTACTAACAAAAGGAAGAACTTTGTGTTGAATAGTTCTTCGAACTACTATGGCAACACCACCCCCCCTTCCCTCGTTTCTGTCTGAACGATAGCAAACAAATTCTCTGTTCGATAATCTGTCATTATGGTTAAGCCATGTTTCAGAAACCAAACCAATATCTACATTATATTTGCTTAAGAAAGCAAAAAATTCAATACATTTTGATCGAATGCTTTTAGCATTCCAAGATATTATTTTGAGTGTTGTGCTATTCATTATTTGGCATATAAGTACTTAATAGCTAATTGTGTAATTGTGTTAAACTGTTCACTCTTAGTTTTACATTTACCAAGCAAAAATATCATCTCAGCAGTAAGAGAGTTAATCTCTTCCATAGAAAAAAGTTCATTATTGCTTTTAGGTCCAGCAGTGTTGTTGTTGGCCCATGCATTGCTTTCTGGTGCACGAGCAGTTGATGTGGATGGTAAGTTGGGCGCTGCGTTGTTGTGTTGAGGTCTGACGTCTGAGAGGTGGGAAGTCGGCTACATTGATCGTGGGAGCTTCGGCTTGCTGATATCTTCTGTTGTTCGGCACAAGAGATGATGTTTTTTTGTTTTTCGAAGAAAGCTTTTCTCTTATTTCGAAGAAATTTTTCCGACTCGGACAAGAGGGATCGATGACTGTGTGTGTCTGACTGCAATTTGCACACTTAATATTGTTTGAAGTGCATTTACTAGTTTCATGCGGTTCGGAGCAGATCGCGCAGTGGGTTTTGATATGGCAATTTTTTTCACCATGACCAAACATTTGACAGTTAAAGCACTGTGTGAATTTTTGATGTTGACGACGAGCAAAGTCCCATTTAACTTGTGTCTTGAAAATTGATTTGATGTTCTTTTTTAAGTCGGACAGTTTTATAGATCCACTCTCAAGGAAAACAATATAAAACACTTCCACAAATTGGTTTCGATTTTTTTTAATTAGTTTTATGTTTTGGCACTTTAAGTCTAATGAAGTAAGTTCATTTTTTAATGATTCAATGGGATATTCATCTAGCCCATATAACACAACCTTGAATGACCTAGCTGATGGAAGATCATGTGTAAAATATTGCCAATTTTTTTCTTTTAAAGATGTGATCACAATTGCGTGATCTTCGAGTTTGACACAGTTTATTTTAATGCCAATAGACATTTTTTTAATGGTGTAGTCTTTAACTTTAATTGCACTGAGAAGTGAATTTTTATTTCATAAAATCGTCTTATATTGATATGAAAACAATTTTCGTCTCACTTTATAACATCTTTTTCTGTTTGAACTCAACCAATTTCTTTCTTCTTCAAAATCGTTAAATACCTTTTTTCTTATATGAAATTTCGGTACAGATAATTTAAATTGTTAAATTTCGGTACATTCGCGTGTAACGAAGCATTGCTTCGGTACAGGTGGTAACATAAGGTATGAATCTGAATTTCTTTGTTTTAAAACAGCGATTAAGCTTTTTTTCAAAAATGGCTTTAAATTTTTTTTACTTTCCAGTGGTTGGAATAAGCAGAAAAAAATATATTCCTTTAGTATCTGTTTTTTAAACTACGACTTATTCATCTGACTAAAACGATTTCTACAAGATTTAGTACTTGAGAGAACCAATAAGAAACTTTTTAAAACAAAAATTTTCAATCGGCTGATAAAATTTACTTCCTAAAGATGCATAACCTTAAGTATTTTTTTAAGAGTAATTTATATAATTTTTAAGCAATTAGCTGTCCTACCAGACTGAAATAGCATCAATTTCATTCGGATTGAATTCGAGTTGGCTTCCAGTTGGTAGGACGTTCGATCGAGATCGAGACGTCCACATTACTTCGGTACTACCGATCGCATCGGCATATGCTGATTGGGAATAGTGGCAACGCACCTTTACATCACAACAGATTATATTCAAAAGCAGATACTTTCAAAAATCGGTCTTAGAAAGGGAAAGTTCTTGTGACCCTGTCGTGCACCATTTCTTTATTTGTAATTTGATGAGAGCTTGACTAACTGTGTGTAACCTTCAATCGCTACGATAACCGTAGTCAGGTATTATTACTAAAAAGTTATGTTTTTTTCCGCAAAGTACCAACGCAATGAGAGTCGCCTGTCAAATTGAACACAACGAGCACCTCTTGTTACCGGTAACAATGGAAAATTGTGGGTTCTTCTAAATAACTCAGAAGGTCAAAAGTGCATCAGTAACAATATAATATATAAGAACAAAATTGAAAGCACATCTGCAAAAAAAAATTTATTCAGGTCATTTTCATTCTAAGGGTGCGATATGTCTACGTAGGTACTCTATCTCAAGCCCGTGCTGTTAAGTTATTTGTTTCAAATATTTGACACTTTCAGTCAGATCTGCATATTTTCAAAATAAGAATAAATATTTGAGAGCAAAAAGCTCGAAAAAATCGGGGCATAACGCACAACTTACAACTATAGTTTATGAGGAATTGGATAAAAATCTACTTAGTTAATTAACAAAATTGATGAGTTCTAAAGAAAGAATAGAAATCCCATCTTGTTACCATGGGCATCACCATTTCTCATACTGAATTTCTGAAGATTTCAAATGAATGCAAAGTCAGTTAACACACATTGCTTGAGTAAATGAGGAAATTGAAAAATCGTATCTGAACAGCTTTTTGTAAATTGAATTGTTCAAAAAAGGTATTAATACCTATACGGCTTTCCGAGGTAGCCTATCCGATAGGTTCCCGAATACTGTATTAATCAATCAGCTGCTTGAAGAATGTCAAATTTCCCTTACAAATCTATGGCTGAGTAATATACTTGTTGGTACAGGGTTGCCAACTACACATTAATTATAAAAATTGTATTAAATCACACTAAGCATTGAAAAAATTTTATTTAAATATTCCAAATGACTTAAGCAAAAATCTAAAAAGCCATTCTTTTGCATTTGCTAACACATTCCTATCCAGTATAAAGACCAGTTTTAAAAAAAACGGTTTTTTATTTCTCACTTTTTTTTAAACGAATGTTTTAAAAGTCAAGTACGCAAAATTTAAGATAATGGCAGAAGAAAGATATGGTTTTAAGTTATTTCTGAAATTCAAAATTGTTTTTAAAAATCTGTTAAAAATTCAAAAAATAAAATTTCTTAAATGTAGCTATGTAATCTTTCTTAAACAACTTAAGACTTCTGAAATAGAAAATTTCGACAGCATCTTTTGAACCATTAACGAGAAAGTCGGGTTTTAAAAAATCGGTACTGTGGGAGGTGCCGTTTTTTGGCTTATTCTGAAAATTTTTTAAACATCATAAGAAAGACAACCCAAAACCAATCCTTCACACAAATTTTAATTGAAAGCGTTTGAGTTGTTTTCCAGAAAAATAAGTAATAATAATCATATCGCTGCCATACAGCTGCCGTCATTTCAAGACCTAGAGACTCAATTCTAAAAATCCCTTGTAGTCGCTGCCCCACAGACCCTAACTGCAAATTTTGAAGAAAAGTGAACTAAACTGCTCAAAAAAAAAAAAAAAATTACTTTAACGATTTTGATTGAATATTCTGCATTGAGACTTATGATCACTTTTCAAAAAATGCCGTTCTCATATTTTTGTTAGAAACTGTTTCTATATTTAATTTAAATATTTTTCCACAGACGGTGATGATCTTTCTGACTATCATCTTAAACAACTACATTAACAACAGCAACTTTCCCAGGAAGTGGAAACGGCCAAGATAGTGGCGAACCCGAAGAAAGGCGATCTGAAACTCATCGACAACTACAGGCCCATCTCCCTACTCAACAATCTAAGTAAGCTCATGGTGGAGCTAATACTTAAGGAGTTGAAAAAGTTCTGCAGGGATAATAACATCGTTCCAAACATGTAGTTCGGCTTCCGGGAAAAGCATTCAAACCTGCACCTGCTGATGAAACTACACAGTGACGTCGCCGAAGGCCTTAACCCATTAATAGCCATTGTACCCAAGCGGGTACAGAAAAATAGGCATTTTCAAATAGCCGTTAATCCGAATAGATAAGAGTTTTTTTTAATTTGTTTTTTGTTTCGCCCACGCAATTTGTGCTTTTAAAACTTTGCGTACTCAAAGTGGCTGCAATGAAAAGCAGTTATTATTAGTTTACATTATTTTGTTTCGTCTTTGTCAGTTTTGCAAGTTTTCAGTAGTCTAGTCATCATTTGTCAACTTCTAGTCAAAATCGTATTGCAATTGAAAGCATTATAACTGAATTTGGAACGTTAACAGCTTGTGTTTTGATATTGTGAACAAGTTTTACGAAAAAAAAAAAATACTTTTGATAGCATTTGGTAAGCAACAAAAGTACTTTACTCACACGGGTAAAATGGCTAATAAGGTGCGCATTTTTTATAGATAAATGTTTACATCGATATGGCATTTCAAGACATCATACCATAATATTTTTACCGCAAAAACTTTCAAAACTTAGGAGGCAACTTCGACTTCGTTGAAAGGTCTTCAAGCCATAGTACTTTCGACATTAGGTCCGTTCGTTGAACTTTCCCCAGGGTTGACCCAGGTTTTCTTGACAACCCTATGAGTTTTCAAAAAAACCTGGGTTTTCCAGTCCTCAAAAAACGCTAAACCACAAATCACCACACATCCCTGTCATTCAAAACAAAATACATTCCATTTGACAGCCCTCAACTCGCCACAGCAAAAACCTAGGGCTAGTTGAGGGAAAACCTAGGTCAACCCTAGCGCTCAAAAAACAGTCAATTTGACATTCAGGGCGACTTTAGGTTTCTCAAAAAACGCTTTGTGGCGACCCAGGGCAACCCCAGGGCTTCAACGAACAAACCTATTGTGTAGCACTTAGCACTTTGCGCTTTGCGAAAAGGAATGCTTCAAAGTGTTTCGTACACAATGTGCACATGTATTGTGCCATTGTACCCGTCTGGGTACAGGCTCCAAAAAGCTTTTTCAAATATTTTCTTTCTAATTTTCTGTAGTTTTTAGGTACATTATGTGTTTTTCAATAAAATAAAATACATAAACCTAGATATTTTTGGTTTTGAAGACCTTCGGCTCTTAATGGGTTAATAGCCATCGTGTCACCGTCGCATGCTTTTTGGATGTCGAAAAAGCATTTGACAGCGTTTGGATTGATGCACTACTCATCCATAAACTAAATCTTCTAAACTTTTCAGCTCCATTAATTAAAATTATTTTTCTCCTCTCTCCAACAGGAACTTTTTCGTCAAAATTGGAAGCGCAAAGTCCGCCATCAGGAACATTAGAGCAGGAGTCGCTCAGGGATCAAAGCTAAGACCAATCCTCTTCAACATCATGACGTCGGACCAAACTACCCCAGGGGACGGCGAAAACCTGCTTTACGCCGATGACTCCTTGACATAGAGCACATCTATATCACCAACCATAGCCGCCCGGAGAGTGGAAACTCACATCCACAAACTCTATTCTTATTATAGTAAGTGGGGTATCCGGATCAACTCAGCTAAGTCAGAGTTCGTTTGCTTCAGAAGGCCCGGAGGAAGAGGCCGTTGTTCTGTTGGTGACTGCAGAACCACATTCATTACTCTACCTGATGGAACCAGACTGCCCATGACCAAAGAAACGCAAAGTATCAAGGCATCGATTTCAATGAGGTGCTTAGATTCAACCCGCACTCACGTCCTGTACTTAAGATGGCCAACTTCGCTTTCCACTGACTGTACCCTTTGCTGGGGAGAAGGACAGGACTAAATCAGCCAAAAAAACTGCTGATTTACAAGCATCTGCTGAGACCCGTCATCTACTACACTGAAAAAAATATTGGTTGTCATATTGATAATCGGTGGTTGTTAACTGAAAATTGTCATATTGATGAACAAAATAATCAATATGAAAACCAGTTTTTTGCATTTGATGATTGCAGTCATCAATTTCGGTTATCAATTTGTAATTGTCAATATGATGATCGTTATTTTCAATATGAAAACAAAGATTGTCAATATGATGATCGTTGATTTGCCATTGTCATTTTGACAACAATTTATGATGATCGTCACTATGCGGTTGTGATATTGACAATCGTGGTTGTTAATATGATTTTCACCCCCTTGCAGTTGTTGTTGCCAAAATAAAGCAAAAGACCGTTGTCATATTAACAACTTCGGTTGTCAATATGATGATCGTTGCTTTGCAGTTGTCACATTGACAATCGTGGTTGTTAATATGGTGATCACCTCCATGTAGTTGTTGTTGCCAAAATAAAGCAAAATACCGAAACAAAACGGTAAATCTAAAGACAAAAATTGTCTGCTTAAAAATTGTCATATTTACAACTTCGGTTGTCAATATGATGATCGTGGCTTTTCAGTTGTCATATTGACAATCGCGGTTGTTAATATGATGATCTCATTTTAGCAGTTTTCGCATTGAAAACTGCAATCATCAATATGAAAACCCAGAAAAAAATAAAACGGCAAAAAATGTTGTTTTAATCTATATTTTGAGTAAAGCGCTTCATTCGATTCGTAAAAGTTGAGGTAGTAGTGTCGCAATACCAATTTTGTTTGCACCGAATTAATTATTAACAACCACTATTGTGAAAAGTTAGTGAAGTGAAAAATTAGTATCAGCATCAACTATATAGTCTCTAAGAATTTTACGGAAGATAAATTTGTGATTAATAATAAAGTGTTTTAAAAGCATTGATATCTCTATAAGCACCTAATTTTTTATCGAAACATCGGAACAAGACAATAAGATGACATCGAATTGCGAAACCTTTTGAAAAGTTGGAATCAAGAGCATTGTTATGATATTTTGAAAAGTAAGTGGACCATTTTATTATACATTTAAATTTTTTTTATACATTCTTTGTGCTTTTTAATAGATTCAATAGATTTTATGATAAAATAAGATTTTTAACCTCAAAAACATTAATGATGCTGATTTCGAGAAAGGTAAATGTCAAAGTGATGCACGCAATCTACGTTTATAATTTCTTATATCTTTTCAAATTTTCAGATGACTTTGTATGTGTGTCCTTAATAGTATGCATTACTATCTGGTGCCCTCCAAACACGTTCCAAAAACTAAAAAAACCACGTTCCGACGACCAAAAGTATAACTTTTCGAGGCCAAAAAAGCTTTACCACAAAAATTGTACCCACTGCTTGATGCGCTAAATAATTAATTTTTTTCTAAATAAATAGATATCTAAACACATATAATGTTTAATGTATTTTTATAATTAAATTCGGTTGCATTTCAGGAGGGAAGTTCATTAAATGGTCCAATTAAAGTGCTGAATAGTAAGTATTTGTTTGCTAAAAAATGAGGAGTGGAAAGTTTAACACATTTTTTAGAGAATATTGTGTTTGTGAATATGATTACTGTGGCTGTCAATAGGATGATCGCAGTTTTCAAAACGATTATTCCGATCATCGATATGATGATCGGAATAATCGTATTGAAAACTGCGATCATCCTTTTGACAACCACAATATTCTCATTGACAACTGCGATCATCATATCGATTATCGGAATAATCGTATTGAAAACTGCGCTCATCCTATTGATAACCACAATAATCATATTGACAATCTCGGTAGTCAATATGATGACCACAGGGTTCAGTATGATCATAATAGCAGTAGTCAATACGATGAACGCGGTTGTCAATGTGATGACAGCGGTTTTCTAAATCATCATATTGATTATCGCGGTCGTTGGCTGCAAAATAACAACTTTTTTCATCAATATGATGAACAAATTCATCAATATGACAACCATTTTTGGTTCAGTGTACGGAAGCTCAGTTTGGTTCACCATCTCGAAGACCGCGTTGAAGGAGTTCCTAATTTTCGAAAGGAAGATTCTGAGACTCTGCACCGGCCTCACTTTCAACCACCAGCGCCAGAGACGTTACAGTAACCAGAAACAGCTAAAATGACGACTTTGGACCAATACGTCATATCGACGGTATTGAAAACGGCTACAAGTATCAGCAAGCATCTAAATCTCCTGGTGAGAAGGATCACCATTGAAGACCGACACCCTGAGCCAAGATACCTAAGCGTGATGAACACATTAGACGAAGAAGTAATGCCACCCAACGACGAAGCCACCAGCTTCTACGCTAACTCTGGGTCAACATACTTCCGTGGCTTATGCCACATTTATGAAAAACGGATACCGAAATCTTGTGCTCAGCCTTAAAAATTTGATATTGTACTTAGCACACGATCGCAATTTCCTGTGACAGAAGTTTAATTTTGCAAGATGAGTCAACTAATCATTTGCACATCTATCAATCGCCACCGGTGCCATCGGATACTTTTATATTGAAATTTGCTTAATATGCTCTAAAAATAGGTGTGAGAGCTTTAGATTTTTGTTTTGTTATAGGAAAGTTTGTTTCATTAGCTTTCCTATGAATAATTTAACTTGTACCGTGCGTATCATCGCAGTTATTGCTTATTCAATAAACATAATACTATTTAACCTGGTTTTTGATAATCTGCTGAAACTTAGTTGTTACTTTAATGCAGCATAGAATTTTGTCTTGAAATGAATTAAAAGTGGAAGTATCTAGATATTGGGAATATAATCGATGGAAATGTAGTGAATTGACTGCATTTTGAATAGTCGTTCAAACTTCTAGCAAGCTCTTGAATTTTCTCTTAAAAACATTGGAGTCCAAAACAATTTTGCTTAAAACGGTTTCATGTCTGATGACGAAATGCAACCGCAACCTATGAATATTCCATGTATGTTTGAACCTGTTTCAGTTCGTAGGTCCTGAATTGGTGATGGATCTCCATAGTCATAAACTTTTCACTGGCGTTTTCAGAACCTCTTCACTGACAATCAAACTGTATTTTCGGGACTGATTGGATCCTTAGTTGCATAACGCGAAAGATTTCTGTAATTTCGTTTTTCTTATTCTCTAAAGCTTCAAAGTGAGTTCTTTAGTGGAACACCAGCTCCAGTTGGCTTTAACCTAACATATTGGATCTATTGTGTTCTTCAGGTAGTGTTCCTACCTAAAGGGAATGCAAAAAGGACGAATGAAAACTAAGCTTCGCCATATGTCCTTGAACCAACCTGAATTCAGGACAAGTTTCAAGAATAAACTCAATATTAAGTTCCAAAAACCGCCAAGTTCTCGGAGGGGTGTGCTCGAAAGGGTTGGTTTTTTTTGTCTGACCTAACTGCGCTGCACTCTCACTCACATTCACCAGGCGTTTGAAATGGAAATTAATTAATTACATGTCCAATTTAACTACTTCTTTATCACGCAGACTAAACATTGAATAACAATCATCACATTGCATAATTTTTTTTTTTGAAAACTGCTATTGGCTGTTTTACCAAGCAATATTGATCTCATCACAATCAATTAATCACGCTCAAACCGAGTTTACTGAAAATGTTATTGAACCCTATCTGATGGAAACGAGTTTAATGGTCACTTTGCCACACATTAACTCATCGAACAACACACAAAAAAGTTCCTATCAACCAACAAAAAGCCACTCTTTGCATAAATTAAGCCACGGGTATTTTTGAGGAGAAGGTACAACATAATATTGTTTATAGCCTGCGGCTGGAGAATGGTCGATGGTTAATTGAGGTATCTATCTCGTACAACCCGTGACATGCAGCGATCTATTAGTTAATTTGAACCAGGCAATTACGATCATCAGACGATAAGCTGATCTTACAGTGTAATGGGCTGGCATCGGCGAATAGTGCCTCTGACTTTTCATTGTTGTGCATTTTCGATCGCACTCGTATGACAACAATACCCACATGCATCGATAGTTTGTAAAAGCCATGTCATGATCGAGGTTTCAGATCTTTCACCAGTCATTGGACGAAAGTAAAACAAATCAGTTATACAATCTGATTTTGCACGGAATGCAATCAACGGACGTTTTAAGTTTTACAGCAGACACAACCTTTTTGTTAATATGGTTTACCAGGTTAAGTGTTTCTTATTAAAAAGTATGATTGTGTTTCATGATAAGTGAACATGTTTGATGGAATCAAGTATCCAATTTCAACTTTTTCGGCACTTTCAATTGTTGCCTTGCTACAATTGGAAGGGAAAGTCTTACAACTTGCAATGGTATCGATGAAATAAACCGAAAATTGCCTATTTCAAGAAAAGTTTTCAGCCCATTAGCTTTTATTGTACGAATTATACTTGGAATCAGGAAAATACTCTAGATATTTTTATGGGAATATTCATCTCACAATACAGTCCATAAAAAAAAAGAATAAAGAAGATGGTAATGCTTACCTGTTAAGGTGTTGAGTGATCAGCTAAGACATTCGATTTGCGGAGATGTGATCCAGAAATTGTATTCTTGAAATTAAATAAAAGAAAAAATTTCAAACTTATCATTTTTATCCTTTCGAAAATGAATTGAAGGTTAATCAATACCTTTTTGAAAAGACTATAACAAATCTTCATAAAATTATTCGGAGCAGAAATACAACGAAAATCAAAACGAGAACTGCCACCACAACCGTGCTTCGAAAAATTTCTAGGGCGTCCATTTTGACATTTAGACTGAAGGAATAATAAAAACTTCAAATGATTGACGCAATAGTCACAAACATCAAAGTCTATTTTATAATTGCGAGTATTAGGGTAGAAAACTCATATTTATGAAGACATAGAGGGTTAAGCCTTGCGCAAACCAATGCGGTGAGTGCGTGCGATGCGATTGCGATAAGTCAAATCCCTATGTAATCGTATGGACGTTTGACTTAAGGCATAGGGATTTGACTTAACGCAATCGCATCGCACGATCTCACCGCATTGGTTTGGGCAAGCCTTTATGCTCATAAAAGATTCCTGGTGCGCAGGGTGGCTTGCTGGAACGAAAGATATTTTTGGATCTTGAGGAATGATATTTGTTGCATTGTAAGCATTAAATGACCATGCAGTGGTGGTAAACTTACATTGGCTTCTCAAAGGTTGCTTTCCATGGCCTTAAGTTTGTGTCACCAAAATTTTAAATGTTTGATCATCGTTTCAATTTGTAAACGTGTAGAAATTCCATATATAACTAACAACATAATAAAATTGGAGCACTATCTGCCGCTAGTGCTCTTAAGTGCTAGTTCTCTCAAGTTCGGCGGCAAATTCTCTTAAGTTCTACAACAATTAAATTATTTTAATATACGACTTATAAGATAAAACAAATAAAAATAATATTCCGGTCAAATTAAACCAAAAATTGATAGTGAAGTTACATAAATTCGCACCAAGCTGAAAGTTGGTGAGATCGATTAAAATATGATTCCAAATAAAAATTGAAAGTTCCCCAACTTTCCCCTGAATGGAAAAAATTTTATTCGAGGTCAAAGTTCAAAAATGTGATTTTTTCGCCATTTTTTGCAATTTATATTTAAGACGCAATTGTAGATTATAAATTTATCTATAAAAAATGTTAAGCTACTTTTTTTCTAACGAGTCACTGTTTAGGAGATATAACGATTCAAAAATTTAGAAAATTTAAAATAGCTATAATAAGCGCACGTTTTCACGCCACCTAAGAGGTAAAGTATAGCGCGTTTTTTTAACTTGGTTTCCCAAGTATTCTATTCTATCTGTCCGTTATAATCCTATTTAATAAAAAACAAAAGTTTATTCTTTTAATTCATAGCCATTAAAATCTTCTTCTTGTTCTTCTTCTTCATCTTCATGCTGGATGCAAGCAAATTGCGTCAATAGCGATGTTTCGGATGTCACCTCATTGGAATCAAAAGAATCCTCCACTGTTGGTGATTCAACATTAGAGCATGACTGGCCTTGACAATTGGTACACGCCATGGAAGAAAACAGTCCAACTTTTTTGCAACCACATTTAGCACTGCATCCCTTTTTGCAGTTACAAAAAATTGTGTTCAGCAGTTTTTCCGGCGCAGGTTGAAGTGCAGTTTGAATTGGTTCTAGAGTGTTGTTGATTAGTTTCCAACCCCAGTCTGTAGGGTCAAGCTTATTACCAAGCCACACTTGAACTTAATAATATACGCGAAGAAGATGTTGATGAGCAGCATCTGAAGTTGGAGGAAGACAAACTAATTGAACTTGTTTTTTGCTTTTAGTGTTTTTAACGAAACATGCATATCTATTAGGGTGATCCTTAGGAAAAAAAGGGAACGCCCTCCAGATTGGTTCTAAATCAAGAAAAAAAAATTCCCTAATTTTTTTCAAATTTTTATTCCTAACTCTTCCTGACCCTATTTCATGAAGTTTTTGTTTTTTCGATCATCCGTTCAAAAACGCTGCTGTTATAAGAAAATTGTTTATCGAGTTTTTAACAAATGAAATGATAAATGAAAAAAATCTAATTTAATGTTAGGTCATTAAAATTGCCGTAGAAATCTTTCAAAAAATAATCCATGTCAAAATGTTGCTTACTTTTGGCGGATTGAAATAAGAAATCAGTCTTTTTGTTTATTAACAATAGAGTATAAACAAATGGTCTAAATTTTATCAAACACACAGACGGCTGTAGAGTGTTCAGAGATGCTTCATTTGAGCCTAGTCTTTTCGTTGATTAGTTAAAAAATTACATGAAAATAGGGCCAGGAAGGATTAAAGATAAAAATATGAAAAAATTATCGAATTTTTTTTCCATTTTTTAGAATCGATTTAGAGGGCGTCGCACTCAATTTTCATAAAAAGTGAAATAAGGACCACTCTAATATCTATATTTATTGAAGCAGGTAGTTTTTTTTAGGAGCTTCGTACATAGAAAGAAGAAAGTGAATGCCGTTGATGGGAACTTCTTGTCGAGTTGAATTATTGTTTTTAAATACTTCAGCACATTGAACTTTTCTAAATTTTTGAATCGTCACATCTGCTAAACAGTGGCTCGTAAGAAAAAAAGTAACTTAACATTTTTATAGATAAATCTATAATCTACAATTGCGTCTGATATATTTTTATGATAAAACTTACCGTTTTGCTGAAAATCGCAAAAAATCGGGAAAAAATCACATTTTTGACCTTTGACCTCGAATAAAATTTTTTCCATGCAGGGGAAAGTTGGGGAACTTTCAAGTTTTATTTGGAATCATATTTTAAACGATCTCACCAACTTTCAGCTTGTTGCGAATTTATGTAACTTCAAATGTCTAGATTGACCGGACTATTATTTTGTGGCCAGGAATGTAATGAAGAACTTGAGAAAAGAAAATAACTAGGTTCTCGTCGCCGAATCAGTAAAGTAAGCACATTTGAATTTAAAGACTCAACTATGAAAGTAGCTAGGATTCGTGTCGATGCTGCAGCAAAAGCTATTTTTGCTTACTTTTGCAAAGTTTCAAAATCATGTACTTTTTTTACACGGAATAAGTGGCTGCGATACGATATCAGCATTTTACAGGAGGGGTAAAGTAACAGTTTTCAAAATGTTTGAAAAGCAAGATCAACTTCAATGTGCTGAAGTATGTAAAAACAATAATTCAACTCGACAAGAAGTTCTCACCAACGGCGTTCGCTTTCTTCTTTCTATGTACGGAGCTCCTAAAAAAACTACCTGCTTAGATAAGTATAGATATGCATGTTTCGTTAAAAACACTAAAAGCAAAAAACAAGTTCAATTAACTTGTCTTCCTCCAACTTCAGATGCTGCTCATCAACATCTTCTTCGCGTAAGTATATTACCAAGTTCAAGTGTGGCTTGGTAATCAACTTGACCCTACAGACTGGGGTTGGAAACTAATCAACAACACTTTAGAACCAATTCAAACTGCACTTCCACCTGCGCCGGAAAAACTGCTGGACACAATTTTTTGTAACTGCAAAAAGGGATGCAGTGCTAAATGTGGTTGCAAAAAAGTTGGACTGTTTTGTTCCATGGCGTGTACCAATTGTCAAGGCCAGTCATGCTCTAATGTTGAATCACCAACAGTGGAGGATTCTTTTGATTCCAATGAGGTGGCATCCGAAACATCGCTATTGACGCAATTTGCTTGCACCCAGCATGAAGATGAAGAAGAAGAACAAGAAGAAGATTTTAATGGCTATGAATTAGAAGAATAAACTTTTGTTTTTTATTAAATAGGATTATAACGGACAGATAGAATAGAATACTTGGGAAACCAAGTTAAAAAAACGCGCTATACTTTACCTCTTAGGTGGCGTGAAAACGTGCGCTTATTATAGCTATTTTAAATTTTCTAAATTTTTGAATCGTTATATCTCCTAAACAGTGACTCGTTAGAAAAAAAGTAGCTTAACATTTTTTATAGATAAATTTATAATCTACAATTGCGTCTGATATATTTTTATGATAAATCTTACCGTTTTGCTGAAAATCGCAAAAAATGGGAAAAAAGTCACATTTTTGACCTTTGACCTCGAATAAAATTTTTTCCATGCAGGGGAAAGTTTGGGAACTTTCAAGCTTTATTTGGAATCATATTTTTAACGATCTCACCAACTTTCAGCTTGGTGCGAATTTATGTAACTTCAAATGTCTAGATTGACCGGACTATAAGTAATAAATCTTTTTTATTAGAATTGGAGTTGGAGTTGGAGTTGGAGTTGAAGTTGGAGTTGGAGTTGGAGATGGAGTTGGAGTTGGGGTTGGAGTTGGAGTTGGAGTTGGAGTTGGAGTTGGAGTTGGAGTTGGAGTTGGAGTTGGAGTTGGAGTTGGAGTTGGAGTTGGAGTTGGAGTTGGAGTTGGAGTTGGAGTTGGCGTTGGAGTTGGAGTTGGAGTTTGAGTTGGAGTTGGAGTTTGAGTTGGAGTTGGAGTTGGAGTTGGAGTTGGAGTTGGAGTTGGAGTTGGAGTTGGAGTTGGAGTTGGAGTTGGAGTTGGAGTTGGAGTTGGAGTTGGAGTTGGAGTTGGAGTTGGAGTTGGAGTTGGAGTTGGAGTTGGAGTTGGAGTTGGAGTTGGAGTTGGAGTTGGAGTTGGAGTTGGAGTTGGAGTTGGAGTTGGAGTTGGAGTTGGAGTTGGAGTTGGAGTTGGAGTTGGAGTTGGAGTTGAACTTGGAGTTGGAGTTGCAGTTCCAGTTGCAGTAGGAGCTAGAAATGAATTTGATTATTTAACTCTTTATAGAATCAACTAGCTGAGCCGCCCGGCTTTGCTCGGGTCTGTAGTTTTATGGTTCCCCTTCTCGTTTTCCCTCTTCCGTGCGAATTTGTTGATGAAATATAATATTTCTCAATGTGGAACTATGTGGCATCCTAATGCTGCAAGAATCTTTGAAATCTGTCCAGTAGTTTCTAAGTTTCGGTTCCCAACCCATTCCTGTTGGAATCTTCCGTTCAATTGGAAATATGTGAATGAAATATAAGTCTATGTCACTGAGGAATGATGTAACATCCTAGAGTTGAAAGAATTTTTGGAAACGGTCAAGTAACTTTGATATTCCCGTTCTCGTTCCTGTTTCTGATCCTGTCGTATTATAGGGATGAAAAATATAGCCTTAGTTACTGACAAAGGGCAGGGGGGATAATGTAGCTCCCCTAATGTTGAAAGAATTTTTGAAATCTGTCCAGTAGTTTCTTAGTTTCCATTTTCAACCCCGTTCCTGAAGAAATCTTCCGCTCCCGTGGAAATATGTGAATGATATACAGGGTGATTCGCATAAGGTGTGACAAAAAGATAGGGTGTGTAGGTTGGACCTAGACAAGCAAAAAATCGTATGGGAGGGGGGGTCTATTTTACCCCGTTTAGGCGGGAGGGGCAATTTAAGAAAAAAGTCACTAAAAATTGGAAAAAAATTATTTAAAAATAACGGTAGCACCTACAGAGTCGTACTATAGCATTTTGAAAGGCCAAAAACATAAACATTAATTTAAATTTAAAACTAAGTTGTTCAAGTAAATAGTTTTTGAAATATTAATTTTCAAAATCAAAATTTTGAAAAAAACATATTTTTTTTTCTTAAAACCACTTTTTTTCCAAATTTTACGTATTTAAGTAGTATTTTTCTAGCTTATTTTCAATGCTCTTATTTATTTTTGATCAAACACAAAAAAACCGGATGTCAAAATAACCTGTAGTTTTTGAGAAAACCAAAAACTACAAAAACGACTTTCGTCAAATTTTTTTTTTTAATTTTTTTTTTTCGTTATTATTATTATGTATAAGTCTATGTCACTGAGGAAGGGTCTATGAAATAAATCCCACGAAATAAGTCCCACTTTTAAAAACGAAATAATTCCCACCAAAAATTGCTTAAAAAAATGAAATAACTCCCACGAAATAAGTCCCACTTTCGAAAACGAAATAACCAAAATGAAATGATTTTAAAATTAACTTGAAATGAAATAACTCCCACTCAAAATGAAATAACTCCGCCTTGAATAATATATTTCTTAAATGAATTAAGTCCCACAACCAATTATGGTTGTCCCTTTTACGAAATGTCCAATATATAACTTTTTGCATAAGAAAAAAGAAATAACTCCCACTTTACAAAACGAATTGATTCCCACTCAAAACGAAACAAGTCCCACTTAAAATAAAAACGCGTAACGAAATAAGTCCCACCAATTGACGAAATAAGTCCCACTTTTAAAAACGAAATAACTCCCACTTTCAAAATATCAATTTTTGGTGGGACTTATTTCGTTTTCAAAAGTGGGACTTATTTCGTGGGAGCTATTTCATAGACCCACTGAGGAATGATGTAACATTCTAGAGTTGAAAGAATTTTTGGAAACGGTCAAGTAACTTTATGGTTCCCGTTCTCATTCCCGTTTCTGTTCCTGTGGGAATATAAAGATGAAATATTGTTTAAGTTACTGATGAAGGAATATAATGTAGCTCCCCTAGTGCTGAAAGAATTTTTTAAAAATGTGGTTTATTTTCTAATTTTCCGTTCCCAACCCCGTTCCTGTGGGAATATGGGGATCAAACCTTGACAGGAACCATCTCTGGACTAAACTATGCCTACCCTGAAATCCGTTGGGTGATTTAGGAGTTTACCCCGGACATACATGTATATATAAATCCTATTTCATATATATAGATATAGAGATTTTCTCAACTTGGAAAACTTAAAGCACAGTTGCGGATTGATTGAGTCAAGTGGTATCAATCTGCCTCTGTAAATAACTAGTGTCTTTGTAAACCATTTAAGTCGTCACATCATTTGCTTGTTGGTGTGAAAAAAGATTTTCCACGATCGTTCGAAGTTGTATGTCATAAAGATACCGGCCTCACTTTCAACATCCAGCGCCAAAGACACTACAGCAACGAGCTTGTGTAAGAGAAAGCCAAAGTTATGCCCTTAGATCAATACATGTTATTGACAGTAAGGAAAACGGCTACAGATATCAACAACCACTCGAATGGTTTGGTGAGAAGGATTACTAGTGAGGACCAACACCCCGAGCCAAGATACCTAAGCGTGATGAACACTTTGAGCGAAGAAATGATACGAAGCCACCAGTTTCTACGATGACCTTGGGGCAGCATATTTCCGTGGCTAATGCCACCCCCTACCACCTCCCCATGCTAAGGAACGCAGGCGACAACCGCGATGGAACATCCCGAGATCACCCAAGTCAACCGACTGATAAAAAAAGATTTTTCTATTCTTTTCAGCTATATAAAATTAAGTTATTATTTCAATTCCCCTTAGGCCCCTTTGTGCTTTATCATTTTTAAGTTCTTAAATTATCTAGTGTAAGTAGTAAATAGAAAACTTCGGGAAAATCCTTACAAACAGTATTTTCTATAACCTTTGTTATTTGGCTCTCGACTGAAAAAGTCGCCGAAAAGTTGAATTGAACTCGTAACTTAGCAAAGAAGAAAAGCAGATATGATATCAGTGTATCATAACCCAATAATGCCTGCGTTAAGTTGGGATGAAGAATGACGATTGATCTTATTCCCGCCACACTCAGATCCATGTAGACCTATTGTGATACTCAGGACTGGAGTGTCAAAACGTTCTAAATAGCTTAGAACCTATGAGTCTATGGATGGTCAATTTATAACCAGTGTGTTGCCTCAATGAAGCTCAACTGGTTATTGCCTAGAAGGTCTGATAATTTTTCTAGCTCCTTGAAGAAGAAACTGTTTTCCTGAAAATTGCTTGGAAGCAACAAAGGGTGTGAGTGGCACCCTCATGTTCGTCTTCGCCACTGCATTCTCTGCATAAATCTTTGGTTCAAAAAACAATTTTCTTTCAGTGGTAACCTGGTAGGTTATGTCCTGTTAGAATAGTGACTAGAGATCGTAATTAAGGCTTATTTTGGGGTAGAAGCCTTTCAAATCTGTTTCTTTCGTGTTTTGGCCGTAGTTTTCTGCAGATGACACAAGATTCTAGGCGTTCCCATTTTTCATTGGATTTTCTGCCCGCCTTAAAAAAAGACATACCGCAAAAGCTTTTGAAACTAATTTGAATCACTTTTGTGGAAACTAGTTGGAGCCAAAGCTTCAGTTTTTCCGAGTACACCCACCTCAAATTTAAATTTTGGTCATACACACAGCAAGGGTTAACGTTTTCATAGCAACAATACTTATATATTCCCCATATAAATGTCATATATCTCTCAAGCTTTATCGGAAGCTCAAAATGGAACACACACAAAGAAAACTGATTCAATGACACTGTAATGGCCCCAATGTGAAACGTATGGAGATCAGTTTAGCTGCCAGCTTCCAGCTACCTTACCCTTAGTTAACATTACTCCGTTTTGCCGAAGAGAGCTCTGTTTTAGAAACTAATTTTGCTGCTTTTCAAACTCAATTTTTCAACTTCAAGCTGGACTTCAAATTAGATAGTTTTGGCACATTATGGGTATGAAAAGGCGTTATTCCAAACTTTGTCTTTAATGTTATGCTCATCCTAAATCCTGCTTTGAATCAGTGATATTTGAATTTAAATTTACCTGGAATCGAAGGATAAAACATCACGAATAAAACGTAGCATCGCGTTGATTGCAGAACACCAACTAGCAAGAGCAACTACTGCACCAAATTGAACATGAGTTCAAAAGTACAGTAGCTCATTAGGCAAAGTATATTTGATCACTAAACTAGCCCAAACGTAGGCAACAGAAAATACTCACCTTTTCATCAAACAAGTTCTAGTACTTTATTTTCAAACGGCATTCAAAACAAATTCCCTCACAAGGCATGGTTGTGAGAAATGCGCTAGGCCCAGGGGCTCCTCGCTCTGTTGCGCCACCCTATTTATTTATTTTATTTTATTCAAAACAATCTAAAAAAAAAAACACATCTTCTCAATTTTATATAATTTATTAATTTTTTCTATTTGATTCAGTGCATCATTTCATAAAATAATAAATATAGTTTTTTTTGTTCTTTTCATTTTCTTTTTATCTCATTCTTAAATATATTTCATGTAGGTATAAATTGAATTCATTCTAAATACCCATTTTTTTTTTAAATCAATACAAAAATTCTACATTATTATTTACATACAAATTGTTAGAGTAATTTCTAGATAACTAACCAATTAAATAAAATTATAATCAAGCAAAATAATTAGTTGATTTCCTTATCTTTTTGTTGTTCACTACAGATTAGTTTCTTAAATTGATTTCTATAGTTTTTTTTTTTTAAATATTATATTTTGGTTTTGCCTTGTCGATGGTATTCATTTGAAGTGTGTGGCAGTATGCCTTATTGAGATTTTGAAAACAAAATTATTGTTCGTTTAGTGGTGAACAATTGCACAAGAACTGTTCACGGTTTCAAATTTCGTTCAGATTGGCAGTGAATTGTTCATAATTTTTTTTATTAAAAAAATTTTTGTTTGAAGACATAATATAATTGCAATACGAGAACTGAAGTTATCCCATCAACCGGCAGTGTGTGATTGTTTATCGTCTTAAATTAAATTCATTTCGTTTTCATTTTACTTGGCACCATTTGGCATGTTTCACATTGACCAATTAACTTTTTTTTCGATTTTAAATTAAGTGTATAAAGAAAGATACAAACTCGAAATTAAAGTTTTTAAAGGAAAAGTTGTAAGAAAATTGAGAGAAATTCAATCTATGTTTAGTTTTTCTTTTGAGCAAATCAGATAACGCATTGTTTTGTTTTATGGTATGTCTACCTACGAAACAGGATTATATCTCAAATTTGAGAATGTTTTGAGTTTTTTGGAGTAAAATTATTAAAAAAAAAAATTATTGCAAGCACAATACACTACAGGTTGTATGGCAATCATTAATTGAAAACTCATCTTATTGTGCTGGTTTTAAAATAAAAATAAAAATATGTAAATAGAGAGACATAAAAGAGCCTGGAGCTCGGGAGCCTATTGTAATTTTCCCAACCATGCCTTGTAGTGGAATGGATGAGACCTACAAGTTTTTGCTGATTCCAAACAGCTAATGGATAAAGCATGGCAATTAATTACTATCGGATAGGTTGTCAATTCCTCGCGAACCTTGAACCTCCCACGTAACAATCAGATACGCAACCCATGACGTCACGGGCACCACTCTTGTTTTGTATGTGTATGTGAAAAGCTGCTTTTCAACGTCTGACCATGCGCATTAACGATTAACAATCATGGCTTCTTATGATTAACTGGCGGTCTCAAAGAGGGGGGAAACAAAGTTTGCCACAATGCCACATACCATTCACTGCCATATTTGTCTTAACGTCAAACAAAGGAAATGACATGACACTACTTTCTTACTAAAGTTGGCAAAGTAGTTCGGGATGAGGGCCACAGATTAGAACCAGAGAGTCCACTTCGGCACTGTACCATTTGTCTACAAGCTAAACTAGACCGGGAACCCGAGTTTACCACGACCGGGAACCCACGTTTACCACAGCCGCCATTGTTTTGCCAGAGAATAAAGTCAGTCGAGTTTGAATGGTTAAAAAAATTGTTTTGGTTGCAAGAAAATCGATAGTTTTTAATTTTCACACAGCCAAGAACTTAGAAAAATTCATTTAAAATGCAGGAATTAACATTATCTTTCATGATATTATTTTCCTATTGACGGTTAGAACCTTATCACTACTACATTTTTTTATATGGAAATAGACGCAATTTTTGCGGGTATTTCAGGTAAAGGGGGTACGAGTCGACCATCTATATTATCTACTCAGGACCTCAACCAACAGGACGAACTCTCTTCACTTTTGCGTTCAAAGTCACTAGAGGTCAACTTCCACCCGAAACGAGGTTTTTGTCTTCCGTTGTTTCACTGACATGCTCTTTTGAAAACCACCGAGCCGGAGCGCTGATGTCCATCCGGTCTACATGTTCCAGCCATCTTATTCACGGTTAACGTCATTGAAACGTTAATAAGTTGATCTGAAGAAACAGCAGAATTATAAAGGTATTCGAATGATTTTAACAACGAAAATTCGAGTATTCGAGTGATTTAAATAATCGACCAGTTCTTTAAATTAGATTTAAATTGTCTTAATAGCTTCAGTTAAATCTTTAAAAATAAATAGGGTGGAGCAACAGAGCGAGGAGCCATGGGCATTTCTCACAACCATGCCCATGTGAGGGAATGGAGGGGACCTACAATTTTCTAGCGGTTCCGAACAACTAATCGACAAAGCCCTTTTAATAGCAATGAATTTACTAACGGAGGTCTTACTAATTCCTCGCGAATGACCAAATCCTTGGAAAACCTTTGCTTCTATAGAAATATACAATAACAAAGAACTTGCCACGTTTTAATTTTGGAGTTGAACATTTTAAAATTAAAGTCAAAATGAAATGGATGATCAATAGATCCAGTGACCTCACAACTTAGAAAGATTCTTTAAAATTTTCTTTTTAAATTAAATTAAAAGTGTTTAGGTGTAGCCAAACCAAACAAATTTACGTTTTACAAGGGTACGATAGCTTCTAGTTGATGAGCCCACTGTCGTACCTTTGTTTGAAGTTAAGGTCACTGGATTTCTTGATCCTCAATGCCATTTTGACTTTCAGTTTTGCCTCTACTAGGATTCGTACCACGAACCTCTGGGTTAACAGCAGACATGCTAACGACCACGCCACTGATTCGGATACCACTAATAGCGTTGCAATGTGGCTAAAGCCGGAAAACCAACAAAGAGAAAAAAATTGAAAACGAGAGAGATTTTGAGATAGAACAGAATTGTTATTCTTTTCTTACCGCACCACGATCATCTTGATCTCGAAGAAATCTAAACTCTTTCATTTGTCTGCTTCACCGTATTTTCCCATTGTTGAGAACACAGACTAAAAAAATCAATTAAGATTGCTAATATCGAATGCTAACACAAAATTGTGATACCCGTGGCGTGATGGTTAGCATGTCCAACTGCTAACCCAGAGGCTTGAGGTTCGAATCCCAGCAGAGGCAGAAATGTTTTTCCACGGGCATTGCCTTTCGCGAGGAATTGGCAAGTCCTCTGTTAGTAAAATCATAACCATGAAAAGCATTTTCTCAATTAGCCGTTCGGAACCGGAAGAAAATTGTAGGTCCCCTCCATTCCCTCACAAGGCATGGTGGTGAGAAATGCGCTAGGCCCAGGGGCTACTCGCTCTGTTGCGCCACCCTATTTATTTTTTTTAACACCAAATTAAAAAAAAATTTACGTTGTTCTGCTCTGCGCAATTGAGATTGCTCAATGGAAATATCGGAATTTTCCAATGGATAGTAACTTACTCGCATAACTGAAATAGAAACTGGTGCCATCTATATTCTCATTGTTTAGAATCATTACTTCATCCTTAACTACAGGCATCTTAATGGCAAACATCATGTGTCAGAAAATGGCACGTGAAGTTCAAGCTTGTACTGGTTATTTTTGTTCTTGAATTTAGTTACTAAACAACCGATAGAAATCAGAACGCAATGGAAGAAACAAATTTGTATGCGCTAGCTGCTTTGCTTAAAAGGAATTTTTGAAAATTAGGAAAACAAAAATAAATAAATTGTTTCTTACACAAAAGTTTTTGGAAAGAATTAAAAAGAAAAACCATCATCACCTGTTTCCCACTTATATTATAAGTATCTAATGTATGTATATAATAATTGTATAAAGTGCGTTTCTAAAACCGATTAAAATTTACAATCTTATCACTAAATGTGTGTTTAAGTACTAACGTGAGTTAAACTGCGTATGTTTCTCATACCCAGTGATCACTTAATTTCACCCTTACGCCAATAAAGTCATCTAAATTTTAGTAATTCAATATTTTCCTATTGTTAAATTTGCTTACTTTGGTTTTCTTTTTTTTATAAATTTTATTTTACATATATAATCTTGTTTCACTTTTATTCATTTCATTTTTCGTTCTAAACGAATTTTACATTTATCCATTACTTAAGTAGGAATTGTTACTGTTCTCACTTTTATTTAATTTCTTGTTTTGTTTTTCCAGGTTGAAGTACCTACGGTTATTTTTGAATCAATAGTTTTTTGTTTTGTTCTCCTTATTCTAGGGGATTTTTGTTTAGTGGGTTTTTGAATTGAATCATTTGGGTTTTTTGTTTTTTTTTTTCTCCAAATTTCGATTTTTGCTATTAAATTGTATTAATTTTATTTAAATTACGTCTCTTTGTTGATTCCAAAATTATTTTGTTTTAATGATTTGTGTAACAAGTGATTTATATTAAATAGTTTAAAATAATTCTTTTTTCTTTTATTATTTCGATAAGTTAAAATATAAATTTGAATGTTTTTATTTACAGATTGTGCGATTAATTTCGATTTTTTTTTCTGTTTTTGGTCCCAACTGTTTGTTAGGGTGTGCTCTTCTCAAAAACAGAGTTCTTATAAACACGGTTTTATGTTTATTTTGCTGAGAAATTAGACGAATAATGGAATTTGTTAACTTTTTATTGGAAGTTTCTGCGTTCAGTGAAATTTTTTGATTTTTTAAAGAAGGCCTGCCTAGCAATTTAAGCTTAATTTGCTTTTACCAATGGAGCCAAATTGACTGATACCTGTTCAATTTCTCAGTTCAGTCACGGAAAATGTTGGTAGAAATTTTTTATTGACATCTAGGCCACTTGTCAGTGGAGAATGTTCCTGTTGTGAGAATCTAGCTGGAGCAAATCAGTGAGTTTGATTAGCTGTAGATCCCAACTTCTAGAATCATCTAGAGTGAAATATATCAGCTCCAATCAGACTTATACTTACACCTATTGGTCGTATCACGGTGGAGTTCATTCAACTATGTAGTTTAATAAGTAGAGTGAAGTTTAATACTAACTTGAAGGTGTGAACGATGAACTCTTACAAGAGAACTTCAAAAATTTATTGAAAGTAAGTTGAGATAAAGATAAAGATTTTGGGTAATTTTGACGTGGCGTTAGCTATGACACTTCAAAACTGCCCAAAATTTCACGAGACTTCTTATCTACAATTCTGTTTCTCTGATATCAACGAGTGAAGCTATGGCTGATGTTGCAAAAGCACATTTCTTTGCGCTAAGAAAATGAAAATCAATGATTTTACCAAAACACAAAAAGAGGACACACTAGGATCTGCTGTTTCTCACCGGAAACAATTATTTCCATATCTTAAGCAAATTGTATAGTAATGCTTGTCAGACTTCTTTTGCAGGTTGTAAGACTGTTTTGACTCTAGCAGACGAAACGCCAACTAATGGATGATGATACCTGAAATATATGTATGTTCTGCTTTCATTTTCTTAATAAGCTCAATAAACGATTGCGCACAAGAATATGTATCCCGAAGGTGTTCCCAGTTGTATGTTTACTAGTATGCGCATTTGGTTTAATCATTGGAATTATGTATCCCAGCCGTGGGCAATGGTCGTGTCATTCGAATTCTGTCTGTAATTTAAACCCGTTCGGATTGACTGACCATTAATCTAATGTCGCTTTCCATTGGGTTCACTCGGGGAAGCACTCATTTTAAAAACCAATGGAACACTAAAAATTATTCTATTCTGATTAACGTAACTGCCTTTATGTAAGTGAAACACTTATGGCTATTAAAAAATATTCCTCGTAGAAAGTTTTCTTTTTGACATTTGAGTAACATGTAGTAGTGCTTCATACCACCAGTGCAACGATTTGAGAATGCTCCTGGGTGTTTCTTTTCGTCCAATGGAAAGCAACATAAGTCTTTAATCATCTAAAGCCTTTCGCAGTACCAAAGCTATGTTTTGAGGAAATATAATTGATACTCAGTGATTTCACTATAGGTGATTTGTAAGAACCTATCGTCACAGCATTTCACTTTATTGAGATGATCGCTATAATCCAAAATTACTCTTCACTCCAACAATAAGGAATTAATTACATTCGTCATAGTTTGTGTTTATTAATTTGTCAGTCAAGCATCCCCAAAACCTTTGAATCACAATTAGGATCCATTACGTGAGAGTGATCTGTGTTCGCCTCAAATTGACATCATGAGTTAGATTTGCTTTTCACTGTCATCAAAAGAGCGAAAATTCGATTAAAGCGAACGTTTTGCTTTGAGTTGGAGTCACGTTACGTTACAAATTAACTTAATTGAGCTCATAAACGTAAGGGAAAACCGAAGCCGAAGCGACGTTTAGATTCAGTGAACAGTTGCACGCTTTTCCCCAGGACTTCCTTGACATTACGATGTACTTGTTATATTTATTGCAAGGTGGCAAACTGTATAGCTAAAGATTGGATCTGGGTCGTGACGAGTTTCTTTTAAGCCACTTAAATATATGGCATTATTTTTATTTTTTTTTTAATTTGATAGGGTGAAGGTGAAAATTACCTTTACAAGCACGTCGACCTGAAAGATCTTTTGTGCTGTTCCCTTAGGTTTAAAAACACGTAGTGTATAGGTTTGTTCATTCGAAGCTAAGGTCATGTAAGAACCTAAGAATCTTCGAGGAAGAGGTGTTTCTGATATCAAGGGGACTGCGGAACCCTATATTGAATATTTTAAGCCTGGATCTAGCTAAAGCAGGGCATTAGCATAAAATGTGTTCAGCTGTTTCTTTGTCTTCAAGACAGAGACGACAGGTGTCATCTTAGCTGATGCCCATGTTTTTAAGACGATACTTGAGATGATACTGAACTTCGACTACCAACAGACGGGAAAAAGAAATTTTTAAACTTCTTACCGGAAGGTATATTGAGTATATTTTTTGGATGATAGAAGATGGTTTTGAAAGAAGGATGGTCGTCAAATTTTAACTAGATTCGGTTACTTTTTTACAGTAAATAAGTAGCAAATGAAGCTTAAAACATGACTCACACTTGCAATTAATGGAGATCCCTAGCCTCCATTAATAAAAATAGTTTTTCGAACCTGTCTTATTCAGCTACTCGCAACCTATTACTGCGGCACGCCATTCCCATCTCAAAGAACATCAGCACGAAGCTATCCACAAAGGACGAGCACGCTCGCTGAACATGCGTGTTTACCTTATCCCACTGACGGCGAACACATTTGAAGAGCATTTATTTAATGTTAGTTCCTTGTATTGAAAATACCACAAAAAGTGAAGGTTGTTCGCGAAGGTTGTACACGACAAACTTGAAAGCCAACAAGCTGTAGAAAAACGAAATCTTTCGTCAACGGTGAGTGGCTCGCGAACAAGCCAACAGACGAGAAAAACATGGTCAACACGAGCATACTTGCCAAGCATGTTCGTCGTAAGCTAGCTTAATCAAAAGTGACTATTTTCATTTCTCCTTTTTATCTATGATTTGAATGAGTTGAATATTTTAAATAGGTCCATGGGTAGCTTCTTGCAAGTCTCTTCACCAAATATTGACCAATTCAGGTTGTATCGTGTCCTCAAATACGTTTACTACCTATGGCTAATGCTAAGCTGATTGAATTTGAAAATGGTAATATGAGAACGTATTTTTTTTTTTTTTTTTTGAGAATTAGTGATTTTGTTAGGAAACGAAGCAGCTGGCACATGGGCAATCAGTTGAACTTTCTGAGTCTAAAAGAGGGTGATAAAAAAATGTAAAACATAATTTTTGCTTTCAGTTAACTTGGGCTGACACTTGGACATTAACTATCTGACAGAGCTTAAATACTTGAAATATGTCCATTGTTTTCTTACTTCCCGTTTACATTCCTGTTTCCGTAGAAATATTTGGATGAAACAAAGAATATAGCCTATTACAGATTTTAGACTGTTGTACCAAATTTCAATAAAATCGGTGCAGTAGGTACGGCGGGATTTCATAATAAACAAGCTTCTCATATGGCTTCTCTCAAAACCGTTCCCACACCGGTAACCATAGCATTGGTCAAAGCGATGCCTGAAAAATATCAAATCGAATTGGAGCTATCCTTTGAAGTTAACAAAAAGCTGCAACGAAAACAATTGCAAAAAATTACTGTAAAAATTATTTTAATTAAAAAAATTTAAGGTTTTGTAAGAATAATTATGAAAAGAAACACTTCCACAAAATAAGACTCTGTCCAGTACCAGTAGGATATATAAAATAAATCACAAAAATTCGACCAAACAGTTGAGACCATTGAAACATTAAATCCATATTTTCCTATAAAATTAGTACAAAAACAAATTGGTTTTGTATGTGGTTCGTAACAATTTTATGTGAAATTTCATCACAACACTCTCGAGATTTCATAGAACAACTGTACTATCAATTACATGCGCTTACTTTTTACCTTTATACAATTGCATTATCATTTGTATATAATTTTTTGTTTCATTATTTTTTAATTTTAATTCGAAGGTACCTAATTTACAATAGTTTTTTCATCTCTGAACTCCTTCTTACTCTTTCATTTAATACTCTTATCTACGTAAATCATAAAAATGAAATAACCATCCCTAATGGAGGCTTGGGAGAATCAATATAGGTTGTGTAGTGTAGGTCCATAAAAAAAATAGTCATGAGTATAAAACTAAAATTGAAGCAGTCAAACAAATGAGTACTTTTTTATGTTTTTTGTTTGCTTTTGCTATTCGTATGTAAATCACTTTTGGAAATATTTGAATTTAAGGCAGTGATTGTGTTGTTTTAAAGATAAATTTTCCCTTGTCGACTGTTGTCCTTGCATCATTTGGTTTTGTTTGCTTTTATGGTTTGCCGAATTCAAAAGGAAAAACCAGAAATCATAAGCAAATTTATGGTAAGGAAATTTTTTTTTTTTGAATAAGTTACGTTAAAAGTAATAATTGATGTTAAATATTATGGTACACGTTTATACAACATATCACACTGTGGTCTCCCGGTCGACGTGAATATACTCGACCGGCTGAAGCCCGTGTCAGGAGGCCGGATCGATAAATAGCGAATCCTTCTTGATGTCCTTTTTTAGTGTTCCATTGAGTATTGTTTTTTGAACAACGGATTTTTTACGTTTTCGCAATAAACCAAATATGCAGAATATTAAACAGGCTGTTATAGCCGCCGCTATGCAACCCAGGGCAGCGAACACACCACCGGGTAATTCTAGGAGCTTACGCGCGGTTCCACATTCCTCTTCGGATTCATCAAAGCCCGAGGGGCAATTTGTGTGACCTGAAAGAATAAAAAAGTGTTTGAAATGATGATGGTGGGTCTGGTTATTTTTATTTTTATTTTTTCATATAAAAGAAAAGTTGTGGGTGTTAAAGTTGTTCTATGACATTGAATCACAAACTCTCATATAGATGCAGTAAACTTTTACCAAACTAACATTTGAGAATATGATATTACAGGAAATTAAAGAATAACGTATTCGAGCGAAGGTTAAACCAAGGATCTGTTGTTTTTTCTAAAAAATAAAAAATCACTATACGAATAAGAACTGATCCCAAAACTGCTTTTTCTGCGAATTAAGTATTCCGGAGACATTTTAGAATAAATCATGTTTTTGAACGAATTTAAAGAAAAAACTAATTTACGAAAAAATAGACTTCAGTAGATCGTTGGTTTCAAATCGAACTAGTTTCAACAGCTTAAAAAACTTTAAAATAATTTGAAAACTGTCGGAGAGATGAAAGAATTTTATATAATTTATCTATGGCAGAGAACTGCCAACAGAAAAATACTTGCAACTATACAAAAGGGAATAGCACGAAGATTTTTAAGCTGAATAGATTTTCCGCAAAAAATCTAGAAACACTATTCTGATGGTTTTATTTAAAAATACCAAGTTCCTTATTATTTTCTAAATCCCTGACCAATTTTTTAGAGACAATTTTTTACTTTTTATCAGTTTTCTTTTTTATAGATAAGCAAAAGATAGAAATAGAAATTCGCTTAAATAATGAATTCTGTCGAAAACGCTTAAGAAATCAACAAGCAAAAGTTCATTAAGAAAAAGAGCGTGTCGTAGTGAGGTACCTAGCGTTGTAGGACTATTCATACGAATTGATTAGTACCATTTAAAACACTTCTAATTAATTAACTTATCATGCAAAGTATAATTAAAATTGGTACCCGTGTCGTGATGCTAAGCATGTCCGCCTGTTAACTCAGAGGTTAGAGTGAAGTCGGGTGATATATCACTACATTGGAAATATAGCACCCCTTTAATATCTATGTAAGCTTTCAGTTGATGCAAAATGTTCTGAGTTCCTATTTGGGAAGTTATCATACTCTGTTGAAAGAATTCTATTAGGGCTTTAAATACATAGAAATATCTTAATGGAAGAATTTGCTATGCTATATTCTAATTTAGCATTTTTGAGCTCTTAGTAATCCTTTTGTTGCATTTTCAAAAGCACCACCCGAAGTCGTTATGCCGCATTGAAATTTAGAACAAGTAAGGTCATAGTAAATTATTGTCATTGTTAATTCTTTCATAGAGCAATACGGTAACACTCGTAATAAGTGAGATTTAACTGACTGAATATGAGGCTTCCAACTTAAATTTGTATCGACTACAACACCTAAGTATGAATTTGTATTCATTGACAGTTTCTGTTTTAAAACGATTTGGAGAACATAGACAAGAATGATATCGATTTAACCATGGACCAAAATGACCAGGTCTTTGAACTTAAATCCAAAGATTATATTCTTTTCTTCAATGAAGAGCCTACCAAACCTTAACTATCGTACAAGCATTTTATCAAAGATAAACTTAAATCTCTTCCCTATAAACTCTCAACGCACTAATAACTAAACAAAAGTGGAGTGTTTCAGCCTACATGCCGGGCGAGGCAGCCTCCAACCCTCATCGGCAGTTGTTGAAGAATAAGTCGTCGCAGCAAAAATTAGTGGTATCTGTAATGTGATAGTTAGCATGTCCGCCTGTGGCCTGTTAACCCAGAGGTTTGTGGTTCGAGTTCCAGCAGCGGCAAAAACGGAGGAATTGGCAAGTCCTTCGCTAGTAAATACATTGCCATGAAAAGCGCTTTCTCGATTAGCCGTTCGGAACCGGCGAAAAATTATAGGTTCCCTCCATTCTTTCACAAGGAAATGGCTGTGAGAAATGTGACAGGCCATAGGGCTCCACGCTCTGTTGCGGCACCCTATTTATATTATATTTTAACAAAAAAATATCATAGTCAAAGAGGTGAGTGGTTATTTAAATATGTTATTGAAAACATCTTAATAATTGTAAATAGAGGTAGAGAAACAACTTTTATTACAAAGGTAGACCTAAAACTTTCCACTAACTCCACCAACATCGTCACAAAATCCAAATTAGTAGAAAGTTTTTGCATTAATCGGAGCAGTGCTCAAGTTTAGGGAAACGTTTTTTAGATGTTTTGGACTACGGCGATCAGGCAGTCTTACGAAGAACTGTAAAATATAAAAGAAATTTCCATGAAGTTCCTGTGCAGAGGCGGAAAATTTTGTCACATTGTCTTTCTCAACCAGTAATATAGCCAATTGGAACAAAGTTTTTATAATAGGTTTCAAACTAGGATAATAATTGTTTCAGAACCATACACCACGTACCAGACACCCTAACCTTTAAATCTTTTCCTAGACAGACAAAGTATAAAACGTCGTATTAAATCAGACAGCACGAAGTCATCAGTAAGTAAACGGCCCAATTTACTCTAATGTCAACTTTAATGCAAAGGGCAGATCACAGAAGTTCAGAAGAATCAGGTCTAAATGCTATGAGAAAGAAGTTAGCATATCAGGTCTAATTTAATTTTCAACTATAACCTGCAGATAAACTCAGCTCAGTCTAGGAAAAAAATGTGTTGATGCAAACATTCTCCAAATACATAGGTACATGAAAAACATATATGAGGAAGGCGCCATTTCTCCCTTCTTTTCTCCCTAAAACAACGATACACCGGAAATCATGAATTTATCAAAGTTCTCCTTGCATTTTTACTTGACCAATCGAAATTAAATAAAAAAAAATCCTAACACCAATTAGGTACTTCAAATGAATACTCATGAATAAAAAACTTGTTAAAGGTACACAGATCTCTCACAGGAAGGTGACCATTTCCTTTGCCGAGACGTTTGCCATTTTGTTAACTTACAGAAGAAGAAAAGACCCAATTACAATAAGCTTAGTGTCTTTTTCAAGTCGATTTGTAATTCGCCCAATGATTAAGCAAAAACTAAAAATTTAACGACGAAATGATGTTGCCCTCTCTTCTCCTAATACGCTTATCTACTGTGCATTTTTCCAGGTTAATTCATTCCCAACCACTTTATTTGAAGCAAAAGTGAAGAAACCAAAAAAAAAAGTAGACGCGGTTTGCCGCACAAACAGAATACGGAAAAAGATATCCGTCGCTTGGAGGTGGATTGGCGTCTGTTTCGTCTGAAAAGATTTCACACGTACATATACCGAAAAACCACTCGTCGTCGCTATACTACACCACCACAACACCATCAAAACCACCCATCGGTTATCGCCCCCATTCCCGACCCCACCGATGAAATTGCAATAAAAATTAGGCACTTACTTTACTACACCCGGGACATACCGACCGTCGCGTCGCGTCGCCGAAGCCGACGCTAAGGGAAGCGCCTCGCAAATGGTGATGGTTGGTGCAGTCTCTGTATAGTGATAAAAAGAAATGAAAATTCATCTTCATTCAAAAGACAAATTTGCTTGTACATCCTAGGTCTGCAATAAGAAGAGAAAAGGACGTAGCGGCACCATTGCTTCATTCAAAAGCCAACAAAAGGAAATAAGGCTTTGTACAGCGTTGTTATACTCTGCTGCTATGAATTTTATCTTCTTAATATATAAAAAGAAGTGTACGGTTGGCTGTAAGATCGCATCACTTGAGAACGACTCAACCGAATGGAATTTGTGGTAGATTAGGGGATAGTGATAGATGGTTTTATAAAAAAAATCTGAAATCGGTCGACCCGTTTCCGAGCTATGGAATTTTTCCTGAATGTTCTTTTTGTCCACATAAAATACACGGAAAACAAAAAATAAATTAAACAAATAAATACAAATCTATAATATCGATAATGTATACATATGAAAATGGATGTATATACCTTATACCTATGTATGTTTGTTTGTTTGTCCCGTAGAGACTACTACACCGCCCAACGGAATTCAAAGAAATTTTAAGGCTAAATAAAGTTTAGTTTAGAAATGCTTCCTGTAAAGTGTTATCCCAATATTCTCACAGTAGCGGGATTGGGAGGAAATTCGGAAACTCCGGGAAACGAAGAACGAGACCGAGATCCTTAAAACTACGGACCAATGCATTGCTCAACTAGTTTTGTATAGCTTAATTTGAGACTAGAACCGAATTGCTTGTTTTCCGAAAACTGTTTTAGGCCTAGGAATTTTTTTACAGCAATTTAAAATTTTTTAAATATTGCAGTAAGCGCTTTTTTTTGCTGCGAGTCGCATTTGAAGGTTGAGGAGGAAAAGAATTAGAACGTAAGCATAATAGTCTTGAGCCTTAGTTTTACGAGTTCAGATTGATTATATCTTTTTATACTGCCTATACTGTGTTTAGAGAGGAATAACGATTAAAGGCTAAGTGACTACTTAATACTTCTTAGGTAAGTCTTTCTTCTAACATGAGTGTTGGAATTATTTACTCCCTTTGTCACTTTTATATCACTTAGCTGACCTCGGGTTTGACATTTGTACTCTTTTATAAACAACTTCATTGCTTTGGACTTGTCTGTATCTATGAGAGTTTCTGGGATTTTTTCAAAAGTACACTCAAATTGCAAATAAAGTTCGCAAAAAGCATGGCAAATTTGATCTATTTAAGAACATTCTTTCGGCCATAAAGGAACTCCTGCATTTTATTTTCGGGTGCGCTATCTTAGGCTTGGAATGCACTGAATAAACTAACAGAGCTTTTGCATTAGGAAGCAATTAAGGCTCCACAACCTTCACCTTGTTAGAGAAATGTTCACTTATTGGACAAGTAACTGCTTTGAGCAGCTCAAATGAAGTATTCTTCAAAATAAATAAATAAATGAATAGGGTGGCACGACAAAAGATCGTATAGCTTGCGGGCCTAACGCATTTCACTGGCCAATATTTTCATGTCGATTCCAAATCGGTAAGCATATTTATGGTGAAAGAATTTTTCAAATCAGTTTAGTTATCTTTATTTCGAAGAATTTTTGAAATTGATCAAGTAGCTTTTATTTAAAACTCTACCCAACTTCATTAAGTCGCTTTTTTGGAGGGGCTAGCCTTGTAATATTTTTACTCTTATAATTCTTACAAAACGCACCAAAGGAAGTATTACTTAAATTAGTTCAAAAACATTCAGCTTTTTGAACCTCTACTGATTTTTTGACTGTAGTCACGTTCCCCGTTGATACCAATAATCTGGCGATTCCGACTGCGGAAAAAATAGTTGAGGGCAATGAAGCTGACTCACCACACCATTTCACCATTTCATGCCTTTCACCACGATCAGTGGCGTAGATAGCTTTTTGCAATGGGGGGGGGGGATATAACCTCCTGATCCCCCCCCCCCTATCAACGGCACTGACCACGACTGTTTTGTAATGACTTTCAATTGAATTATTCATATTAAATTTAGATGATAGAATTAAAAAACACGAACGAAATATGATACGAAAAACAATTAGTATTTGCGATAAATTTTCGATGAATTCTAGAACTAACATTCATTGTTTCGGACGCAATAAAAAGGAAACGTAAAATATACTATAGTAAGAAGCTTGCAGAATCACCGATGATAAATTTTTTGGCTAACATGTCTATTTGTTGCTTGGACTTTAAGGTTCGAATAACAGAAGTAACCAGTAGTATTTCCTAAGACCTAAGGCATTGCCTTTCGCAATGATGAAATGCGATTTTTCACCCAGTGGCTCGGAAATGGAAAAATTTGTAAGTTCTTTAAATTCACGAAAAGGCATAGGTCAGAGAAATGTGCTAGGACCTGGGAATTCCCTAGCCCTGTTATGTCATCATTTTCTTATTTGTTTGTTTAAGTGTGAGTTTCAGCTGCTGCATAGAATAAAACTTATCAAATTCAGTCTAACCATTTCAAAAGGTGACCAATGTCGCTATCCGTAGGACGGAAAGAAGCGTCCAGTTCGGGAAAATTCGTAACCCGCATCATTAGAGAATTGGCATTCACATCTTGAGTATATACAAAAGCATTAATACATGCAACTGAAATGACAAAAAGAAAATTTTTCTTAAAAAATATTTACACTCACGCAAAGGCAATCTGGTTCTCAGAGCGAATTAAATGGAAAGCAACATAAATTAAACAACGTTATCAGTAAATTGTTTGAATTAAAGACGTGAATGTGCGGTTATTTGTAATTTTTTAGTAAACGAAGATCTGACTGGCATAGAAATTCATGCCAAAAAGACTAATTTGCTACAGATTAGTATTAGTACGCAACAGCAACAGTAGGTTATTTCGTGGCTCCAGATAATTGAGTATTTATACAAATACAATTCTCTTGGCAACGTTGTATTAACTGATGGCTTGGCATTTTAAATCTTTTCTTCTGAAATTTTTTTCTTTTCTGGTTTTTTTCTTTTCTGGTGAAAATGGAAGTCGCAACATATCAAAAAACTCTTCAAGTTCAACGTAAAATCAGTGCTGTTATTTTTTCTTCTTCTTTTTTCCTTCGGCGTCTCTTTCACAAACGTGATCCGCCTGTGGGGTACGCTACGTTGAATTCAGAATGCATGGCTTTAACTCCCAGTTTTGGATTGTTCTATGTCTAAGGCCAACCAAATAATGATTTCGATGCTCCGTAGTTTTCCCTTCAGCTTAGTGAACAATTTCTATCACAGAAAATTTTGGAGTTTTATTGCCACTTCACCAAAATTGCACTTACTCTATGATTGATGTTGTCATTACAAGTTGCTACACTGTTGATCATTGACACCAGATATTTAAGCTTTCCACATTTGGGCATTTCCATTGAAATAAATGACTGGGATAGGCATGTCTGGATCATAAAACGTACAGCTCAAGTACTCAATCTTTTTTGCAGTAATAGGTACGCTCTACGTTCTAAAACTACTACCCAAACGTTAAGTCCTTCTTACATCGAAGTAAGATCTTCAGATCAGAAAGGAAGGCCACCCCTATTAAAGCTCGTGATTGTCGATCGAAGTCAATCATCTCAGCGTGCAAATCTTATAAGGGTTTATACTTTGCATTGCATAAATTGTTGACTTTTTGAAAAGAGACAGTTATTGAAATCTTTGGTACATTATAATAATACGTTTGCCATAAATCATATGTGAGGCTGTGATATAGAACTCATCAGAGAATCAAACGAAAGGACAGCGAAGGAGACATTCTTTATGGACAAAATTCAGTCTCTCGTAGTTCAAATATTATGGACATTGCTAACACATTTTACTGCTAACCTAGATAACCTTGTTTCTGAGTCATGGCCCAGGACGGCTCAATGAATGTTTGTCTGCAGTGATCGAACTCCTTATCGTCTGATAGATTCCCCTTACAACGCGATTTTTCAAGAGCAGAACTCTGACTCAAGCTATGCAAGTGTTTCATAAATCACCAAAGCTAACCACCACAGTACAATTTTACAAAAATAGAAATACTGATTGTATCCCAACACGTCCCTTAGTATATACATTTGCGAACATTTACTCGAATTCTTCTGAAATACTTTGAAAATTCAACAAAAAAGATAGCAATTCGGTACATTTGTCTCCAAGATCAGACAAAAATTTATTTTAATAAAAACATCGTTTTTCTATATAACAACTCTGCATCCAAATGAAACATTTAAAATTTTTAATTTCTGTTTGCACGACCACAGTGCCTTGCATACCTAAGTAGAGGTTAGGATAAATACTTTTGCTTTGCTTATGAATTATGTAATCGAGTGCACTGAATGAGAAATTACTCTATAAGAGCAGTGCAGTGAAGAATGGAAAAAATAAAAAGAAAAATAATAACAAAAGGAAACAACAATGCCATGCACTTACCGTCACACCACAAATTTGCAGCAATACATGCATCAATTTCGGGACATTTGTATTCGCAATCCGATTCCCTTGGATAGAGTCCAAATTCGCCGAGCGTGTCATTCCCCGTTGTTGAAGTGTTGCCTTGCAGGTCCAGTTGCTGCAGGAGTGCTGTTCTTGTGCGATGTATCTCCAGCCATGTGAACGCTATGTCGCCGGGTTCCTTAAGAATTGGTTCTAGCACAAGACTAACAGGTCTGTAGAAAGTACGAATACAAAAAAAAAGGGAATCAAAAATAATGTTAAAAAAGGAAATCGTAAGTAATGTGCTTTACGACTATATGCAGAAAAAATTTTTCCTGACAATAAATTTAATGAAAATCATGTAGTATGAACTTGTATGTAATGTCTGTCTGCAGCATGGGATTAAAATATCCTGCTCTCCTATCATACCTGGAGCATGTTCCTATTTACTTGGGAAAACTATTGTTATTTTTTTTTATTTTTTGAAATTGGTTGTTTTGTAACCCGCCCTTATAGTGGAATTGGGATGTAACATGTAATACAGTGATGACATCATCAGGGAGGCGGAAATTGCGCGGAGATTGTGGTGGACAAGTTTGTTTCTTATCCTTGTCAAATCTCAGATCTAATCATACTATATTCCCAACGCACTTGCGATGTGACAAGGATGGTAATAAACGCTAAAGCCAACGTACTTGAGATGAATACTAAAGAAGCGTCCTTGAATAAACACACAAAGCATTATGGAAGGTAATCTTACGTATCTTCTAAAAAAATAATAACTTTCTTGGGTTTACTTCAGAGAAAACTATAAGTGGGACTAAAAATAAAAAAGAAACACCAACACACTTTCGGATGGCGAGAGGTCATGACATTAAAAATAAGGATGTCGGATGTGAGCAATTCAAAATCAAAAGCGTGTAAATAGGTCGACGAGGCAAACATTTTCAAGTTATGTTCATTGATGTAAAGAGGAGTTGATAGCCACATTACCTATTCCATAATCAGATTTCACCAATGACACGAGAATATTTGTGTACATTAAAGTTATGATATTAGAAATGGTATCGCTCTCAAGACCTTATCAACTATAGTTTCATGAAATTTCATAGCCTTCTTAGCAGTAAGCCTCAAATTCGGGTTTATAATTGGTTTTAGATTATGGTGATTTGAAATTAGCATTTGGATTGAGTTCGTAGATGGCTGGGCGCTGTATGATTAGGGTTGACACTGTCTGGTGTCAGCTTGGATGCATATACAAATGTTATAATCAAGAGTGGATGTCAATAATTTTGCTTATTTTATGCCTCACTTATTCAACCGGAAGTGACTTGCCAAATTAATGACTACATGTGCTGACCTATTAACCTAGTTTACTGACTGATGGTCAGTCAAAGATTCAGATTTAAAGGTTGATATAAACAAACACAGCCTAATTGAGTTACTGATATATTTGGCTTTAAAAATCAATCACGGTGTGTATTTCGATAGAAACCGTTCTTAATGAACTCTCTAAGAGTCAACTATAAATCTGACTCATCGTCCTCTGCAACAGGGTGCTGATACTGAACCAATTACGTAAAAAAAAGTCTAAGGTCAACCAAGAAATGTCATTTTCTTGGCGATCTGACCCCATTCGACTTAACATAAACCAATCAGAGTCGGATCGTAATCGGGTACCTGTACCACTCAGCACATTCGCAGGAGTCCACCTCGTAGGCGAAACGCGTTCATCGTTCTTTTGGAAACAATTTGGATGCTAAGTCTTTCGGTCGTTGGAGATTCGCAAACATTTCTCTTTAGCCCAGACCTGTTCCATTTCATTCCTTTTTTAAATAGAAAATTGAAAATATATTACTAAAGACAACTTTCCTTTTTTTTTTGTGGTACCCGTGGTGTTATGTAGCATGTCCGCTTGTTAATCCAGAGGTTCGAGTTCGAATCTCAACGGAGGCAACAATTTTTTTCCACGGGTATCGCCTTTGGCGAGGAATTGGCAAGTCCTCCGTTATTATTCATTGCCATGAAAAGTGCTTTTTCGATTAGCCGTTCCGAACCGGTAGAAAATTGTAGGTCCCTTCCATTCCCTCACAAGGCATGGTTGTGAGAAATGCGCTAGGCCCAGGGGCTCCTTGCTCTGTTGCGCCACCCTATATATTTATTTTATTTAACTTTTCTTTTTAGGTTAGAACCCTGGTAGAGAGGATTTGGTTCTTTCACGAAAACTACTGAACAACAACACAATGGCGATAAACCTATAAAGAAAGTCATTTCCTTGCTAAGGTTTGGCACTCTGACTGTCAAATGTGCCTAGGCCATTTATATTAAAAGTCGTCAAATGCCAAGTACTGGTGATGATTCCGTTATAAAATTTGACAGTTTTGAGCAACCTGTTGCTGATGTTACTGGGTGAAAGTTATCCGGAACCTTTCTATTTCTGTACCATCGCTACCGCTGGAGTCTCCTGCCCAACTGAAGAGGTAACTATTTGGGTTGCTTTTCCAAAATGCTTCGGAGTACACCGCCAGCTGATGAAATAGGGTTCCTTCATACTCTGCCATCACTTTGAAGCCGCAACAAAAGGAGAGGTTTAACTTGTGGTAAAATCTACCGCAACACAATAACGCAACCACGATAAGCCACCAACATTAGTCATGGTTTCACTGTTGACAAACAATTTTCGCTGGCAAAATGAAAACAAAGTGTAGCGGAATTTTCTTTGGAAAGTAAGGTTAGACCCCGACCTTTTGCAGAGTTAGCAAAATACTGATATATGGAATGTTGTTTCAAAACTTTTGAAATTAAGTTAACACAAAAGGTCAAGATTATCGACAAGGTCTTCGCTTTTTGAGTCCTTGAAATGCATAAAAATGGTCCGAAATTACAAAGAAAAATGATTTTGAGTGATGAGGTCGATGCTCACCGCGAAGACTACTCTTGGCAAGAAGAATTCTTGCATTCGGGACACCCAAATTGTTATCACTGTGACTGTTTGGTGTGGTTTCTGTTCAAGCGGGGTCCCTGTACCTTCTTTTTCGAAAGTGAGACCCGACCAACTGTTACGGTGAATGTATTTGGCTATCAAACGATGGTAAATGACTTTGCATGGATAAACAGGAAGATATTTGATGTGGATGACTTATATATTATCATGTCGCGGCGCGCAACAGGGGCTACGTGCCACACAGAAAAACGATAACGTCGCTCTTTTATCTTGAAAATTTCTCGACCGCGTGATTCAGACCTTTTTCTTTATAACCAGGTTTAAGGCAAAATTTATGTCAATGGCCACAATTACCCCATCTACACAAGTGGCTCTGGTAAACGTGGAGCATTAGACAAAAATTGGAATGAAATTTCGATTTAGGATTCTGCTTCAATGGACCGAGTGATCGGTGCATAAGTTTTCTGAATGATTTCGAACTAATCCCTCGTACATAGCCAAATCGGATCGGTTAATCGGTCAAATCCATTTTGATTCGATCTAGGCATGCACTGACACTAATTCCATTTGAAGTGTGATTCCATCCGTAGTAAAACCGACTTATATGAAGCTCTTTTGACATTTTTCTTCAGTAAGGTTTGCCATTTTATGATGAAAAGATATACGATCCAACAACGAGTCGAAATTATACTACCGAAATTTGGAGTCAGTGGCCTCAACGTTAAGAGCGCTACTTCTAATTTATGATCGTCATAATCTTCCTAGCAGATCAACAATTGAGCGTTTAGTGGAAAAATTTGAGTCCACAGGCACAGTACAAAATGTTCCCGTGCCAGTGAGACAAAGAAGTGCTAGTAGAGTCGAGAATATTGCTGCCGCTGAGACTTCAGTTGCAGAAAGCCCAAATGTGTCTCTCAAACGTCGCTCTCAAGGGTCGTTAATGTCGTTGTGTCGAATTTTGCGAAAAGATCTTGGCCTTACAAGACTAAATTGACGTAAGAACTGAAGCCGCTTGACCACCAGGAGCGTCGTATGTTCGTGAATCGGGCTGAGCAACAACTTGCAAATGATTCGGATTTTCATCGAAAAATCATCTTCAGCGATGTGGCTCATTTCTGACTGAATGGCTTTGTCAATAAACAAAATATGGAGCATTGGTCAGGCAGCAATCCACACGACCTCCATGAGTCATCATTGCATCCCAAAAAAATTTCGGTTTGGTGTGGTTTATGGGCCAGCGCCGGCGCGCGGCGTCATTGTGCCGTACTTCTTCCGTGATGATCAAGACCGGCACGTTACTGTGAATGGGGATCGCTACCGTTCAATGATAACCGAATATTGTTGGCCCCAATTGGATGATATGGACTTGGAGGGCATGTGGTTCCAAGAGGACGGCACCACAAGCTACACAGTGAATGTCACAATCAATTTATTGGAAACCAAGTTTGGAGAACGTGTTATCTCAGGAAATGGTCCAGTCGCTTGGTGGCGATTTGACTCTGTTAGACTATTTCCTGTGAGGCTTCGTCAAGTCTATAGCCCATGCCAACAAGTCAGTGGCGATTGATGAACTTCGTAGGAATATCGAATGTGAAATTGCAGTTGTATCGGCCGATTTATGCTTGAAAACCGTCGAAAATTGGGTTCAGCATCAGAACTTCTGCAAGTGTGGCCGTGGTAGCCGTGCAAAACAAATCGAGTTTCATACTAAATGTCATGGTACTTTTAGAAGTATAAGGAATTTAATTGATATTCAAAACTGTTTTTGTTTTATTCAAAAAAAGCTTTTGTAGCGCTCTTATTGAAAAACTATATGTTTGTGCATATGTTCGTATGGGCAGTTTCTCAAAATTAAAAAAATGATGTGAAAAGTATGCGGTTTCGAGATTAAAGCTGTACAGCAAAATAGTGTCAATGTTCCTATACCTCTCACACTACACAAAATTCCTGAATCACAAGAACATAAAAATACATTTCGCCATTGTTCGGGTTGCACCCCTACCCTACCCCGTTTACCACCACTTTACTTCTCCATTCCTTTCCATTTCTTTCTTTTATCAAAGTTTCGTTTTCGAAAATTGTACTAAGCTAGCCACTTTTTGCAAAACTACGTGATTTATCCCTCAGGGACTTCCCTTATAAAATTTCCCATTCAAATATAAAGAATTTTTTTACTGTTCCAGCAGCATTCGTAAGCGAACGTATAGGATAGAGAGTACAACTACCTAAATATATAAAAAAAATGAAATTTTTACGAGCGTAGGACTTGCACAAAACACACAATTGTGTCGTTATAGCAAACATAGGAAAAATTCTCATTTTAATACAATCAAAAATTCACCAGCCAACATGATGTTTCCTGACTTAAACATTGGTTTTGTTTTGTTTTCCTAAGTTTTGATGTCGTAATGTTCTATCTCCAGGGCTTGCACTAATTTAAATACAATTTTCTACTGAAATTACAAACGCGTAGGTAGTGTAGGTATCATGCGGTTACGGTTATGTCGTTGGCTGGGTTATATTTTTGTTCGATTAATGTTACCCTTTAGGACATCCTGTTTGAATTTGAAACCTTTTGAGTATGCTATATTTTTTTTATACATTTTTTAATGTTTCCCTAGCTTAGAAGCTTGTTTGAATTTCTTGCCGAGATCCATGGCATCATTAATCTATCATTAATAAAGTCTGCCCGGAAGCTCAGGAAAACTTTATCCAATCCAATCAATGCAAACTTTGAAAGAGTCGAAGATTAGCAATGTAGAGAAAAAAGCTCAAAGTGCTGCTTCTATTTGCGCCAATACCTGCATTTTTCGGAGTATTTTTGGAATATTATGATGCCTCAGTGGGCTGAGTATGCTGACCTAGTCGAAAGCCATATTGCGAACCTCAAATCAGTCAAAGAAAATCTTAATCTGATGAAATGATTCGTCCTTTGCTAACATCCTCTCCCTGGAATGGGTAATAATGATACGTCGCGTCGTTCGATTAGGAATGCAAACATTCGGTCACAATAAGTTTATTTTAACCCAGCAAAAAGCATTTCCTTGCATCGAACCCTAACAATGGCAGCATTCATACATAGCCTAGTTAGTGCGCCTTCTCATAAGCTTGGAAGCATCCATAAAGTTGGTACAACACATTTTGCCAAATTGTCACCAACATGACAAGCAAAATCGAATCTCATTCGTTAGGACACCACCACCACCTGAAGGATTGAAAGAAGTTTAAGATTGCAGCATGCACCGCATACACGATAGCTAAACAAAACCTACACCATTAGGGAAGATACTAAAAAGCGAGAGGGTGAGAAACCTACATATACGAAAGGACGTGGGTATCATGAAATTTTATTGTGATAAAAGCCCTCACAGGATATGAGAAAGGCACTTACTTATTTGTGAATAGCGGTTGACCATTGGCCCAGTCCTCTGAGAATATGTGCAAGGACGTTGGCCGAGGACCGCTCTGTGCTGGACATACAACTCGCATAACTTTTAACGGTCGGCCGGAGTAAATCATCAATCGATTCTTGGTATGGCATCGCATTGCATCCTCTGATGTCGGGTCGACCGGCAGATACGATCCCCATGTCTGGACGAACAGACTGCGATCCAGCTGCTGTCCCTCGATGTACCACGACAATCCCTCGCAACTGGAGTCCTGCGACTTGAGTGGATATTTGATTTCGTCCTCTCCGCCAGAGCCTTTCAGTTTTAAACGTTTGCGACACTCTGGCACACGCTTGAACTCATACGACGCAAAGAAATACACATCGGCAAAGTCCTCCGAAATGTTTAGGCGGGTGACTGTGAATGTCAATTCCATAATTCTCGAATTCGATATAAATGTTAGCGGAGCATTGTATAGGGCACTGGTGTTATCGCAGAAGCAACCAAGCGGTATCTTTACATCCCGGAATGGCACATCGTAGAGCTTAAGTTCGGTGATTCGGCCGTCCGGGTCAATTTGATTGCATTTTGGCCTTCCTGTGTGTAGGTCGGAATCAGTGGTGCACGCTGTGCCCTCACCAAAGGACACATTGTGAAGTACCAGCTTAACACGCTCTGACACACCAGCCTCAAATCTGTATAAACACGTAAGATTCTTGGCTCCACCACGGCCGTAGAGAAAGACGTTCCGTGGCACTTGTACGTTACCCTTGCGTTTGCGGAATATCCTTGAGCAAAGTTGCGGAACGGGGTCCTCGCCTCGTCGACCAGGCCACAGCTCACCGCCCTGTTCAGTGTCGACAAACTCATAGTTCAGTGAGAAGGTTGCTGGAAAGAGTGCGGTTCCGGTGTGGGTGTGGAATTCAATTTTCTGAAAATAGTCAAAGAAGAGAAAAAAAATTGTTAAATTAGGAGAGGCGGTACAAATTGAAGACTGCATACCACACACATGAGTAAGGGCAAAAGAAAATTTATTTACTGCTGGTACATCACCAGCATTAAAGTTAAAGGATACGAGAGTGTATAATATTTACAGGTACAAGTACAACTTTTCTAGCTGCGGTAAGTGGCACAGTAAGCGACCGCACACCAGAAGCAGCAGCAGAGGGAAGTATACAAGCAGCCAAAGAGGGAACGTAAACATTAATTTCCCTAAGGAGCGAATATTTGTCGGTTGGCTGCAGTTTTCAAGGATGGGGGTTTTAATTAAATTATTTTTTCTGCCGTTTTCCACTTTTTTTACGTTTTCATTTTTCAGCTCGCATACACCTCGTGAGCTTCCTGAAAGAGATGGAGCCATCGTTTGTTGTCGTTGTGAAATGCATTGCCAGAATCAAGTGTTTAAATTTGACATTAGCACGTCCGTCGCTTTTTTTGTATATTTATGTTGGCACAAGCGGCAGGGAATAGAATGCCCTCTTCGAAAAGTACACAAACAAGCGGAGACCGATAGGGGTGAGGACAGGACAGGAAAAAAAAACACCCACGACGACGTGTCCTGGATAGAGCTACTGGCCTTTGTGAATTCATGCCGGAAAAATAAATTGAATGAGCTAGTGCAAATATACCTGTAGGCACAATACTTAGGACGCAACTACTTTTTTCCAGGATCCAGAATTAAATAAATTGTCAAGTTAGAGGACGTAATTTTTTTTTCACGAAGGAGAAATAAAACTTTTTTGATGTACCAAGGAAGGCGTAAGGTAAGGATTCTCAAGCGAAGCCCTACAAAATAGAAGGGAACAGTGCCTACTTCTATTCAAAATTAAACATTGGCTGAATAAAATAATCTTTAAAAGTTTTATTTTGTTAATTATGACTTTAAACTATTTGACTTGAAAGATTCCAGAAATGAGGCAAACATTCGAAAGGAATAGACTCTAAAGTTTCTTCTTCGAAGTTAATTGTGTTGTTCAATGTGAAAAAATTTTCAATGTAGAGACTTTTGGGGCTATAAAAGTTATTAAAAGGGTTTTTAAAGAGAGTTAAAATATTTCAAAACCTTTTTTAAAAAAGCCCTTATGCTTTATGTAGACGTTCAAATATAATTCAATGAAATTTGGTTTGAATTTCATTACTGAGGTTCGTGGAAAACTTCTGTTGGCAGCAAAACCAAATTTGTGTGAGCGTTCCGACCGGCCTTTTTACCCAAATTATCAATAATAAACTAAGGCACTTACTGCCACGTTAAATAGTGTTTTTAAAAGTTAATAACTTGTTCTTGAACTAACATTTTAGTTGCATTAATTTAGTGAGTAATTTTTGAGCAGTCAGTTCAGTTTAAGAAAATTTGATTTCCCGGAATATTTTCTAAACGTTATTTTTGATCTTTCAAACTTGCATACTTAACTCTTAAAAATAGAGCTCTTAAAAAGTGAAAACTTAATATTTTGGCATTGACCCTTGCAAAAATTCCCAGAAATCAGAAAAATTGCATGGATGGTAGGAACATCATTGTTATGAAATTGGAAAACTTACCATCGATCCCATTTCTGCAAAAAATTTCACTCAAGGTCAAAGACTGCAAAAATGGGCTTAGCCATGCTTTCGAACATACAACGTAGGAAAATGTTGTAATTGTTTTTTTCTCAAAAATGAGAAGTTCCATTGTGACGGGTGGGACATTTATACTCATTTTTGCCTACACTGTACTTAATTCTGTAAAGCGGCAACGATTTACGTACTGAATATGACATTTTCACAAACTTGAATAGTCATTCCATATTGTACCAATAAAAAAGGTATGAAAATATCATTATTATTATGAGAAAGTGATGGTAAAAAAGTGTGACGGGTGGGACATCAAATTACCTCTCCTTTGCGAGTTGACTTACATCATTCGCAGTAGGCAAGAAACTATGAAACTTTTGTTAAAGAACCTTATTTTGTATGGTTCCTGACATTGTACAGATTAAGTATTAGTATAAATTACGCAAATGTCTCGCAAAACAAAAATAGTATGTCTCTAAATGCTTGTGACGGGAAGGACATTTTTTTTGGGACGGTTGGGCCGAGTAATATTTGACCATACAAGTGTAAAGTTTTTTTTTTTTTTTAATTTACTTTATATCAGCTCTTTAATGAATTATTTAAATGCTACTTTAGTAATCATTTTATTTCATAAGAATTTATAATGTTCTATTGTCCAGATATGGATTTAAATATAAATTAAATTATTTATTTTTTATGCGTACGGTGTCGGTTTCGCTGGAATGACACAATGGCCATTTCTGTTGGTAGTTGTATGATCTAGAATTTTTGATGATACATTTTGACACAAAACTGCCTATTATGATGAGAAAAATCCCATTAATTTTAAGTTTTTGGGAAATTTTTTGCAAGGATACCCCTATGTTTACAGCTAAATTGACCTGACTATAACGATTTCAATTGAATTAACAGAATTTTTATGTTTGAGTTACTAGAAGAAAGTGGTTAGCATGACTGTTGAGCGTGGTGTAATGGTAAGTATGTATGCTTGTTACGCGGAAAGTCCGTGGGTCAAATCCCAACAAAATCCAAAAAGTGTTTTTCCGCGGGTATTAAATTTTGCGAGGAATTGGCATTCATTGATTGCAAATTCATTGCAAAGAAAAGCGCTTTCAATATTAGCCGTTTGAAATTGGCAGAAACTTGTAGGTCCCCTTCATTATCTCACAAGGCTTGGTTGTTAGAAGTGCGCTTGGCCCCGGGCTCACCGCTTTGTTACTCCACCTTTTGTAACTGTGTAACTTAAAAAAGTGGAGTTTTATATACATATTTTCGTTCAAGCCCTTGGAACATATTTTTTTAATACTTTGTGTTATTTTATTCAATTTTCATTGTTAATGTGCAGTTGGCAGCCCTGCGTCAACTAAAAAATGGTTCTTTGAAAAATAAAAGCCGAATATTCGCACCTAAGATGTTAGTGTTGTAAGTAGACTATAATACGTGAGAGGCAGTCGTGCCCATTTTTTTTTCTTACAATATTGCGGTGATATAACCGAATAATATGAAAAATAATCGTATTTTTCCATGTTCCTATCCCAATTCTCCCGCTGGGAACCTAGAAAATACAAGACCAGTTCTAAAAATTCATTCACCATTAGAATGCTGCATTATCCCTTAATATGATATATTTCATTTCATCCCCATGTTGCGAGCAGTGCACCGAGATCACGGAACAAAATTTACCTATTTTTAGTACGACTACTTACATATTACGTGAATCATATTTTACCTTATCTATGGAAGTAAAATGCCCCTAAATTACATACCCGAGCTATTCATGGCGGTAGAGCTGGTTCAATATAGAACAAACTCATTTTTCCATCAACATATTTGAATTTTCTTACGCAATTCAATTCATACCTTCTCAGCCCTGCTGTCAAAAGTTAACAACCTGTTTTTCAGAAACCCTGACTGCCTTTAGACTATTTGTTAATATTCATGTCAGGCATGAATAGAATTTAAAATCTAAGTTCTCCCTGTCAAATGTTCAGTGAAAAAATTATGAATTTCCATTTTAAATTTTGATTATGAGAATATTTTCAGAAAACGAAAGTAAGAGCCTCAGGAACAAATGTCCAGATATCACCAGTACTGGTCATGACAATTGACCTGTAGTGGTGATCATTGATTAAGATGAGGATTTGACGAAAAGTATCATCAAAAATGGTACCAATAATTGAAGAAATTGAGAAGTGATTTTTTTTTCCTCAGAAAAACAAAATATACTCTCGAATACCTACATCTGTTATTCGAAAATAAGATCGAAGACATTGACCGTCTTAACGAAATGGTAGGGTGTGTGCTCCAGACAGCTGCATCAGATCCAACTTAAAAGAAAGATCTGCTGAAGAACAGTTAAGAAAAGATCCTTGGCCAAAAAAAATTCGTGCTAAGCTTACTTTACACCCGAAATCTTTTTCTCGGAAAATCCTTGATATATTAATTTGTGTGTGTGTCAATAAAAGCTGCGTTTGAGTACTTTGTGCACCAAAATCGGAGTGGGGGGTAAAATTTATTTGAGAGCAATAGAAGTACATGAAAATACTCGAACTACACACGTTTAAACGTCGAATTTGAACTGACTAGTCATATGTATACATTCAGAATTATTTAAGTCGTCTCGAAGATCATCGGCGTTTTGGTTTTGTGTTTCTTAATTAATCACTCCCTCCGAAAGTGAGTTAGGCAGAAACTTAAAATGGATCACAAACACTCAAATTTTTCGATACATAAAATGCATAGAAAAATCAATGAAATAATCAATACCTGCAACTTAAATTCAATTACAAAATATTAGCCTTCCACATCATAAAAGCAACTTTCATTGTGTCAAATGATTTTGAAATATGGAAAAAGGTGTTCAAACATTTTTGCTCATAAAAATTTCTTCGGCTAGAATGTGTAGCATGGGAAAATTGTTTACTCTTTCACGGAGAGAGTTTCCTATCAAAAATAAGTTGTTTTTCAAATGCTCGCACAATGCGTGTGGTAAAATGTGGATCAATGTGTCAAATGTGCACGTACTCAAACGCAGCTAAAATATAATCGATATAGTTTCTGCTATCTGATATTCGTTTTTTTCCACCTGCCATCTGTCGTCTGTCATTTGACATTTGTTATCTGTCATCTATCTGTGTTAAGCCGTCAATGTTGCTTTATCGGGGGGAAGCTGGTCTAGAATTTTGAAGAAGCCGAATTTTAAAAGGTATTTTTGGGTTTTAAAAATAACATACCAAAGGATGGATGCCGGCAAAAATTCATATGCCCAAACACAGGCATCGCAGACTAAAGGTACATATATACTAATTCAATATCCTTATATATATAAAATTTCCATGTCACAATGTTAGTTACCGTACTCCTCCGAAACGGCTTTGCCGATTTTTACCAAATTTTATATGCGTATTCAGTAGGTCTGAGAATCGGCTACTAATTATTTTCCATACCCCTAAGTGATAAGGGCCATCTACCCTTAACATTGTTTCTTTAATTTACACTGTGACACGAGAATTTTATATATTATATTCTACAGTCTCAGTGTAAATGTCATATTTATCAATTTAATTTGCTTCAAAATAAATTCTGAAATCATAATTTTTGCTCAGAGAATTCATTGCGATAACAGTGTAAGTTTTCTTCTTTATTTTTATTTAAATCGAATTGAGTTTTATCAATTTAGTGGTTTAAATTTATTAACTATTAACTATTTAAGATTATATTTAACAGATAAGCTGCTGGACTTAGTACTGATTGGCAACTTTCGCCCTGATTGTAATTATCGGTATTAAAGATTTTTGGTATATGCATGTTTTCCCCTATAAATTTAATTTTAATGGATGTTGCAGCAGCGTTGAGCTCGATATTGAGGCTCAGAAATTTTCTTAGCATTTGCTTAGTTTCAGAAGAGTTAGTAAGTAAATCAGTAGCTAAGCACAAAGAAGGGGAGTAAATGTGTTTATTAAACAACCTCAAAATTACTCAAAACGTGCCACTAGCTCCCGCAAACAACGGCTAGGTTTTGTGTTGAAAGTATAAATTATTCTTAATCTTAAAATTTTGTTTCCTTCTAACGCCCGTAATTTTCAACCGATTCTAATGGATCTAATTTTACTGAGAATCGGTTACTATCTATTTGTCATACCCGTAAATGTCGGTTCAGCAGATGGCGTTATTTCACGAAACGGCTTGACCGACTTCAATGAAATTTTTAAATTATGTATTTTGTGGCTCCAAGAATAGACTTACAATTTTTTTTCATACCAGTTTTTCCACAGCAACGGGGAAAGGGAATCGGAACGGGAACGAAAACTCGAAAAATTCTGAGCCGATATTAAAAATTCTTTTGGTATTAGGTATCCCTTACATAGACTTTATGTCATGACCATATTCACACGGAAACTAGAAACTTTCCGGCTATTTTCAGCTTAGTCCAGCGGGTGTTCCTGACAATTTTTTAAATAACTTAGATCCGAGCAACGCCGGGCGGGTCAGCTAGTATTTTTATAAAACTTAAAACTTTAAACGCGTTTTTTTCGAAATCACTTTTTTTGAACTGGCCGAAGACATAACTCGAGCAGATCTTCACCGATCTATACGAAATTTTGACAGTAGATTTGAAATTCCTTTCTCCGGAGACGTAATCAAAAATTTTGTCATTTTTTATAGTGTAAATTTTAATGTTTTGTTCAAACGTGCACCATATCGGAGAAAAACAAATTATTGAAAAAATCCTACGTACGTCTCTTGCTGTTGTAATAAAGAAACTAAAAATTTTCGGATTTTGTTCCAGGATCAAAATTAAGGAGGTTACATCTTCGGCCATGGACCCGTCTAAAAAATAAAGCGCCTCCAATGAAACGGTAGACAGCCGCCATTTTGTCTTAATTTATTTTAATTTAATTGTCACAAAAAAATTTTATTTGTATATTAAAAACTAAATTATAAAACCTTTTTCACAGATTTTTTATTGATCTTTCTGTTGAGTCACAAAAAATTTATAAATTATGCCTATTTTTCACGCTCTAGACCAGCTTCCCCCTTAAAATTCTCGTTTTGTGTATTTTTAATTGCTTGTAGTTTTTAAGAAGCAAATGTCAGGAAATTTATTGAACGAAGTATCCCTTTCCCTTCTCATTCGTACGAACTTTTGTATTCAACAGATTTTTATATTTAAGATTTTAAAATTTATAGTACACGTCAATGTGAACCACCCGTGGCGTGATGGTTAGCATGTCCACCTGCTAACCCAGAGGTTCGAGGTTTGAGTCCCAGCAGAGGCAAAAATGTTTTTCGACGAACAATGCTTTTCGCGAGGAATTGGCATGTCCTCCGTTAGTAAATTCATTGCCATGAAAAGCGCATTCTCAATTAGCCGTTCGGAACCAGCAGAAAAATATAGGTCCCCTCCATTTCCCTCACAAGGCATGGTTGTGAGAAATACGTTATGCAGTTATGTTGCGCAACCCTTTTTATTTAGTTCACGTCAAATGTCCTTCCTACCATTTCCTTTTCGTAACCACAGGGTACTGCTCTCGCACAACCAGAGAGGACCTGCCAAACTATAAACATTATGAGTGTTGACAAAAAGACGAAGACAAACAAAGCAACACGAAAATGCTCCACAAGTGATCACTGAATGCCCGAATCTCAGTGGAACAGCAAAACTTATGATTTCCTTAATTTTGCGCCACCAAAATGTTTAATAAAAACCAAGTGACCACTTTCGCATTGTTTTTTGTTTCTTAAATGGATGTAAATTTCACTGAGTTTTCCGATCTTTGTCGTTAAATTTGCAGAAGTCATTTCTATGTCGATTTTAAAAAATAACTTTGCATCAGAATGCAAATAAGTGCCATGGAAATGAAAAAACAAAAAACTTTTGAACTAGGAAAGGATAAAAATTCAAATTATTTTGTAGGTTTCTGTAGATACGGGAAACAATTTATTTTCAGTTATTAACAATTTCATATCCAGTAACTTTGGGTTATCAATTCTAAGTATGGGAAATATATCCTTTAAATTCAGCGAATTGAGCTACACTGTTACGTGCTCCTCTTTCGAATATGTAAAAACACTGTGATGAGTCTCGCTATATTGCTCCATTTCTTCCCAGGTGTATTATGCAATAACAATTCCTCTTTTTCAAAAGTAATTCAATTATTCAACAAACAAGTTTATGTTCCTTCTTCCAAGAGCCAAAAGTTGCTTCTGAATTCAAAAGTTGTCGTAAACTCAACACAAGTGCTTACATAAACATAAAAAATATCCAGGAAACTCAAGGAGTTCTTCTCTTAAACGTCCGGTGCAGCAATGGGCTTTAGCTAAATTAAATACAGAAAATAAAAAAGACCAAAAAATAAACTTGTCTTATGCGTGTACTACATTTACAATTGTATAGTTAATTCTCAATGCTCGAATAATTTATATCCTTCCACTTGGACAAACTGTTCCTTAATCAGATAACTTCAACGAAACAGAACAAAAATAATGCAGATTCACAACAAAAGAAAAAAAGAGAAAATCAACAATTAAATCGCCATAAACAACATTAAATTACAATTTTACAAGCATTTACTTTTCAATTAATTTTGCAGCAAAGAGGTGGCTGACTGGCTGTAAACTGTAATACCTACGACCGGGCTTTGGCCTGTTCCTATTCTTCTACCGCCATACCAGTCAGCCATTGCTGTTGCTGCGACTGCTGCTGCACTAAAGCGTAGATTAAGTTGCTCGCCAGTTGTACCCAAACAGGAGATGTGGCACAGCGGCGAAAAACATTTTTAATTATTTGTTTTTCTTGCATTCATTTGCCGAACAGTAAATTTGAGGATTTGGATATTAGAATGGGTGAATAAAAGTAATATCTGCTTGAATTCCATTTATTCTTTATGCTCCACAAGCCTTTGCGTTCGTATTATCCTGCCATCGTAATTTAAACTCTGCAACTGCAAAAGGATCTAAAGGATTTTGAATATTTTCATTGTGGGTTCTGCTCAATAAGAAAACTTTCTTCCACAGATTATGCGTGGAGTTTTTTCAAGGAACAAATCCTTGCTGGTGGTAGATATATCCTTGTAGATTGGAAGTAGTTGAAATCAACAGACGCCGTAGCTGAATGATAACAAAAACACAGTGCCCAATTAAGATGTTTTCTTTCAGCAACTCAAACAGAAGGATTTGTGGTGATTTTAAATTGAAGAAGTACTTTTGTACAACAGGATTTGAAAAAACAATTTTACACAAAAAAAGGACCGGAAACATCTAATTTGAAAGAAAAATATTTATCTTTCTTCAACCACCGACAAATCGCATAATCTTCAAGTATGGCGTGAGTTAAACTCACAAAAAAATGGATTTTATTTATTGGACTGAGACGATGGAGTTCAATATCCAACCAAAAGTGTAAGCAATTACCCCGCTAAAAAACAGTACACGACAGGCAAGCTTTTGAGATCATAAAAAACAGAAACGACTTATGACAAAAACATTGAAAAAGTTCGATGGGCAAGAACTCAGTTTTCGAGAGTGTAAGATAAAGTTCAGTTGAAAAACAAATTGAATGAAGTGGTTCGCTTGTGGAATAAAATGGTGAAATAAATAAGCTAAGGCTTAGGTTCTTAAGCTCCGCGAAGCGATTTTATTATTGGAGATTTATATCAAAATTGCTCAATTGAGAGGACTCACATGAAAAAAGTTGTTTAGACAACGCAATTCAATAGTGTTTATAGAAATCTGTTCAAATTCAGGAAACATTTTTTAAATATTTTTTGTCCTGCTAATCAAATACAGACGGAGCAATAAAACAATCTCACTTTGTTATAGAAAGGACAAGACTTGTTGTTTTGGAACTTATTATTTGCATAAGATGTGACAAAAGTTCAGGCGAAAAAAAAATCATATAGGCTGGGGTCCTTTTCCTAAATTTATATAAGGGTGGGCTGAGGTCACAAAAAATTTTAAAATTCGATTTGTGGTATGAGAATTTTTTCAAAAAGGGGAAGTGAGTCTAAGCTTTTGGTCCATCAGTTTAGAGAAACCATTTAACATTGCTTATCGCTTGGGAACAGCTAGACGGATTTTGTCAATATTCTGTTCGCTATGTTAAGAACTGTCAGAAAAAATGTATTTTGTCTTCAAACTAGCTGACCAACCCGACAGAGCTTAGACAATTACGGTGATCGAATTGAGTAAATCAATTAAAGTCGCTTCCAAGTTTTCGGTCCAGTGAAAAAATTGGTATGAAATAATAGTCTAAGTTACTCAAGGGCAATGAAGCACTTTATCGTTATCGAACTTTCGGAATAAGTCTAGTACTCTAAAAGCTAACGGATATGTTTCCGTTCCCGAGGAAATATGGCAAAGGTAATATAATCTATGACATTCCTGGGCTTTGAGACCACTTTTCTTCCAAATTTCATACAAATTGGCTCAGTCATTTTGGACCATTTTTAATATAAACAGTCCTCCTTTTATGTTCTATAAAAATATATATAAAATAAACAAATAAACTTTTTTTTTTGATCATCTATTAATGGCGCTATCATATGCTGATATCACTTTTTTCATTGATAGCCAAGCTGCAGTAAAATTTCTGCCACCCTTGTTAAATTAAAGTTTGTTTTTCGCTGTTGCGAAGAGCTAAGGGTTTTTGGCACACAGCATAACGTCAGACTCTGCTAGGTTCCCGGTCACAGTGTAATACCGGGAAACGAAAAAGTTGACGAATATAGTGGGAAAAGGCGCAGCACTTGACCCTTCCCACATTGACCAATCAATCACGGTCCCACCCAGTGAAATTAAACAGATCATTGGTAAGAAAATAATACGAATATCCAATGATAGATGTGAATGCCTAGATTCTTGTGTCACCAAAATACGATGAAAAACGGATCTTAAAGGCTACTATCCCTGAATAAGCCTTCATTACGATCGCTTATCAGTACTACAACACGGCACAACCTACTAGGCTAGCACAAAAAGAAAATGGGTCTTTTCACCGACTACTCTACCTACTTGTGTAGAGGACGCAATGACGAAGATAAACATGAGGAAATCACTCAATTCCTTTGTCACTGCCCAGCAATCTGCTAAACAAGCAAATAATTTCTAGGCAGTTACCTACTTCTTTTCTTTTCTATTGAAAACAAAACAAACGGACAAAAAAAGTAACCGGTTTTCTTTTTTTCCTGACTTGATACAATATTTTTATTCTCAACCCATCCAAAAACAAGAAATCGTTAAAAAATGTTCATTCGCACATATTGTGTACATACAAATATTTTCGTCAGTGTGCCTTATGATATCTGTTTTTTTATATGCCTACTTGCATGCTCGTATAATGGTCACCCCTTTGTTCTGCTTAAGCAAGTGCGTAATTCTTTTCTAGTTTCTGGCTGTTGCCGAGACCAAAGAGAGAGAGCAAATAGGGAGAATTTGAAATCACACGCGACGATGGCAAGAGGGACTACTTTTAAGAGAATAAAATGATCTACTAATACAAGCAAACACTTTTACATGAGTTCTGAGTTCGCTAAAAATGTCCACCTAGCCTTAAGGCCATAAAATCGTTAGAAATTGACCAACTATAAACTCATAGGTTTTTAGGACGTTACAATACTCCGGGTTATCACAATGACATTGATCCAAGTGTGACGGAGATAAGATCAACCGTCAGCCCATTCTACCTAACCTAACCTAACCTACACTATATACACAATCATCAATGATGTCTATTTTCTCAAGCAGGCCAGTAAATTAAGACTATACTTCAGTGCTATATAGATTCAAAGGAGACGAATATCATTTTTTGATTAAAATTTATCAACGATTGGACTGATAAATAACAATGTTGTCCTTCGTTTTTCAAAAATTTGATTTCAAATAAAACCCTTTCACTTATTTACAGCTGAAAAAACAAACAAAATTGATAGCTCAACGAATTTTTTTTTATTTTTCATCATCCCTTCTGATTAGGCTACAATTTATAAAGCCTACATCCGCCCAAGACTAGAGTATAACTCGCATTTTTGGTCAGCTGTTGTTCAAACTTTTTCGCACCTACTTGATAGGGTACGAAACAGAGCCTTAAGACTGATAAGTCATAGTTCAATTGTAGGATCGATTGATTCTCTTCAACTTCGTCAAAACGTAACCTGTCTCACTCTCGTTTGTGGTTTTTTTTTCAGAAACAGTGCTCTACTGAAATATCCAGCTGCATTCTTCTTCTGAAACAATTTAGCCGCAACACTCGTTTCGCTGGGAACGCTCATCAGTCTTACCTTGAGCCCAATTTCGGGTGTTCAATCAAGTTTAGAAATCCCTTTTTTAATCGCACAACTCTCATGTGTAATGCCTTACCTGACTCTGCTTTTTGTCATATCTGTAGTAAAAGCCTTCTCCGCCAACAAAATATACCTACTACTACAACTAAAAGTTCCATTTGTTTTAATTAACAAGGAATTTCAATTGGGCAGGTTCACATTATAAGATATGCGTTTAGGACTTCATCGGATATGCTTTCGTTTGAGCCTTTGCAATATGAAACATAAGGCTATTATATTTTAGTCTGTCCGATGTATCCACAATGTGAGCAATCTAAGTTTTATTGAAATTTCGGTTTGGGATCCGGCGATGTCACTAAATATTCGGGTACACATTTTTTTTTGGCTTAACTAGACTCGATACTGATGATAAGTAAGTAGGTACTTATGTATCCCAACTTTAGTTCGAAGTAAAAAAAGCATGTTTTCATTTTAGTTTCGATTAACTATTGTTCCAAGAAAAAGCCTTCTCCTATTATGTTTCGATCAAATGGTATGACATTATTCAGAGCAAAAAACTGCGTTTTGTGAAGCATAAAAATTACAACCCCTAAGTTGGAAAACCCTCATGATCTTTTGTTTAAGAGGCACTCACGCTTGATAGCCCCTTAAACCAAATATTTCCTTTCAATTCTACGATTCATCAATCCCCTTTTATTTTTAAAAAACCAAGAACAACCATATCCTATAAAATGAAGGACCCTTGCATACACATTTGCTCCATTTCGTTTACAATCCCATTTGCCGCAAAAAGGGTTTATTTTCACTACAGCCACTCTAGTTCAATAAAATATGTTTATACTCTCCTTCACGCACATTGGCCGATCGACCACCGCACCACTACGGCCCAATCAAACAAACATCCTTCTTCATGAAACCATACCAAAACAAAAAAAAAAGGTTTCCACCATATATCGTAAAAATTAACTTTCCGTCAAATGACTTTCGACTTCTATAAAAAAAAAAAATAACATAAACTCCCAAAAAATTCTAACCCTTTAGTTGGGTTATGCATTTACAGCGGAGAAAGTAAAAGCAATCCAATCATCAACCTATTTCGCATATCGGAGCCAACTCATTGATTTTGGGATAAAAAAAAAAAAATTGGTAACAGCCTTTATTTTACAAATTGGTACTTTTCGAAATAAGTTGAATCCGCAAAATCAAAAAAACACACATACGAGTATATGAGCATCGTACAACGTACGTGTGGCATGGCATCATATAAAAGCAAATCGAGCAAGGGATTCCCCGATTATGTCAGGTCCATTGCTTTCGCTCATATCAGAGGTCAGCCAGCGAGCGTTGTAAAAAGCAGGTCCAATCTAGAGAGAGCCATCACCATCAGCAACACATGAGCGATGTCCGCCACAAAATTGCATTCTCATCTCACAATAATGCGATACAGGCAAATGGTCAATTATTGAATAGAGTGCGCGGCGTAATTTTCACTAACGGCACCATGTTTTTGTTTCTAAATTCTGTCAGCCATGAAAGCAACAACAACTGCTGTACGGCACAGATGATGATGGCCACCGAGCTATGAGAGTAGGTACCCTTCACTCAAAGGCGAAACCAAAAGCGATATAAATCAAAGGATTTGCGTTATTAAGTGGTTAGATGCCAACAAATACAAATACAAAAAACACACACACACACAGAAAATAAGGAGGGAAATAAATAAAATGGCTCACCAAGTCTCTAGCAGCACTGACGTAGCTCTCCAGTGGGCTGCACGGTCGGAGTTTATGTCCTCCGATGCTTGTTATGGCAGTATGATCGCATAATTTTGGTGTTTCGTAGTCATAAATTTCCAGCATAAGCCGTCGTTTATTTTTTCCCATGCCGCCATTGGAGCCTCCTGCTACTGAAGTGCCAAGACCAGAAGCTGCACCCTTATCCGCCCCCGTTGCATCTTTAGAATTCTTATCGAACCGAGCGTTGGCGATGTAGTTTAGACTTTCTTTGACGCTAGTCAGCCCATTGCCAGAGGCAGCGCCACCTCCGGGGAACTTTTGTTGTTGCTGCTGCAAGTACCCACCGTACTTGTTCTCCTGGTTGAATATGCTAGACTGAGTTGGCCCGTAAATATATGTGTCCACCGGATTCCACGCATTGTCTATGTTCACGCGAATGTTCTTACCAAACTTTGGATTTTGCGGGCTGTAGTAATAGCTTCCGTAATTATTTGTTTGGTTAACGACATTGTTATTGTTGTTGCCATTGTATTTGCCTTGCTGCGATGTCGAAGAAGAATGGGGCGGCACTGTGGTAGTCGTGGTTGTCATCTTTATTGGTACATAAGTCCCATAACTGTCCCACATTCGTAGTCTTGTTATCCATGGAGGCAAATCGGCCTATATCCCGATTCCAAGCAAAGACCGAACGGCAACAAAGCGCAGCATACAGCATAAGAGTGGGAGAAATAGAAAAAAGAAACAAAACGTTTTGTTATTGTTGAAATTATTATTATGTTTTGCATTGTTAGCTTGTGTTTTGTTTTGTGTCTCATTTTACAATTCACACATTGAGTCACACCATGCAATAGACGACGACGACGACGACGACGACGACGACGACGACGACGACACATATGGAGTTCTGAGCATACAGAAGAGTTGGCTCTTACTCAAGTGACAGGCGATCACAATACACGAAACAAAACTAACAACTTTTCACACAACATTCAGCACACAATGCCAAAGTTGTGCAACAAAGAAAGCTGAACAGAGCAGTACAGAAACGGAAAATACAAAAAAAAAAGATAAAAAAAACAACGCTACAAAGCACTAAAAAGCAGAAAATGTATGCAGTACAACTGCAGAGATGGGAGTTCTATGCTACAGTGGGTGGGTTGGCAGGTTGCAGAGCATACGTACATATACATTTATAGTAACTCAGTACTCACCCTTCCCAGTGTATTATTATCGTGTATTGCTTGTTGGAGTATTTGCAGATTGTAGCTTGTAAAAGATAACCAAATCAGGTCGCCAGGATATCCATGGAAGTGGTAGGTGCATGTCGTATTCGGCGGAAGTGTATGACGGGGACTCACAATCCGACCCATCCTGCCACGACGAGAAAATAGTACATCATCTGTGGAGCACACAAAAAAAAGAAACAAAATATATATGTATATGTATAAATAAATAGAGAACATGAATAGTAAATGAAAAGTCGAGATTTTGCAGATCATACATAAGTGGAAAAGTTTCACAATACTTTATTTTGCTCATCGTTACTTTAGCTCTTGAGTTGGGCGTCGGGCGCTGGGCATTTCACCCTACGCTCTCCATCCTGCACCCTAGCCTGCCTCTGCTGCTGCATCAGCAGAGCTCTCGCATTTATGTCTCCTTAGAATAGAATATATGCGAAGCGGAGGGTTGAGGGCAGAGCAATGTGAATGAGGATGTTTTTCAATTGGAGCTTTGTACTTTGCAATTAACATGGCGTAATAAAGTACATATCTACAGTGTGTTGTGGTTCTTTGTTGCAACAGTTGTGCTGCATACTTTAAACTTACCCAGTTTAATGAAATTATTGTGGTCTGTGCATGAGGCGCATCATTATTGGGGGAGATAAGTATTTGCATCTTGTGTTTGTATGGTAAAGTCATAGAGCGATACATTAGACCAATTTTTTTTTTTTTTTTTTAAATTTCGGGAAGGATTATGTACGACGGAATATTAAAACTTTAACGTGTTTTTTAGTATTCAGCGGTTTTAGAAAACTGAGTTTCAAAAGTTTAATGGACTTTTACTATCCACCTTTACGAGCAGAATAAGAGCATTGGGTAGGATTAACTACATCATTCTCATTGAGCACTTTTTTTAAATGTAATGGGTGACTTCTGGACTTAATGAACGACCTGAGCGATGATGGGTCGAAATACTTTGCTTAAGAATTCATTGGGTATGACAACGCCAGTTTCTAATTCTTTGGTTCTAATTCATATAATCGTATCGTGGGTCCTCATGATGTACATCCAATCTACGTGTAGCAAAAAAAAAAAGAATTCGATTTTGTACTGTTAGCTGTAAAAAGACTTTTTGAATTTTACATCTTGAATCTTTTGGAATCCAGACTACGATAACTTTGAAAGATGTGCGTGGTAGAAACTTTGTTATCAGACGGAGTTCACCCTTTAAAATTAAAATTAATTATTTGTTACTTAACCTTCCTTTACATACGACCCGGCAAAAGTTGTGTCCACCGGACCTGGGGTACAAAAGACCCTATAATGAATCAATTGGAGTTTTTTTTGATTTCTGTTATATTGTTCATTTCAAATATTTTTTATATCAAAAATATAAAAATTTAGAGAAGTCACCCTGATACCTGCATGATGAAATCATCAGCAAAATTCTTCTACTTCAAAATCGATAAAAATTGCTTAAATTTTCCGTCAAACCTTTTTCAGTTATCGGTTATTTTTGAATGAAAAATCCATCCTTATCAGTTGTTGTCGTCAGGTAAACATATTCAAAGAAAATAGTCATTACTCATTTCATTTATTTGTTCAAATCAAATAATTTTATGGCTTCAAAAAGAATTTAACTCTACATAATTCTCCAAGTCTTCACCAAATTCAGCGGAAGGATTTCTTTATTTCCGTTTCTAGATATAAACTTGGTTTACGTAATTACCGATTGAAAAACCCTTTGAGACCAGTCGATATATTCCAAGAAGCCTGTCAAATATGGCTAGAAGTTTTGGTGGCTGAATGAAAGCTCAACGGGTTATCCATTGAAACTTTCAATCTACACTGGAAGCTCTGACCAAAGTACAGGACTAGGTGGTGATCTCAAAGAAAAGAGATGTGCGTAAATATTTTGTAGGGGATGACCATAATGAGCCTGCTATGGTCAATTACCAAAAGCAGTATCGTTCAGCTCACTTATCGATCTTGGGATTTCCTGGAAAAATGGGGGTGGTGAGTTTTGTTCCAAACAAGCAAGTGGTATTCGTATTTCTATCAATAAAACATAATTATGAGAAAGCCACTTCCGGTCACCAAAACAAAATAAACCTGCCATGATATTTGACTATGACCGCACCAAAGGTGAGGTCGATGTATTCGATTTACTCTTGTACATGTCAAGCAAAACGCTAGTCGATGGTTGGATTCTACAACTTATAGCACCTAGCAATCCTATCAAGTTTCTGACACTTTGAATATAAAGAAATTCGTTCGGAAACGATAAGCTTATCCAACTGGCGGAGGAACTGATGGAGTCAGAACTGAATGGCCGGGCTCAAGACAAATTTCGAAAGTCCGAAGAGATCTGTCAGTCCATGAACGACTTCTTAACTTTTTTTTGTCTTAAAGTGGTAGTGTGATTCACCTCTCGATTCTACATAGTTAGTAGTAAAATAAATTGTAAGTCACAGATTTATTCAGTTTAAAATTCAACAATTTAACTTCCAAGTCTTTCTAAGTTGAGCAGTTCCAAAATTACATTCATTTTACTTAATTTTGATAAAAAATTGAAAATCGTGTGCCTTCAAAAATGTATTTTCTATGTTGATAAACTCACTATTAAAATTAATTTACAAAATAGAATATCCTAACATCAATAATTTAATCAATTTCAATTCAATAAATAAGCGAAAACTTGTAGAATAAAAAAATAACCAAGAATACCGAGTAAAGTTCGATTGTCATAAATGTTATTTTCCTTGTTTTGACAAGTAAAATCTGAAGTTCAGATTTTCAGTCAAGATTTTCCATCAGAAAATCTATATTCGAAAATCTGCAGATCTAAATGTCATCTGAATTGTCAACTGAAAATCTGAAACTTTTTACAAAGGAAAAGTGACAGAATCTTAAGTCATGATTTTCGAACATAGGTCCCAGGAACGCGGCCAATGACTGTTCACAACCTGCATCATAGAGAACCGTTGCGATGGATGTGGCAGATGTTGTTGCCTTTGCCACACAAGAATCTTATGTGTGAAATGTTTCCCGGAACTGCCAACAACTTGAAGTTAGATCAGCATTGCACATAAACTATGTTCATTTTGTAATGAAATTTTCATTTAAAAGCAAAAATTGATTTTTCATAAGTCGATGGATTTTTTCCAGGAAAGAATCTAGGATGTAGAGTAGGATTAAACAAAGTGCTTAAGTGACCTCAACTCATCTTCAATTTTCAAACATTTGTAATTATGCAAAGTGCTGAACTATGCTCGTTTGGAAGGCCACTAATTGTTAAGTCCCTGAATTAAATATTTCTACCTTCACAGAATTTAGTATTAGTTTTCAAACAAAAAAAAAAAAAAAAATGGCTTTGAAACTATGTCTGTCTTTACATAACAAAAATATAATATTTGTAATAATAAACAGGGTGGATCAAAAGAGCTGGGGCAGTAACTGGGTCTAACGTTTTTCTGTGAGTCATAACTAAATTTGTTAGGAATCGAGGGGTTTCTTTTTTTCTGCTTCCAAATGTGGTAAGAAAGCTTTTTTCACGGCAGTTGAATCACTCTCGGAGGAGTTGCCATTTCTCGCCAAAATATATCTGAGGAATTGGATGATTCTGGGATTCGAATATCGAACTTCTACCCTGCATTGTATTCAAGCACAAGTACCTTTTGAGTATCTATCTATACTTGTGCGCTATTAGAACTTGAAAAAAAAAGGATGCAAGAATGTCCACCCCTGAGATCTTAGAGTATTACAGCAAAACATATTTTAATTGGACAGTTTTTAAACGAACTTATCGTCCACATAAGAGAATACATGTTCAAAATAAACTATTTAAAGAGAATGTAGATTTAAGAAAAACAAAAAACTATTTTTATCAGCAATTTTGTCCGTTTTCTGCCAGGAAAAAAATGATAATTTCCTTAAGGGAATTGATTATATTGGTAGAGTGTTCATTAAGAGGTTTCCAAATTAAAAACATAGATAAATACGGTGGGCAATAGAGCGCGGAGCTCAACTTAAGAGTTGTGGAAGGGAATCAGAGACAAACAAGATCCAGAGGGTTAGCAACTCGAGTTGACTCGGGTTAGCAACTCGAGTTGACTCGGGTTAGTAACTCGAGTTGACTCGAGTTAGCAACTCGAGTTGACTCGAGTTAGCAACTCGAGTTGACTTGGGTTAGCAACTCGAGTTGACTCGGGTTAGCAACTCGAGTTGACTCGGGTTAGCAACTCGAGTTGACTCGGGTAAGCAACTCGAGTTGACTCGGGTTAGCAACTCGAGTTGACTCGGGTTAGCAACTCGAGTTGACTCGGGCTAGCAACTCGAGTTGATACATCACTACTAAAAACTACTTACTACTTACGTTCAGTAACCTGCTTCGAAACGCAATCGCTGTCGACTCCAATTTTTACATAATTTCGAGTCTTAAACCTGTTAGCTACGTACAAGATCGGGCGATTTACGACACTGGACTATTTTTTGTGGAGTCATGTTAACTCGCTTGTCTACCAGATATACCCAAAATGAGTTATGCCTTGGAAGTTAATGTTCGACTCATTATTTGCTGACATAAAGAACCCAATGCTGCAAAAATTGGTCGAAAATTTGGCCTCTGGACTGGAACTCAGTCAAGCCAGCCACGGCAACCATTTCCTTAAAATCATTTTTAAAAAATATTGGCAATATCTTGTCTTTATAATATTCTTGTCAATAACATTTAAGAAATAGGTCTTCTATTCCTTTAAAAAACCATCATTTAACTTTGTGCATGTTCATTTACTTGACAATCAGTACTTAAATGATACTAGGACCAACTGCAATAGCTGGGGAACCGCGAACACTTTTTAGCACATTGCTGAAGTCAGTCGCCTTGAGTAAAAGAACATCAATTTTGATGTAGCAACTGCCTAATATACTTTACAGTTGCTTTTCGGCAGAAAACGGTACAAATATGGTGTCCGTGGCGTTATGGTTATCACCGCCGATTTAAGTGGAAGGTTCGAGGTTAAGGTATCAACAGAAAACAAAAAATGTGTTCCACGTACATCGAGGAAATGGCAAGTCCTCCAATTATAATTTCACTGCTATCATGAAAAGCATTTTCTTGACTAGCCATTCTAACTTGGCAAAAAGTTGTTGGTTCCATTCGTTCCTCACAAAGTTGTGAGAAAGGCGTTATTTAGCAGAAAAAAAATGTGACCGTTTATTTTGAGCTACAAGAGCAAAACAGATTAATTGGAATGCTACAGAGCTTTCTTCAAGCTGTTGGCGAGCATAATTAAAAACAGTAACTTATGCTAAGTTGCTGGAAAGCGTATACTTTATAGAAAATTCTCTGCGATATCTCGGAATAACAGTTTTCTACTAAAACAATACTTTTACTAATGCACATTCTGAATTATGTTGCAATTTGAAAGCATTTCGGAAACCACAATCTGTTAAAGGCATTTAATTAACCCAAAGTCATTTGGCTTAAAAGTTCAAGTGTGGATTTATTGAATTCGATAGTATAACTCTCTGCTCCTCTGTTTGTATACGTAATTGGATTAACCCTGAAACTAATACTAACTAATGAATAGTAGAGTGCAACTGGGCATGATATACCTACAACTACATATATCAGTATAGCATACAGTAGAATTTATACCAACAATGATTGCACGCAAAATGAGCAACCAACATCGGAGTGGAGTACCGAAACTACAATTGCATTTTAATGGCTCTTGCATGCAAAGTGCAAGTGTTGGGAGTTTATTGTTACAAAGTTGAGTTTTATTGATTTCTAAATTAACATTCCTTTAAAATACCTTCTTAAAATGATTTTGTGTTTGATATGACATTCTCTATTTCTTATACAAAAAAGAAAAAGTACATACATATATGAATTCTGGAATGTTGCAAATCAAACGTAACTGAAAGCAAAAACAAATCTTCAATATTTGTGAAACTCAAAAAAAAAAAAACAGAGTCTTACAGTAAATTATGGAAATTTATAGTCAATATAACATGGTCTAAGCAAGGAGCAAAAGGACCAAAGTTGTATCAAAGGTACTTCCTCAAGAGGAATAAAAACACAAATCAAACAATTTATTCCCAACGCTGCTATACCGTGTCATGCGTTCATACAACTTGTTTCAACTCACTATTTATTTGAAATTCTCTTCACCAATACCTCATCTTTTTCTATTGCGTTCCTCATTTTCAACTCACACATCAAAACAAGATCCGATGGAAGAGGTAGACATTTACTAAGCAAACCCCTTCCCAGTCGTTGAAGTAAGGTTCCCTCAAGCAACTACAGAGCTACCTGATTGAACTAATATGTTTCCAACAGACTTGGTTTATTAGCTAACAAACATAATTAAAATCTCCTTCCACTAAACTTATCTAAATCGATTTCAATCGTTGGTATCGTATGCTTATGAAATTGAGTCATTTTTTCAATTTGTTTCAATACTGCACATACAGCCAATATTCCAGTAGTTGATAGACGCTCGGCAGAGGGTGTAGTAAAACTGCACCATTTTTTATAATGTCAGTTCTATCATGGGGTTTCAAGTCAACTGTCACGAAATAATTTTGCTGAGTGAAATATTTTCACTTTAATCAACCCCAAAGGATTTCAATTTGTCGATAGCTTGTCAGAATTTGAAATGTGATAAAATCACCGAACTAAAACGCTGCTGTCTATTTTTGAAGTGAAAACTTCTTTAGGCGCGTTTGGCACTTTTGTGATGGGGGTAAAGCAATGAATTCGCGACCGACACCATTTTTTTTGTTGCATATTTTTCGGCTTCATTCCGAAATGGCTGGCCACACATACACGATACACGATACACCACTGAGCAGATCAGAGAGCAATGAATGCAGATTATTTAGTATTTGTAGTGTAGTGTGTAGGTAGTAGTCATTTGCAAAGCTCGTAGTAAAATGCAAAGCTAATTATTTTCTTCATTCGGTCATTGACAGTCAAAGTGTGAAGTTCTTTTTAAATAAGCAGGATCTCAATTATTTGTTTGAGAGGAAAAAGAAATAATTTCCCCACCTGCTTACTACTTTCAAGTTTATTGAATAATTTTATTGATCAATTTTATGAGTTGTGCAAATATTTTTGAAGTGAAAACTTCTTTAGGCGCGTTTGGCACTTTTGTGATGGGGGTAAAGCAATGAATTCGCGACCGACACCATTTTTTTTGTTGCATATTTTTCGGCTTCATTCCGAAATGGCTGGCCACACATACACGATACACCACTGAGCAGATCAGACATATCAGAGAGCAATGAATGCAGATTATTTAGTATTTGTAGTGTAGTGTGTAGGTAGTAGTCATTTGCAAAGCAAAGACTCGACCATTGAACCAAGAAATATCTTAATGAATGTAATAGCAACATTACCTAGTCATATTACCGACTCAGAGAAATTCAGAGAAGAAAGAAAGGAATTGAAAGACAGAGAAAAATTTATGCAACGCAGAAAACATAAAAAGCACCAAATATTTTACTATCATTACAATGAAGTGGATGAGTGAAGCTGGAAATTTCATCATGACAGAGTAGGAGACGCACTGGTCGATGATTCGAACTTTACAACAAATTAAGAGAGATCAACAACTCGTCGCGATGATTTATCGATGGAGTTGAAATGGTTGCATGAAAATAGTTTGAAAACCATTACTCAAATATTAATTAATTTCGTTTCTAAACTTAATGCATTCTGCATTGTCCTTTTTTTTCATTTCATTGTCAAAGTTTACGAGCGCAGTTACGAGATCTGTAGACACTATCGTTAAAAAATAGAATTTATTTATTGATTTTAACAGAATTTCACAAGGGTGACGAAGAAATATAGATATGATAGGTATTTCAGATTTCAATTTAGTTGCAAGGCATGATCGTCCAGCAGCAGGAGTAGCTATCTATAAAAGGTTGTCTTATACAACTGCCATATTTTGCTCAAATCATATGGATTTGCATACGAGGTAAACTAGTTTTTGATATCGGCGATTTGTGTGTTTGTCGTTGCCACTCTGGAAATGGACAGCAAGTTATAACAGTAGGCGTTTATAATTCACTGAATACGTGTTCAAGTGTAATACGACAGTTTTTATATAAATATTTATTTATTTAGTCTGAAGACGCTTCTGCAATTAAAATATTTACTGAAAATTCAATTCTGTTTTCACTTCTGTTGGCACTCCCGGAGTGCTTCTTTTTTGTTAGTCAGTGGATGGAAAGCACCCTACTTCGTTTCTGGTCTATGACATGAAACATGTGCAACCGACACAATTCATATGGAATATGCACCTTCCCTTGGCACTTCACTACCTGGGCATAATACAATCCATGCCAAAGCAGTTATAATCATGAATCGTGATCCGCTCCAGGTTGTCCTCGTGTAAATCTCTCGCGTTTCCATCTAATAATGCAATAGAAAATCAATACCTCGCTACGTTATGCGGTACATGTGTGCTAGCGAATTGTATGTGCACCTAACTAATGACATATTGCGCTCAGGGTGGTGTATGTCTAACGCCAAAACACCTTCGAATCTCAATTGCTCGCATTGAGTTTCAACCGAGACTAATGTCATAATTCAATCGAAGATTTATCATACTCATGCTGCTGCGTCCTGGCCTGCGGTATTCCGTGAAAACCTATGCTTTTAGTTACTACACAACTGGGTTTTGCTTTTTGAACATTCGCCAATACACACATACACTTTCGAGCATCGATTTTATAAGAGCAACTGAAGGGTGGGTAGAAAGTAAAGTATCATCCGGATGGCCCCAAACCATTCTTCATACTTTCACGTTCGAATATGTATGTATGATATGAAGTATTTCCGGCTTCTGGCATAGCAGTTGGAGCGAAAAATAACGCGGTCCGTTGAAACAAATACAAATTTATTGGGGTCCGGCCACAATGGCGGCCACAACTAATCAAGATAAGATTTCGCGTTATGGAGCGAATTCAAAGCGAATTAATTCGCTCGGGAAATTTATAGATGCAATGCTCTATAGTCGCGGGCATGGGCATGGACGATGGACTATTTGAATTGCCAAAGAGCTGTGTTGGCTGTGGTAGATTGTAAAGCCAGTTGATAGGTTATCCCCAATGGGGTCTTTTGTTTTATATGAAATGGGAAGGGGAGACTAGAGTAGGGTTAATGTGAGAGCAGATATGGTTTAACTTTTGGAGTGGCAGACTAATTCTTTAAGACTTTGAATCAACACTCATTTGAAGAGAAGGATAATGGTGGGAAAGTTAACATTGAACATAGATAGTTGAGTTGGGACTCTATGATTTCTTTAGGAAAATACGTTCGTTGACTCTTACTTACGTGACTGCCGCAAATGTGTGCATTTTTTATTTCAGCAGAAGAAGTAGAAAGTACGAGAAGTACAGATCGATCGCCATTAGGATTCACCAGTACTCTCTTTTTAGTAGGTGACTAAAAAAGGATAGAGAAGCAGGGTTCGAACCTCAGTTATTAAATTTCGGAGCAAAATTAAAAAAAAAAAAAATGGCGCAAATGCAAACTTTTTGGAGTGGATTTAAATCAACAAAAAACCAGTTATTTAACTAAAGAGTGTGGTTCTTCTTCAATTGAAGAATATTTTGACACTGGCAGCTAGTTTCCGTTCGAGCTTTTGAAATTAAGTCAGTATCACACGTCACACCACCACGGAACGAAGTAAGTCACTCTGCACTTGATCAAAATTGGGAAATGTTGGTTGTGAATTTTGTTCTCAAAGTAAATGCTATGTTCCCTAACAATAGCCGAGTCTTATTGATAATTTCTATAATCACTTCAACTCCACTTAGGCGCTCAATAAAACGCTGTACTCACTTACACAACTTTTTTCCATAAACGCTCCATGCTTATTTTACGCAGATGACATAGTTTTTCTCGCCGAGCATGGCATGCAGCTTATGATCAACAGGTTTGAAAGGTATTGTAAGAGTTGGAACCTAACTGTCAACCTGGAAAAATCTAAAATGATGATCTTAAGAGGTGGTGGAGGCAGATATTCGAGGATCGAAAAGTGGGTGTTTCAAGGTGAGGAAATAGAAATTGTAAAGGAGTACAAATATTTGGGAAAAATATTCCCCTGTGTTTTTGGATACTCTAAACTCTAAAGCTTCATTTCAAATACATAATGCGAGTCTTAGCAATGCATGAGCAGAAAATACCAAAAATAGTACATATGCACTTATTGTCGACTGAAGGAGGATGTGTTCAAGAGTGGAAGAAGCTGGCGTCGGAATGTGGAGTAAACCTGACAATTGCAGCTGAAGAGCAAGTGGAATCCCTTAAGCCAAAAGTTGATGAATTTCTGAAGAAAACGGGAAATAGAATGTACCAAAAGTTCAAGGAAGAGGCGCAGAATTCATAGCACAGATTACACTACAGCAAGTTGAATCACTTCTTAAATGAAGGAACTTATTTTTTAGTAGAGCACTCAACGGAATTAATAAGCACAATCTTCCGAATAAGAGGAGAGCTATTAAATGTCAATTATATACCACACCGTCCTGAGTTACCAATTTTATGTACTTTATGTAACCGTAATGGAAGAGAAGATGTGTTTCATTTTATAGCTGTCTGTCCCGTTTTAAAGAATTTCGAGTTCAATATTTTTGAGTTCAATTACCAAAATTTTTGTATAATCTATGTATTATTTTCATGAGTCAATAAAACTAGCTAAAACTAACTATTCCATAAACGCCATTTACCAGCCATCCCTGTGGTTAACTTCTGCAAGTGAGTTATTTTTGTCCACTTACGTTGTTCACTTTAGAGTTGTTGTTTTTCAATGTGCGATGTCTGTTTTGCTGAAGTGAATATAAATTCTCACTGAAACACGGATAGTGCGTTTTTTGAAAGATGTTTTGACCAAAATGAAGTTTTTGCAAAAAAGTAATACTAGTGGACAACTCCCACAGTCCCCCTTGCCCCCTTATATTGGCTACTGAAGCCGAGAGTGTGAAACCCAATCCTTAAAAACAATTTCGATCGAAACCGGTCGATTGTTTGAAATTTCGTGCGAATAAAGCGACTGGTTTCTTGGATTTCTTCTCTGTTGTACCAATTTAATTTGTCGGTATTGACTTGCTGTTTGCTTGACAAATTAGTGCAACAGAGAAGGAGAACAGCAAATCAGTTGCTTTATTCGTACAAAGTTTCAAAAAATCGACCAATGTGAACTTAACTTAGTCTTCCTATCTACTCTTTGGTTATCGTCGGGCGTTACAGACATTAAACTTTTTTTTTATGAGATTGAATCATGCAGCATAACGAGAAATACAACACAGCCTATACCTACCACAATTAATATTTTGCACTCTTAATTTTCAAATAGTGTAATGAGACAAGACGTTGTGAATTAGCAGCCCTGAAACTGCGTGGGGAATGTGAAGGACCGATTCTCTGTCAACAATTTGGAAATCATTAAAGCACGTGCTAAATTTCTGGAAGTCAAGGAAATAACGCTGCCATGAAAAACACCATCTCATTTAGCCGCTCGAATAAAATAAAATGATAGGTTCTTGAAATGTGATCGGCCCCTGTTGCTTTTTTCATTGGCTTATTTACAATTTCTGTTCAATACATTTCAATTCAGAGTTGTCTTCAATTTAGGTAGCCAAAATTTTCAACGTGGGAAAAGTGGAGTAAATCTCCAAGAAATCGGAGCGCAGGGTAGATTTAATTTTTCTTCAAAAGTGGAGCGAATTTGCTCCGATCGGAGCTAAGTTTCAATACTGTAGGGAGGAGATACAGGGAGAGAGAAATCTGCTTTTAGAGCAAGCCTATCTCAAATATCTGAACTAGCAGGTGGGATCTTTGGAAAGGACCCGGTTTCTTGTTAAAGTGTAAACTACAAATAACTCAATTGATTAACTTATTTTTTGATAGTAAAGAATTTTGAAGAGGAAGTGGGAATATCAGTTTAGGAGAAGCATTCCTCGCTTTACTTGGTAAAATTCTAACATTTTTTAATGTGAAAAAAGGATCATATTTGGAAAATATCCAAAGAACATTCACATGTATGACTGCAGACAGTAAACGCTGTAAATAAAGCTTCAAGCGTCTCCTAACTTGCGTTTGTTTCTGTTGACTTTATGAGGCATTTAAAGCTTGAAGTCACAGTCGTAATTTTTCTGCTAAGCAATTGAAAGACACCTCCATTTAAATGTAACGATATTTCCAACAATAGTAAACAGAAAAAAAACTTCAGTGCAAATAACAATGAAAATATTACAAACGTCTCTTTAAAAAAAAAAAACTGTCCACTTAAGAGAAAAAAGTAAGTAGTTGGCATGCCTTTTAAAAAGAAGTCGGAGATTTGAATCCCAGACGCTGTCAATCTATACACTATTATGAAGAGGAAATATTTTTTTTTTGTTTGTGTTGACTAGGCTCCAGAGCTACAGCACAAAAGATCTTTCAGGTCGACGTGCTTGTAAAGGTAATTTTCACCTTCACTCTATATAATTTAAAAAAAAGGCTCCAAAGCTACAGAGCCGATTCCAATGAATTTCGGAACAGAGATGGTTAAGATAATGAAAAACGTTATAGGGAATATTCCATTCACATTTTCCCTCGGGAACCGAGAAGGAAACTAAAACGAGAACTTAGAAAGATATTCACATTATCCTTGAGTAACACAACTATACTTCATTCCTTTTTTAGTAATCCTTGATTACAAGCTTCTTTGGTTCTTCTAAACATGTCGGGTCAAAGACTGCTAAAGCACTGTTTTCTACGTGCAATGTAAGGAAGCCTTTGGCTAGAGATGGGTTCCATCACCGAAAAGGGTCCTTTGGATCTAGCAAACCAATCATCTCCTATGCGTCAGTTGCTTATTGGAACAAACCCTAGCGTAAATGCGTTTTTGCCTCGTTCGCCAAATTCCAAAAAGCAACGGCTGTACTGTAGTAAAAACTCAAACTTACTCAAAAGTGTATTGAATTTTCTTTAAATAAATAGAAATAGCAGTCAGCATTATATAGAAATAGTTCAAGTTCATGATACGATAAAAAAATTTAATGTGATTGAGACTTAAAATAGAAGCTCACTGCCTTGATTTGACACTAAGTTGAGTGTTCGCAAATGAGTGAAGAGTGAGAATGTCCTGTAAGAAAGATCACAACTTCAGCTTGAAAAGATAATAAAAACCAAGGGAACATCAATCTCTTTCATTGGAGTTGTCTCCGAAGCGACCCGAAGCGACCACCTTACAAGGTATGGTAGTGAGAAATACTAAAGGATCCCCAATCTGTTGCGCCACCCTATTTGTACTATATGTTTATTCCATAATTTGAGGCACCGTGGTACGTATGAGGTATGACCCTCTAATAGTTTTTAATATTATTTTTGATAACGTATACTCATAAAGGTATTTCATGCTCAAACCCACCACAATCTTCCACCCCAAAAAGCATTCGAAAATCATCAAAGTTTTTTAGCTTACATTGTTAAAACATCCAAAGTCTCATTTTTGGGATTCTATAAGCTCAACGTTTCCTTTCAAATTCTTTCACAAAAAAAGTCTTCAAGTCGCAACGGCGTATTAACTTTCCCTCCTTTCTCCTAACACACAATTTTTTATGTCAAAACCACATAGCGTGTGATTTTTTTCCTCAATACAGCCGAAGGTGGATGAAAACTGTATACTGAAATTGTATTATTCCATTGTGTTCAAAATTGATAAACAAAAGTTTTTCAATGAGTTATGTTTCTTTTTGTGTAGGCTGTGAGAAAGCACATCTAAACAAGCATTTTCATATTAATTCACACTGACTGTCCCGGATGGCTCAACAAGAGGAACAATGGTTTCGCACCTATTCCCTTTGAATATGCGATTCCGATGTCGATATAGGTTTGAAAGCGAACAGTAGTGGCGGATGTGAGTTCTGTATTGAATTGTTGAGGAATACACCCCGGATGAGCAGCGAAACTCATAAATAAATCGTATCAATAAACATGTTCGGGTTTATATTGAATGTCAGCACAGCATGAACGAAGCTGCAAAGGGATTTTAGAGAGAACTTCGTATACGTATAGCGTATGTGTTGGTATGCAATGTTAAATTTATTTGCTTTGTTATCCGTTCATTGTTTCAATGTAGTGCAATAACAACAAAGCCACTGTTTTGAGTATTCTGTTTGCATTAAATGGCAAAGCATCAACATTTTAATTCGCCTTTGCAAGGCTTCTGGTTGAAGCCAATTTACTCCACCGACCCACCCATCCACTGCACTATATCAATAGAAAAAGCGAATAAGAAGCGAGTGTGTAGCTAAACCCTTTTTTCATCCCCCTACAGAGTTCCTTCCTACATACCTTCATACCTTCAAGTCATTCATCGACATCCACATCAGTTTGTTTTCATTCTGGAAAAATGATGGAATTGATTTAAAATTCAGTCTGGAATAAATGCTAAATTGAAATGATGAATAAATTACTGGTTAAATAAATAATTGTTTACGCACGCACAGTAAACTCTGTTATCAGGGACAGTTTATTTAATTAAATAATGTAAATGTAATTTAGCATGCTGGAATAAAATACACTTGATTGGTTCGCCTAGCATATACCTAGGTAGTATGTTAATTTATTGTTTGTAAGATAAACTATGGCAATTAAGTTATACTAATGAACAAAGGCTTTTCTATATCTACGTGAGTATATGTTACACAAAACAACTAAACGAAAATAGGTGATTTAAATGCATAAATGTTGATTTTAAATTAAATTGCGGCCAATAAAATATGAGGGAGACTTATCAACTGTGATATTATGAATTTAAAAAGGATTTACTAAATCAGTGGATTAAGCTCGCCTGCCTGGAGGTAACGTTCATTTAATTTTTTTGCTGTTATATGTATGTGTTTGTGTGTACCGGAAAACATAGCAATACAGTTTTGAAAGTATTTATGGGTGTGTGACCCTAGTTTTCCTTAAATTCAAAACTCCTTTGCTTAAGTTCTTTTTTGGTTTTGAAATAACAAAATATGTTAAATTCGTTAAGCCAAATTGCAACTTTAAGCCAAACTGCAACGTAACTTCACGAAGAATGCGTTGATATAGGTACTGTGATTTTGATTAGACTCAGTTTCTAGGAGACATTAGTACAAAGTAGTGCCGGCATGGCGGTGAAATGGTTATGGTTGGCATGTCCGCCTTTTTAAAGGGAGTCGGAGGTTTGAGTCCCAGGTGCTTTCAATTTATACGCTATTATGAAGAGGAAATATTTCTTTGTTTGTGTTGACTAGGGTCCAAAACTACAGAGCCGATTGTAATGAAATTGGGAACAGAGATGGCTTAGAACCTGAAAACCGTTATAGGGTACATTCCATTTCTATATTTAGATATTGACATTATCCTTGAGTAACACGACTATACTTCATTCCTTTATACTCACGGCAACGGAAAAACCTATAAACGGGAACTTTGAATACACCGAACCTATTGCAAAATTTCTTTCACTGTTAAAGTACCTCTCAGCCACACTAAATAGCTATATCTCATCCCCATATTTCCACGGGAATTTAAACGTAGAAGAGATCCTTGAAAACTGTTGAACAGGTTCACGCAAATTTCTTTGGGTGCTATAGTATCCCACAGCAACGAAGTCAAACAAACAAACTGCTAAAGCACTGCGTTAGTCTTCGTGCAACGTAAGGTGGCCTTTGGCAAGAGATGGGTTCCGTCATCGAAAAGGGTCCTTTGGATTTAGCAAATCAGTCATCTCCTATGCGTCATTTGCTTGGTGGAACAATATCTCGCGTAAATACGTTATTGCCTTGTTCACCAAATTCCAAAGACCCAATATGTATCGGCTTTACTGGTGGCCTTATCCAATACTGCTGCTGCTCTCGACGCACTGCAGAACCTTTTTCCCCTTGATACCATGGTATCATGGAGTGTACTCTAAAGACCATTTCGCGTTTAAAGAGATGTGCTCTCTGGCACAATTTGCACTCCAGTTTGATATGTCGTCCGTCATGATAAAAATCAAAATCAAAAATACTCAGTCAACATTCCTTCGGTTCAGGACTGGTCCACTCTAGAATCTGAGCCAGGAAAGGATTGTTATAAAATCATCACAGACGGTTCCCAAACATATGAAAAATCTGTCGCTGGTGCGTTTGTAGAGAACGATGACATACTACTGTACGCCTCTTTAGGCTCATATGCATCCGTCCAAGCGGAGGCGTGTGGTATCCAAATTGCTATAAGATGCGGAAAAATATCTGCTTTTGCAGCGGCATGCAGCCAACCTTATCTTAATCCCCTTCTCAACCCTCTTACTACTTCGTAAGTGATTCAAAAACGCAAGACCTCTTTGAATACGCCCGGAAGACTTAATTCTTCAAGACTAGTTTGGGTTCCAAGCATTCACAGAATAACACTAAATGAGATCGCCAATAATCTTGCGACGCAAGGTTCTCAGACAGTTCCTGAACCGTTGCTTGGTGTGCCTGGGCAGGGTCCTCAGTGAGAGTTTCAATCTGGATCTTTCAAGAGCACAACCGTAGATGCCATGCCTACATTGTAAGCAGACGGACTAAATGTATGCTTTAGAACGTTAATAAAAAGACTGAAACATTTTTGCTATCTCTCAGCTGAAAACAATTAATTAAACAATTTAGAAAGTTTATTGGCGCTGCCACGGGCACTTCTCTTTAACCAAGAAGTATTCAAACGTGTTAGGCTTAAGTCATTGCACATTCTATGAATCCCGTGGAGAAGATGATCTCAACGCGTAGCACTTCCTATGTGAATGTATTGCATTTTCTCGTATCCGGTTACAGATACTCGGCGGCGCGGCGCGGCGCAGACATGGTGAGAGCTGGTAACTTTGGCTCCTTGTCATGGCAGCGTCTTTTGGCTTTTCATTGGACATTTGGAAAGCTATAACAAAAAGGAGGTTGCTATCTGGTAGTACAGTGGACCAGATTCTAGGTCCGAGTGCTCCAGCCAGTATTATGAAACCTCCAATAGAGAAAGAAATTTTACAGTAACGTCTATAATGCCCATATTGCGAGCAGTGCAGCAAGATTATGGACCGGAAGTTCACAATTCCGAGTACCACAGCCTATTACGTAAAGTGCATTTTACCTAATATATGAAATGTTTCTAAGGCACATCTTATAATAATGGTGCCGTGTGTTGATGGTAAGCGCTAGATCACCGTATTCCAACTAGTTGCAAATAAATTTAAACGAATAATTAAGCCTAGTAAACTTCTAGATTGAACTAAAATTTGGTTGGTGTTCTCATTCACAACTAAATCATAAGAGGATATTATCTGAGAGAGTTATCAGCTGTTTCATATCTTCAACAACAATTCGATATCGAATATCGATTCGATAAGAAAAGCAAACGTAAGTGGAGACTTCTGTGTGTGAGCTAGTGTTAGGAAACAAGAATAGGATAAGAAAGGAGATGCCGACGCCCACTATTCTTAAGTTTCTGTGTATTGAAATGAGTGGGGAAAACTAAGTTCGGTAAAGCACTCCAAATCCGGGTGGAGCGGCTAAAATACGAATTTCTGTACTAACCTGTACGACCGAAGTTGGGCTGATAGTACTGACACTAGCACTTCCTTGTGAGGTGGGTATTGCGACTTTACTTCATCGAAACTTTGTAGGAAATACTCGTTTCTTTGAAAAAAATTCTTCCTAATCTGAGCCATAATATAAAATCCAAGCCGCTCAAAAATTTCTCATATAAAATACAATTTTACTTTTTTTCCTCAAAACTCCACAGATCAGGATAATTTTATTGTACTCGTAATTACAATCTTTGGTCGATGGTGGGATAGTTTTGGATTTGGATGCTCTATAAAAGTGCCCAAGTGGGTCTGAGTACTTGCTTACTCAGGTGGGCATAACAGTTCAGGGTTTAAGTAAGCCTCAACCATCATCTTCCGCCAACAACTTCGATTTAAGGTTAGATCTATTTAGCTACTCTTGATCGGTTGATGTCCTTTTTTACTCGATTTCGCCAACCTCAAACGGAATCCCTGCAATGTGCTTTTTAAAACTCTTGGAGCTAAAAAGTTGTTATTTGTATGTGTCAAAGCCATCGTAGTCTTGTGACGCGTACTCTTCCAGCAATGCTCACGTCGGAGTACAGCTCATGCAGTTCAATTTTCTCCTACACAAATCGTTTTCACGAACGTAACCAATGACCACCCGGCGTACTTTTTTTCGAAACGTACAAAGCGTTTCCTCATCCGGTCCATGCTACCGTGCCGAATAGCAAGACTGGGATTATCAAGACCTTATAAAGGGTTGTTTTCGTTTTTACTTTCGATTTATAGGTACTATAAGGCAAGTCTTGCAATCGTGCAAAAAATTTTTTTGAGATAACAATTAAATATGACACTACGATGACAGAGGATACGAACAAATTGGGTCCCGCAATTCTATCTGTCTGTATGTCCGTCTTTGTGTATATGGATCTACAGCCATAACCGCTTGACCGATTTTCTTCAAAATTTGCAGTTACGGTCTATGGGGTAGCCTGCAGAAGGATTTTTGGAATTGAGTCTCTAGGTCTTGAAATAACGGTACCTGCCACACAACCTATATGATAATACCTACCTATTTTTCTCGAAAACGGCTCTAACGATTTTGATAAAATCTTACGTGAGGTATTATTTCTGAATAACTTTTCTTGTGATGTAAAAATTTTAGAGTTTAGTTTTTTCGAATTTTCATTAATTTAAAAAAAAAAATATGTCTTTTCGAATATTTTCTGAATGGTACCTTTGATTTATTTCAAATGTTTTGTCAATACACCTTTTAAAAAATTTTTGAGACCTAATTAAAAAAAAAATTAAAAATAAACCGGTTTTTTAAAAAACGGCTCTTACGATTTTGATTAAACTTTCACTGTTTATGTGTATAAGCAACTGCAAAAGAATGGCCTTTTTAGATTTTCGTTTGAAATATAGTATTTAATACAATTATTTTAATTAGTGTGTAGGTGGCAACCCTGAAACCACCAAAATGCATTTAGAGTTAATTCTAAAACCTTTTATTCAGCCAAAATATTTTGATATTGTACTACAAGTCCGTGCGACCCAGTCGTGCCCTTTTTTTAGAAAGTGTTTTATTTCTTTATTGCGTTGTTAGCTCAATGAAGCTAACTCTCCGTTTGATATCCTGATGTTATTTATTAATTTCACAAGTCTATTAAAATTATGTAGGTATAAGAATATTGTTTTCTTCGATGATTTTATGCTTCTATGCAGAACTTCATGTTTTCATATCAAAAAACCTCGGCCAGCAAATAAAAAATTAAATAAACATATTTCATTTGAATACCTTAACAGCGGTCATACAATCGTTGTAGGAATTTCTAGAACACATAATTCAAAATATTCATATCAAAGCTAAAGCTCATAGATATCTTGCAAATGCCATTCCCCATGAATTCCATTCCTCAAATATTTAATTATGCATTCAAAATAAATGTTATGTAGAAAACAAAGCAATCCTTTTGCAAAGCAAGTAGTGCTGCAGCTGTTAGCAATGTGTTGGCACAATAGAATGTCACATAAGGACTCTATTATAAAATAACTTAAATTCAGCCAATCCCTGGCATAAACAATTTAATTTCAACATTATTATTCTACGTATACTATGATAATATTGTGCATTTTATATAGAGCTTAATCCGTTTCCTCTGACTGCCATGCCAGTACACAAATCCGACAAATCCAACATCTATCGCATATGAATAAGGTGATGTTGTTCTGTCATTTCGAGCAGAACAACAAAACTCAAGTGTTTTGTCCTACTGATAGAACATTTATCACCCACCCATTTCAACATGTGGAATTCATTTTTATCAGCTCATGAAGTGTGTTAGGGTTTTTTAGGAAACAATTGCATTCCAAGTGAAATTTGATACTGGGGTTCATTGATGCTCATAAGCTCACGGATCAATTGGCTTGTGGGCTAAATAAACAAATTGTCATATAAATAGACAATGTGGAAATAGAATAACGAAATGTTTCAATTCACTCATTTCAAATTTGATGAAAATTTCATGAGTAGCAAATCCAATACATTACGAGTCAGCTTGAAAACATTTCGAAAACGAGGCAGACCAAATGCACTGCACCAAGTAAGCATTCGGGAAGCGTCTGAAATGGCATCCACAATGATTAAGATATATTTGGTGCATTTAACAATGTGGACTAGTAATTCTGGACCTTTGCCTTGATGCCACACGATCTATTATGAGTGTCCAATAAAAGTGAAAGCTATAAGCGAGGTTTGCTGAGTTTTACATGTTAGCTGATATGATATCTCAGGCTGTTCCTGACAGATCAAAGAGCATTATTCCCACAGAGAATTCGTGTTTCGATTCAAGCTGTAAGGAGGTGACAAGGTAAAGAGACGTCTGTTTTCTTGTGCTAAAAAACGATTTTTCGAAAGAACAGCAATTTTTGTTTAACTAAATTTTATAGGTAGTTTAACTCTCCCACGAGGTTTCATCTTGTCGTGGTGGGAGAGCTTACGTCTCGACACTCCAACAAACCAGTATCAGGGTCAGCTTTTAAAAATGTAAAAAAAAAAAAAAAAGGTAAATTGAAATACTCGAGCGCGTCAGATTTTCATAGAGTATACGCGCTTTGTCTTTCTTATAACGGATATATATTAATCTGACGATTTACTGGGGGCAAATGGGCGTAAAGAGAGGTTAAAAAAACAAAAAATAAAAAGCTATTCGAGCGTGTCAGATTTTCAAAGTGAATGTTAAGTGTACTCTAAAAAGTGTATATTTCAATAATCTGACAATTTGAGTGGGGCGATCAGTCATGGCTGATTTTTAAAAATGTAAAAAAAACACGTGACCTTGAAATACTCGAGCGCGTCAAATTTTTATACAGAGTGATCAACTTAATGTCTTCGTCCTCCAGGATGATAATCTGACAATTATATGGGGGCGTACTCTTAGTCTGACAATTTTAAAGTAACATTTCTTTGTTGTTTCTATTTTTAATTACTGGATGCAATCAAAAAATATGTACACATAATATGTATTTAAAAAATTTGTATTGAAATTTTGTTGAAAATACTTTTAAAAAAAAATCCTGAAAGTTTGAGCCCTTAATATTAATTTTAAGTGCTCGATCAAGAGGTGTGAAGATTTTCCATTGAAAATACACGGAAACTCTGATTTTTTATTTTTAAATTTCTATAGCTCAGCGGCATTTCATGGGATCGCTTTAACTGAAGATGTTTTTTTCTCAAAATTGAAAGCTCTACAAAAATGTTCTTTTTGGCAAAGTCGTTACTCATACTGGGAAGGTGGTACGGGCCACTTAACCAGATTTTTGCATAAAATTCACGTTTTGTCGCAGTTATCTCGTAAATAACAAAAGCTACAGAAAAATTGTAAATTAAAAACTTGTAGAGAATTTATTTTCTACAAAAAAAGTCTTCTGGACCAATTGCTAATATCAATATTAACCGAGATATTAACGATCATATATTATACATTTCACTGACGATTTTACCTCAATCGCCCCAACCAAAATGTCAGATTATATGTTTTCCGTAATCCTGATAAAATTACCTTCAAAATAAAAAAAAAAAATTAATCGCGCTCGAGTATTTCGAAACATCGATTTTTTACATCTTTGTGACTCGCCTACTTACGAAGGCCCCGCTCAAATTGTCAGATTATTAATATACACTCTTCTCGATGTAATCAACCTACCATCTTTTAACCTGACGCGCTCGAGTATTTCCGATGATCGACTTTTTTTTACTAATCTGACGGGCTGCTCTCAGCGGACGCCCCAACATTTAGGTTTAATATATGGTAGGAGTACATTAAATGGTGCAAGGTTTCTCCCCATATGATTTTCTGACGCGCTCGAGTAACGCGCGAAATCCCCTCTTGGGCTCCCCTACTATAAGCTAAGATTGAGTTGTATATGTACCTACGATTTTTATCAGGAAAACATTTAAAACTTGAACAGCAGTCAACTCCGTCATTCAATCAATTGCTAATCGTTGGAATAATTTTAATTATTTAACTTGCTACAACAGCAAGAAATCAGAATAATAATAGAAAAAGCAGTTAACTTGTTTGCCTTGCTACAATAACAAATTGTTATGTATTACAATGTCAATTGAAATTTCTGCAGAATCAATTGCTTGCATAATTACCTCATGTTATTGTTTAGTTTATCCATAATGAGGTTTATCTTTTGAATTGTGTCCTCGGTCATAACACAACCAGTTAACCAATTCAGTTCAGGGTGTTCGTTTTGGGTATCTGCAAATCACAACTTTCCAAGTTCTCATATTTAATTAGTTACACAAATACACAATAATCAAAATGCAAAGTAAACACACAGAGGCGAAGAATTGTTCTAGGCCGGCAGCAGTCATTTGCATACAGATATTTGTATTCAGGCTTCAGCAGTGTCGCAGGCGGAGTCTACTACAATGTAGAGGATTCGCACAAATCTGGGAACGAACTGATTTTGATTACGATTGCATGCAATCGCATTTAAATGAAGTCTTCATTAATAATTCACAATATGTATAGAATTGCAATGTATTCTCTTGAAATATTGATCACGATGTCACAATCACAACGGATTGTCCTGCTATACAGGGAGACAGCCACAGAACGGGACAGTGGATGTGCACGTGAAAGCGGAAGGACCGTGCAATTATTACGATTCCGTTGTTCATGAGTGCACTGCTTCATACATAGGTTCAATTAAGTATTATTTTTTTTTAGTTTGTATTTCGATGGGCGGATAAAATTCCGTCATCGGATTTGTGGTCATTTCTAAAGGGAAGCTTAAAATTGTTGCTTTTTATTTAAACAGCATGATACTTCCCACTGCCGCTAGGGTTCGTTGTGTGTATATTTTTAGACGTTTTAATGGAAGATAATTGCTATCGAGAAAATCATTATTTGGCCGGAATGGAATTCTCCTCTTTGGGATGTTAAAAGCTAGGCTTTGAGGAAATCGATTCGTTGCGTTTAATATCATTATTGAATTATTCGGTGGTTTTTTTGATGATAATGAAAACAGAACACTGAGCGGCTTTTGTGCGTGAAATGCGTGAAATGCGTGAAATGCGTGAAATGCTGTTGCAAGTGCAACACGAATAAATTTGTATCAATTATTATTGAAGAGGGCTATTTAAAAACTCTGCAGCGTAAATTAGTCATATTGGAAAATGGAAATTGCAAATGTGCGTGCAAATATAAATCTGATTTGTTGGACACCCAGGAATTATTGCGAACAGGTGAATTTATTCAAAGATAAAATTTGTATGAATTCATTACCAGTGGAATCTCCTTACGTAAGATACCAAGTGTTTGAATAGTGCTCTTTAATCTCGTTTCTGTTAATTGAGTGTCAACCCATTTGCCCATAAGTAAGTAACTAAATTTTAGAAATAAAGTACGGCCTCTTCTGCAGACATAAGACAACTACCATACTCGAAGATAAAAAATCACCAGCATTTGTTAACGTTGATTGCTTTTTTAAAGACATCTCCGATAACTGCAATGCATTTGCTAATTATTTTACGTAAAAATGGAGGAAATTACTTTCAGTAGAAATTACTTTGAGTAACTGTCCAAAGTCTTGTCCCTGTTGATATGATAATTTTTAAAACTTACTTTATTTTTATTATTAAATAGTAATTTTCTTGTTAAGAGACACCAAATCTAATTACATTTTCTTCAAGATGAAGTTTCTTCCGACCCCGCCCGGTGGAATCCGTCTTACTCTTTTAACTAAATGTTTCCACAGCTTAGAACCCGCTTCTGTTGTTCTATATCTGTTCCCGCTCTCAATGAAAAAAAAGTGTATTTTCAAGTCTTTGGAAAAATTCCTTTATAACACACTTAAAACATTGCTTAAAGCAATTTAAAACACGTGTCAAGGCTCTTATGTATCCGAAAACTATCTGAACAAATGGTTTGTCAAAACGTGGCAATTTATACAAAAAATATTATTTGCAATCAGCAGCACGGCTTGATCGAAGAAGAAAATATGTGCTTGGCACGAATCAATTTACAATTCTCTTGAAAACGGTTATGAACCCGAATTTTTTTACAGAGGTTTTTACTAAACTTTCGGTTAGATCTCTAACGTTATAAAATTTTAAAAGCTCTAGGTATTTAATTTTTCACCAAAATTTACTTAACGGAATTACTTTTATCTGAATAATGGAACTTAAGAGATTAAAATTTGTATTTGAATCATTTCAGTGACTTGTCTGGGTTGCCTTTTGGCTCACCTAGCACCTTTGATCTTTATCATCACCATCAATGATGTCGTTTTTTGGATTTTGTACAGTGAAAATCTGCAGTCATTTTTAACAGGAAAAATAGCATTTGTTCTATAACTTTTTAACAATATACAGTACACTCTCGATTAACGCAACTCTCGATTTGCGCAACTCCTCTATTTAAGCAGCAGCTGAATTTTCATCATTGTTGACGTTGTAATCGCAAATCTTCAAATAATTTGACTCGATAAGTGCTTTTGTTGTTATATGCATATCTTTATTTGCTCAGGTTCTTGGCTGGGTATGTTTTCATCTTTACTTTTTCTCTCGGCTGTTAGCCGTGCTGAGAATTTCAGTACGATGGAATTGTATGGTGAATACCCTAACATGGAAAATTTTGTACAAGTAGTTGATAGATCAAAGAAAGCAAAGTGGGCCAATGTCCAGTCGGGTCCTTAACCAAAGACGTGCTCATTGCTTCACTGAGCCAAAAAACATCTCAAAATCAAAAAAAAGGCTTTGAATCAAAGAAAAAAGGCAACAATTTAGGACTAAAGGCGTTTTTCTTAAAGTCAAAGCTGCAACTCTTTTGAATAAAAATTGAATGAAAACTCCATTTGAAATAAATGCTTTTTGACATTGATTTAAAAGACAGGACACCCTGTAATTCTAAAAACTATTAGCTCTGATTTAATTACGGATGGCATCTCTTTTAAATGTTTAGTGACCTTAAGTGAAAGACAATGTGCATTATTTCTAAATGAAATTCTTCCTTGAATTTCAATTGAAATACTTTGAAATCAAAGCTTTGATTCATTCAACCTATTGCGCTCGCTGCTTTATTTTAAGTATCCATGCATTTGATTCAAAAGCCACACCTTTTGCTTCAAATACTTCACGAATTTCAAGTAAATAAGGGTCGTATACGATTTGAATCAAATATGTTTTCAATTTGTAATCGCACGTTTGGTTATTTTCATTATTACCAAACTAGATAAACTGAAAAAATTTAAATAAAATAACAAATTTGTTCAATTAAAGTGACACATTTTATTTATTTTTGAAAAAGTATTATTTATTTAACACATACAAAATTACAAAATTGTAATAATTTGGTCAACAATGGGTTTTAAGTCAGCTGGTTCTAAGCATTATGTTTGTACATAATGCTTCTTCAATTTATCAACTGCACTAGTCCTTCCCGTATTCTCGGGTATTCTCGTTGTTGTTCTCACATACTTGAAGTAAACCACTCCCTTTGATGTTGAACTTAATAGGTTTTGAAGATTCTATAAAGATTTGAGTACATATTTACAATTTCATATTTAGTTAGCAACTTTTTTCTTATTACATACGATTTTAGAGCACACAGGTCTTGAAATCGGATCCATCTCATCATCGGCCTTCTTTTGAAAATCGTAAGTTTTCGAATTTGCCGAAGAGTCGTTATCAAAAATTTCACTTCACTTCACTCTTTTACAGAACTTGACTCTTTTATTACTAATACGCGAATGCCGCTATACAGATTTCAACAAAGAAAACTCCAATGAAGTTCAACTGTTCAACGCAAAAGCGTTTTCGTTTGCTTCAAATGTGTTTTTACTATAATTTTAAAGTATTTTAATTACGAAAATGCAAATGTTGTTTTTTTTTCAAAAATTAAAGCGTATTCGCGTTTATTTTAAATACGTTTTCTTTTGATCTAAATTCGAAAAAGTAAGATTTCGAATCAATGAAGTGAACTATTCAATTCAAAAGCCAAAGTGACTTATCTGCTTTCGCAAAAGCACTTTGTATTTGAAACAAACTACTTTCAATTCAATTTAAATGTGTTGCTTTAAAAACGCCAAAAACTGCAATTTTAATGCTTTCCCATTTAAATATCGGACACAGTTTTTCCCTAAGTGTTGATATAATTATGGAAATATCAGAATCTTTCAATGTGAACAATTGTTTAATGACACATTTTAAGAAAAGACAATGAATTTGCCTGTTAAAAATTTGTGAAGAAATAGTTTCAAAGAAACCACACCTTCATTACGCCGAGAGCTGCGGGCTGTTCTTCTGAATTATGCCCATCAAAGCCTTTGAAGGTTTTAATGAACCGTAAGCCCTGGCGAAAAGAAAGCATTGCATCAAACATATTTGAAGGTTATTGTTTTACCCATCTTCACTTTTCATATCGAATTGAACCTATAAAAAGTACTTAGTACTTAGTGCAAAAACCTCGGTCAAAGTAACTATTCTTTCTTGTTTCTATAAGTTGCGTTAATCGGGAACGTACTGCAGCTCTGTGATATGAGGTGCCCGTGGCTCAGAAGTTACCAAAGATAAAAATAACCATAACAAAGAATTTGTTTTTGGCTTAGAAATATAAAATTCATAGCAATTTAATGGGAACAGTGAATTTTATAAGTGTCGGTACAAACAGACCAAAACTTGCGTTTTAGAAGATACGACAGCACTTACTATTTAATTTATTGAATTGAGGTCATTGTATTTCTTGATCCTCTTTTCCTTTTTACCATAGACGCTTCTTGGGTAGGAGTTTGAATCCCCATATAATACAATTAATTTCCCAGAGATATCGCTTTTTGAAAAGAGTTCACAATTTCTTCAAGAAAAAGTACAGTGCTATGAAATGCGCTTTCCCACTTTGTTCGAAATCGAAAAAAAAAATTTGAATCTTTTCCATTACCTACAAGATAATTTTGAGTTAAATTTGCTAGATCCCGGGCTCCCAGAGCTCTGCTCTGCCACCCCATTTATTTATGCTAAGTTTTGTAGTAGGTATGATTATCTTGATGTAAATTCTCAAGCTATCCCATTGACAAAGTATACCCTAGAAATGTCTTGTGTTCCGTGTGTGGGTTTTTTGTTTTTGGTCTTTGTAACCTTGGTGTTAACTTCACTGAAGGCCTAGAGCCTTCACACCGAATAAAACGTTACACAAAAGCCAATTCTATTCACAGAACGGGAATCGACCCCCAGGTATCACTATCCTCATGTTGTACTAACTGCTAAGTCACTCCATATCTTGACTTTGGTCTTCACTGTATGAAATTCGTATACGATTATCTCGCTTTGATTATTTGGCCATAAGAGATGCCAGCCGTGAATTTGACCAGAGTCTGGTGCATCTTTTACACCAATAAAGACGGTTCCAAAACCGAAATTAATTTTTGTGTCTCGTCTTAGGCCAGATCTTAATACAAACGATAATTTGCATTATCTCGTTTCAAAGAAATTGATTCCTAATGAAAACTTTATTAAATGTAGTAAGATAAGCAAAACTGATAGCTTTGTGTCTTCGGTCAAATTGATTGTCCCGCCCTCGTCTTTCGAGTCTATTTGTGACAGTAACTCTTGGCCTGGTGGTGCTCTTGTTAAAGAATTCTCCATCAACAGGAGAGTTAAAACCAAACTGGTTAGCAATACTGCTCCAAAAAAATAATTAGATTTTCCCTCTTTTTTTTCCAAAACGTAATAGGTCTTCGCAGTAAAACTGCTGATTTGTATGTCAACTCCCATGTTTTCAAACATGACGTGTTTGATTTGACTGAAACTTGGCTAAGTCCAAGTGTCTTGAATTCCGCATAAGAATATACCATTAAGAGTATAAAATTATGTATTATGCAATTGATTGTAAATGTACAGATTATCATGTCATCTGGCAATGCCTCTTTATAGTAACTTAGAACTCATGTCATAACTCATAATTAAATAACTAAACTATTAAATTCACCACACTATTGAAAGCATAATTGTACGAGATTGTTCAGATGACGGGACAGTCAAGAAGTAGAAGAATTAAACGAAACACTTGAGCCCTGAATTCTCGGTCTACCGTAAAGATCGGCACATAGACAGGCCAGATGAGGTCGGTGGTGGTGTTTTGATTTCGGTCAGGAACACATATATGATATATGTCGTCTCGTATACTCTTTCCGTTTGAACTGACTATTGATGTTGTTTGTGTGAGTTGTTGTGTTGGCGTTATTTACTAACCACTAACACTTGCATTAATGATGAAGAGCGTAGATAAGTGTTTACAAATGAGCTTGCTCTAAGTTCAGTACCACTTAAGTCTCTGAGATGCAAACAAAAAAAATTGTGAGAGGCTCATTGCAATCCGGAATTTATGAGAGAATTTATTGCAAAAACCATAAAGAGAAAAGCGGGTCATATGCTTTTCGCAGAGTAATAAAGAAACAAGCTGTCGCAAACTATCTCACGCAGAAATCTGGCAAAATTCGGGTCTCTACTGAGGCTCACAGAACTGCTTAAACCTTTGCTGAATAGAATTTGTGACTACAATGGAAACCGCACTCGAAAGTGGAAATACCAGAGAATACGTGGTATTACACTACGGCTTTTCAACGTCACACAATTTATTTGGTGCCGTGCAACAAAGTCGTGCGAAATAAGGCCCCAACGACCTTATTACCACTCCTATGTGGCAATAATGTCGAGTTGCACCTCTTACAAGGGTCGGCGCTATTTCCTTAGCGAAGTGGCAATAACGCCGAAAAAGAGGAAATAAAGTCGAATTGGGAAAAATCACAAACCAGATAGAAATCGGAAGGTAATAAAGTCAAAATTGAACAAAAATTCTACAAAGAAGCACATCACCCATGTGGCATGTAGAATGGTTCTGAAAAAAAAAAACAGGGCATATTAAATGCAGAAATGCGGCGAAAGAGAAAAAAATTTGTTTTTATGGTGGGAATATCGGTAATTCTCTCAAGAATTTGCAATGAAAAGTTAGCATTACATCATGTCACAAGATCTTTATCTGAGATGAGTTGCATTGTGAAAAGTTATTTATTAAGCAGCTGAGCGCAGTGCGGAGGGGGGGGGGGCGTGGCGGCGCGGACGTAACACCGCGCCCGAGCCACCCCGCGCGCCCGCGCGCCCGCGCCGCCCCGCGCGTCCGTGCGTCACGGCCCCCCCCCCCCTCCGCACTACGCTCAGCTGCTTAATAAATAACTTTTCACAATACAACTCATCTCAGAAAAAATCTTATGACATGATGTAATGTTAACTTTTCATTGCAAAAGTATACCTTTCTTGTTTGTTTTCACAGGAATAAAATTCTGTTTGTTACTTCAATATACAATACATGTGGTGTTTTACATTGGGTAATAACGCCTACCACAAAAATATCCCCAATCCAGAAATCGACATTATTTCCACTTATTACAATTTTTTTGCGAAATAAGGTCGAATTAGGAAATTGTTACAATTCGACGTTATTTCCGATTTTAAGTGGAAATAAAGCCCCTTCTGCCTTATTTCGCACGGCTTTGTTGCACGGCACCAATTATCATATAAGAATTAATTTCTAATTTTAAAACACATTCAGCTTATCAAACTCGCTTACTTTGCTCGATCTTCACTTATTCAGTTCTATCTCAATTTATTCAACTCAATCTTCACTTATTCAGCTGTCTCTTCACTTACTCAGTTCCGTCTATACTTACTCAGTTCTATTTTCATTTATTCAGTTCCGTCTTCATTTATTCAGTTCGGTCTTCGCTTATTCAGTATATTCTACACCCATTTAACTCAGTTTATACTCATTCAGTTCAGCCTTAACTTATTCAGTTCAGTTTCATTTATTCACCACAGTCCTCCCCAATTCTTCTCAATCTTCACTTATTCAGTTCAGTGTTCATTTATTCAGTTCAGTATTTACTCATTCAGTTCATTCTTGTCTTTTAAGCTTGATCTTCACTTATTCAACTCAGTCTTTACTAATTCCGCTCAGCCCTAACTTATTCAGCTCTACCTTAAATTGTTGCACAATCTTCACTTATAAAGCTCAATTTTTGGTAGCCCGTTACAATTTTTTCTTGAACAGCTCAAGTTTTACGCCTTCAGCTCATTCTAATTCAAATTTTTACCTATTTGACTGAACAAAAAATTCTTTTTTACGAACAGCCTTTCAATTGCGTTTCCTCAATTTATTCATGAACCTTTAATGAAAGTCTAATAAATTGCGGTACCCGTGGTGTCACACCACTGGTGTGATTGTTGACGTACTGCTTGCTACCCGGCAGGTTTGTGGTTAACTTATCAGAAGCAATGTCTTTTTTAATGTTTTTCACAGATATAGCCTTTCGCGTGGAATTGGCAAGTCCTCCGTTAGTTAATTCACTGTCATGAAAAGCGCTTTCTCAATTAGCCGTTCGGAATTTGAAAAAAATTTAAGTCCCTTCAGTTCCCTCACCAAAGTAATGGTTGTGAGAAATGCGCTAGGCCCGGGCGTTCCTCACTCTTTAATTTGAATTGACAAATTTGGCGTTAAGATACAGATCCCAAAGTGCAAAAACCTGAGTTGTTAAATAAGGAACTGCAAAATCCTGAAGTGCGAAATCCAAACGGCATAGCACCATTTTTGATTCTTAAGATAGTGGTTGCAAAATGAATGGCATTTGGACAATTTTCCTTTTTTTCGTTTCTTTTAATATCTTTGAAATGGAATCATTTTACATAGTACCCCAAAGAAAACAAAACGTGTCTACTAAAAAGTACCTACCAAATTAACTGAAAAAAAGGGGATTTTGCGTTCCAAAGTGCTATTGTTTGTGGAGGGTTTTGTGTTTCGCATTCGGGATTAAGGCAATCCGGGATTTTGCTATTCGGGGTTATTCAACATTCTCGAGAACACTACTCCCCAATTTAATATTTAGCTCTTTAGGACCAGTTGAGTATAGAAATAAAGCCGAAGGACCAACTACGAACAAATTTTTCTTAAACTATAAACACACAAAATTTGTGTTACAACAGAAAGAGGAGCACAGGAGTAGAGCAAACAGCGAACCATTCATATAACGAGCTCTATTGCGATTTGCGACTTGCAACCACCTGAGCTCTCTTTATCTGCATCGTTTAAATCTTGATTTATAATTTCCGTAAATAAGCCAAATATTTTCCAAACACAATAACTCTAAAGATAATGTCTAAAACAATGTATTAATTATAAACATAAATAAATTAACACCACACACACTGTTCAAACATTTCTCACACTTATCTTATCATATTCTCGATCATTTAATCGGGTGTGCTTAAATACGCTTTAGTGTCCATACACAGGACAGATTCGGCACTTCCATCATTACCCTTTCGAGTGCAAAAAAATACCCAGTATAGGTACTTACTAATTGAAGTATTAATCAAGCTTAATGCAAATATGAATAAATTGTGCAAATAAGTGTTGAGCATGAGGCAACTGGGCGTGGCAATGTTTTATTTTTCGTTGGTAATTCGCATAATGAGCCAGTCATTCTATGGTAAGTGTTTTAAGCTCTTCTGCAAAAATCTTTTCGCCAGATGGCCGAAGCCGATGGAGTTCTTCTGGATATCGTCGAAGGTAGAGTAGTATCCCAGTCCCGCCATCATACAGAACAGGATATGCGAGTAGTTGAATTAAAACCACCCTCTTAAGATCACTGCGACTTGATTCGGTTTGGGTGGACCTTATAGAGCAAAGCGAGTTGTGTACGGAGTTGAATGATAAGAAAGAAAAAAGTCGTGCAGTCTATGGTTGGCGAATGGCGAGCTGTTCCGCATCGTATCGTTACTCATTTAAATTGTTTTTCGTTTGCTCCCAGCGCCTGTGAAATGAGTTTTTAATTAAATCTCCTCGAAGGACCAAGGAGTCAAGACATGGCGGCAGGCGTGCCGACGCAAAAAAAAACACACGAATTTAATATAATTGTGGTGAATTATCCTGGTTCAACGGTGCGGCTGGTTTTAATTGTTCCCCAAGATGAGTTTGCTTAGAAATGGCTTTCGTAGTTTTGTCGTTTTTGTGTAGACTGTAGACGTATAAGTTGACTGCGCGACCGAGTCGCCTAAATCACAAGAATTGTGGTTATTGCTATACTGTGCCATTTCGATAACTACACCATCACAATAATAGCTCTTTAAGTCTGCGGTGTCCGTAAAAGCCTATTCCAGAGGGTGCAAATTGAATGGTCGATTCATTGGGAAGGGCAATTGCCAATTTCTCGTTTCCTCCATCGCCATCGCCATCGCCAAAGCCATCCCTGTCGGTCGTTTTAACCCCAAAATTTTCTCACCAAAGTAATTAAATACAAGGAGCTTCACTGTGTAGGCTGAGGGCAAACCAGAAAAACGATTTTTGGTCTTTTTTTTTTGTTGCTGATAAAATAACCCTCTCAGATTGTGGTCGCACGACATAGAAGAGAGGTAAAACAGTAATTTGATATTAATTGCATTTTTCTTAAATTTTGTCGGTCGCCTTATAATTTCGTTATAACAGTGCGGTTAATGCTCAAACGAATCGGTAGGAGGGGGGTTAAGCCTTGAGTGTTGGGAATCAGTGTGTAATGGGAGTGATAATGGGGTCAGGGTTAAATGTCAGATTTATTGCGAACACATACGCTCGTATTGAGAGCTGTATGTACGAGTATGTATGTCGTTGTCGTTATAATACTCGTAAATTATTAACCAGCCAACTATGCTAGGTCGAGGTGGTTTGTAAATAACGCAGTTATTCACTCGGGTACACTACACACAAGTTGAGGCAACTACAACATACATATATACTGTGGGAACCGCAAATGGTGAAGTTAAATAAACATTGTCCATTACCATTTCGGTAGCATATGGTTGGTACGGGTTTATTTAATGAGTTAGCGGGTTGATAGGAAGTTTATATTTTTTGCAGCTTGTATATGCTTGTATGAGCTGAACTACAATAAAACAATTTTTATTGGACTCCATATACGCTCTGTAATGTTAGTTTTTTATGGATACTCAGGGCAGTTACTATTGAAGGCATCTGGTTGGATAAGTTAAGCGGTGCCTTTGAATTCTTTTAGAAGATTATATTTAACAGCAAAAGTTCTGAGAGTCTTTGAATTGCAGACTTAGGTATAACTACTAACAAGTACTGCTATGGGCTTCGGCATAGGATTTACTTCGAATCAATACCAATGTCACTTCATGCCATCAAAATTTAGTTTACCAGAGCGTATTCTTCCTGTTTGGGTTTTCAAATAAATCGATGCTATTCTTCGTATTGGGTAAGCACATGTTTTTCTATGTAAAGATAGTTTTCTTAACATAAATTGAAAGCATAAATTCTGAAAAACATCATTAAACTAAAGCTATAAGAAAAAAGCTGGCCAATCTTCAAAAAGGCAGAAAGATGAAAAGAAATGAAGTCTGCCAGTTGCTTATTAAAATTTAAACAAGAGTCTTTCCAGTTTTTGTTTAAAAAGGATTTTTTATAATCTTCTTGTATGTTGCACGATGCTGTTGGACTTCCCAATTTAGTTGGAGGTTCGTGGTTCGAATCCCAACAGAAAACAAAATATATTTTTCCAGGAGTATCGCCTTTCGAGAGGAATGACAAGTCCTTCTACAGTAAATTCATCGCCATGAAAGGCGCTTTCTCGATTAGCCGTTCGGATTCGACAGAAAATTGTTGGTCCACTTTATTCCCTTACAAGCTATGGTTGTGAGAAATGCGCTAGGTTCTCGGGCTCACCGCTTTGTTGCTCCACTCTATGTCTGTATGTTATTGGAAGAAAAATCTTTAGTGCCTAGCACTTTCAACTAAGGCTGTATGTTCAAACCCGTCCATGATTTAAAAACAAAAGGGCCCTACTAATAAATCAAAGTTAGAGATGACTTAGATTTTTAGGCGGATTCAAAATGGGAACTGAATCAAAGTAAAAAAAAAAAAATAAAAAAGAAGTTTAGTAGTCAGCTTAACGCAAATTGCCAACGGGTTCCCAACAGGGATAGTTGCTAGTGGCGAATCTAGTTATGACAACGTCACTTTTGAGGTTATCTTTGAAATTACAACCACCTTATTTCCAGCTATTGCAAAAAAAGAGAAGGCTGCCACCCTGTTAGCACAATAAACCAGCAATCAGTGGCCTATTGCACCACCTTACAATATTGTAAATTACAAACGTTTTTATCACAAATTGGTAAAAAAATGTATTTTGTATTTCCTAAGAATTTTGTGGTTACAAAATTGTAGTTGTGAATTACAAAATATTAATTTGTTAAAAAATATCATTTTCTGTTGCACGAAAATAAGTTCGTAGTTGTAGATTACAATCAAAAAAATGTTGAAAATCCTACTTTATTGTAGGTTTCTGTTGCACCATATGAAAGAGAATCACAAATTTGTTTCAATTTGTGAAAGAATTCTACAGGTGAAAGACTGTGTGTATATTTTTCTACAAATTTGTATTTCATAGTAGTTTAAAATGCCTTTGCGTAGAGGGCACAGCATTAACTCTAAAGCGTATTTTTTCGTATGAAAAAAAGTTTACTGTCCGCGTGAAAATTATAATATAGAGAGCCATATAGATTTTGATGAAAGATTTCGACTAAGATGTTCTAAAGCATAAGAAATCATAAATATTATTGGATCAGAGTACAAAAAAAAAAAAAAAAAAAAACAGAAAAAAACTGCACATTAACGCCAAGACGGCCAACATTTTTTTTTGATTACACTTAACAATTTGTAATTCTCATCACAAATTTGTCATTTCACTGATTTGTAGTTCGTGCAACGCAAATTCAAGTACAAAAATTGTGATTGTGGATTACAAATACAAATTTGTGATTGTAGTTTGTAAACTGGTGCAATAGGGCCCTGGGCCCTGTATTTGTAATCCAAAATCACAAATTTTGTACATGAATTTGCGTTGCACGAACTACAAATAAGTGAAATGACAAATTTGTGATGAGAATTACAAATTGTACAGATCACCTACAATTTTCTGTTGCACCATTTATGCTCAGCGCTTATAATTTACAAATTTAATTCACAATTTTGTTGAACGTTGAAGCGAATAAAACTTATTATAGTTAAACACACCGGTCGGCAACATTTTTGTGCATGGGTTTTACCTAATATATTTTGATTATATAAGCAAATCTGTATAAAAAATTGCGATTACAGAACGTAAATATTTGGTTTTTTAAGAAGGTAAGGAGTAAGGTAAGAAAAAAGACCTTTTTGTGAATTGAGTAATTTTATTCGGACCTTTTATACATTATTGAGCATATTTTCGACAATATAGAGTAATTTTTTAAGCCGGTAACAGAGCTTCCTCCAGAACGTCTTGAGAAAAAAAAACAATTTGCGATTTTCACCATAACTTTTTTTTTGTTGACTGGTGTGAGTTTTGTGGGATTCACGATTGCCTTGCAACTAAATTATTGGCTCGCGCACTCACTACCAATCCAAAACTAGTGCGGTGTACGCGCCAGTTACCCAACCCAGTCGAGCTATAGTTCAATATATTAAAGTCTGCAGTTTGTGGGAGATCTTAAGCATCATTGTTGGAAGGAACATAGAAAAACCAGCATGGGCGTAGCCAGGAATTTTTTTAGGTCTTTTTTCGAGGACAACTTCTCAAAAATCAATGAAAAAACGAGGACATTTTTTTTTTGAAAAAAAAAGTAGGACATATTTATTGACAAGAATATTGAGAGATACTTTAAAAGTATCATTTTTTTGGTTTCTAAAAATAGAGTAGGATATTTGCCTTTAGCATGTTCTGTAATAGCATTTAAAATGCCGCATTCATATGATTCAGAATATCTGGAGAATATTTGATTCGAAGAATTATAAATATAAATGCCCAAATATACTCGTGTAATATTTCTAGATGTTAGAGAAATCTCATTGAAAAGTCCTCGTTTTCCGGCAGTTT